>CM057003.1:95670909-96270909 GCA_029891345.1 Dryococelus australis | reverse complement strand
CCCCCGTCTTCTTATTCTTGCCTCAGACTTTTTATTTCCCCCTTCTACCGTCTACCATATATATATATATATATATATATATATATATATATATATATATATATATATATATATATATATAGAGAGAGAGAGTGGGAGAGACAGAGTTCTTTGCAATAGTATAATCTAACAGGCTAATATTTTCTTATAAAATTTTTATATTTCTGAGCTTAATAGCAAACTGTAAACCGGTTTCCAAGCAATCTGTTTTCTACCTGTAGCACAGATTAAAAAACCCAAATAATAGTTGAAGTATATAGTATCACGTTTAATAGGGGACCCAAAATTCCTTTGTCGCGGTCCCCATAAGCCCTGGGGGCTCAGTTCTGCCCCCCCCCCCCCTTTACCAGGGCTGTATAGCGCGACCCTGGTTACACAGCAGTTGGGAACTCATTTCATATCACCCTGCACCACAACCACAAAAGTATATCTTCGCTAACTAACAACTTACCCTACTTTATCCAGCCCCAATCCAGTGAAAGGAAATTAATTTTATCCTCCGCGGCTGCCACATAGATTTTTCCACGGCCATCTCCGCTTTCCCTGGTTTGCTATGCTCTTCCATTTAGACCCTTTTCTTTCGGGGCGTGTACATGGATACAATTGCGGTCATGGCATTAAAACCCTGCTTAGCAGCGATGCAGTGCCCACTATAATAATTAAACCCGACCTAAGGCGTAAAGGGCTTGCCCTGAGATGCATCTCATTCTCCAACCGTCTAACATGCATGTTGGAGGGCACACAGAACTGTGAAGATGCTCACGCTGGCGTAGCGGGATTTGGGGGCTCGCCTGAAACCTGCTCGGGGAGCTCGTCGCTAACTGCCTTGGAGGCTCGGTTAGGCAGGCACAAGAGGCGGATGCCTAAGGACCTTCACCACTGCTACAGAGGTTGGAGTAAGAAGCGCGACTTAGTTTCTGGACGCCCGAAGTGTGGGTAAAAGACCACACAAACGTTGAAACACAAGTAGAAATTCAAATGATCGACCGCGCGTGTGTATGTTAAATACCATTTGAAGATTCCGATCTGCGTGATCTCATATTGAAATGTCAAATACATCGAAATAGACACACTTGTAAGATCAATAAAGAATATTCAGCATGCCTGTTCAACTTCCAGCGAAAATAGTGCACTGAAAGTCGCCTGATTGCAAGCGATACCGTTGACGGACGAGTCTGTGAATGTATAAATAGTCTATGTATACAATAATTAAAAAAAAGGGGAACTAAAAAGTTGCAAAATAAATTACCTGCAAAAAACCTTTTGTATCAATTTATATTTAGTATATAAGAGCTTGACGCAATATAGAACGTATACCTCATTTGTGTAATCTTAATAAGCACATATATTGCATAAGGCTCTTTACTATTAGCGCCAAGTTTTTATATACCAAACATAAATTTATACAAAAATATTAATTTGTAGAAAAGTTTATTACGGCTGTTCGACCACTACTTACAAGTTCTGTTATCTTTCTAATTTATTTTTTAATTAAAGCTTGGTGTTAAAAGATTTTTTACTATCAACACACTCAGTGAACTCTGCTTATAATTCTCTTCCAGATAAGCTGAAATAATAAACCACTTGAGCACATGGCTGTCCATCAGCTACGGAGAAACATTTCCCAACCAACACTGTTTTGGCTGCAAAGTGCCAAAGTGGGCGTTTCTCTTGTCGCAAAGGAGACTGATGGCTTCAGTCGATAAGGCAACAAAATTGCTGATAAGACCTCCTTGTCGATATTTCGTAATACCAGCGCAATTGCGGTAGTTACTATAGCAAGGTTATTCGCTCTTCAGATCCAACAAGTTGTTATCGTCATGCAACAGTCATTATCTGTCACAGTATCTTCGAGTGTGACCCATTATTTTTCGCAAGACAGTGTGAAGTCTGGCATGATTTAAGTACGCGAGAAATAGCTTTGCTCCCGGATACAGTAATTGTCCTTGGCGTGGTTCAGAAGATAGACAGAAAACTAGTTATGAATATTACAATTGCACCTTCCTTTTTATCATCTCAGCAATTTGAATATGAACATCTCGGAACGAAAGGCAAAAATAGAATCACACAGGATTTTGTAAGCAGCGAATGGGATGGCCAAGGAAGTACTATAAATTCTCGAAAATCGTCTTCATCACTTGTCAAGATAAGTAGTCAAATAATCAAAGTACACTCGTGAAAACCGCATAAGTCCTCTTGCTCGATTTTATAATTGTGCACATATTACTTAACCCAAATCATTCAAATGCTTTAGAATATATTTTACTCATACCTAGCAGGTCCATACTTTCTAAATACCTCAAATCATACTTTTCGTGAAAATTGCAACACCCAGAAAGAATGGCTCGAATGAATCCAGATTCGGAAGATGTGTAGAACAGTATACCAGCAATAAGTGATTACGATTGCTGAGAGATGGCGTACATGTAGGTCCAGCAGCGCCCTCTCTTGTGTAACTGGAAATGTCAGTGTTATGTCAAGCTCAGTCACCGAAGAGCCGTCAAATGAAGTGAAAGAAAGTGCCAGTATGCCTCGTCGATGTCAAAGGGCGCCATATTAGCATGTGAGTGAGTTCGAACGGGCCAGAATGATCGGTCTCCGGGATATGGGTTTGTCATACCGTGACATTTCAACTCGTACAGAGCATACTGCTACGTCAGTGATGCGTGTGTGAAGCCAGTGGATAGGAGAGGATCGTACGCAATTTGACCACACCACGGGATGACAACCCTCTTGTTTGCATGGCCGTAACGGACCGTACAGCCTCGTCCACGTTGTTGGCTCGACATTGGAGCACTGCAACGGGTGTGGACATGTCTGCATCGATGGTTCGACGCCGTCTGCTGTGGACTGGACTGGTGGCACGCATGCCATTGCATCAACTTTCATTGTCCAGAAACCACTAACGCCTCAGACTGCAATGGGCTCGTGAATGCCGTCGCTGGCGTGATGATTGGCCAAATGTAGTGTTTCTGGACAAGTTTCGCTTCAACCTGCCCTACAGTGATGTCCGCGCATACGTGTTAGACGCTACCGTGGTGACCGCAATCTGGCAGTTTTGATGAGTACAATCTTAAATTTCAATTCCCAATATCTGTAAATACTATTCATTGTATACATTTAAGTATTCAGTTTGGTGATCACTTTAAGCACTTTGTATTAGGTATCTACAGAATAGTAATGATATACAACACTAATTTTATTAATAAGTAATAAGATAGACAGTTTAACTGAGCAAATGAGTGACTTGACAGTCAAGGAAAACCTGTTACCAGGTAATACAGAATATATTACAAACTCAGTTCATTAAAGTCAACCTTCAAAACTTCAGGTAATCTGATGTGGGCTTTGATTTTAGATCTGAGAAATACTATACATAACCTCATCATCGTGTATGTTTAAACCAACAGCCTAAATATGTTATTTAAAAGAACTTATTAAATCAATTTAATATTAAATATTCAGTTTAAATTGAGCGAACAATTTTTTTATTGATATTTTAGCTCAGTATTCCTCGTCAGCCGAGTCATACTAAATTCCTGGGTTAAAATGACTACCGATTTATTTGCGTCAATTTTTGCCAATTGTTGCTTACTGAGTTTTATCTAGACCTTAAACAATCTAACCAATACAGCAGCTAACAGTTTCGAATAAGAACTACGCCCGTCAAAATCTAGAGTATTTGTTTGAACTACTGATTTCCATTAACAGTGCCATATACATTTTCTTTGCTGCCAGGCTACGAGTACAGTAAATGCATAAGAAGAATAAGAATACAGGTTAATTTCTCACTGTCGCCAACCAACGAATGCAGTTGAAACATTAAAAATCTAAGAAGGAAATAAAACAAAATTTGCAGGATGTAAACAATACTAACTAAAGCATCAGTTATCGATTAATTGCTTTGTTTTGCATTAGCATAGTGTCCAAAAACGAATGATTCACACAATCTTTGGCGAATGTACCAACAGTATATGCAGTAAAATTTAAACAATCGAAACAAATCATCGAAAAACAATTGTTCCGAATATGTATTGGGTTTCAGACAAAATGTCTAATTGATGGATGCGATAAATTAATGCTTTACGAGATCTAGCATACGGGGTTATTTAACATTGTGTTAAATAAATCAGTGCTACTAATCTGTTAATAATAATTGGCAAATAATGTTCCGATTCCGCCGAAGTCAATGGTAGTGGTATCGGCCGGTTAATGGGTATCGGTATCGGCCAATTCCTAGTATAAAGTTTATTTAAATCACATGTATCCTTCATTGTGTTGCATTTTTCTCAAATGTTAGTGTATAAGGGATACTGTTCTAATAAAACAAAAATCTCTTGTCACTTTATTACCCCTACTGAAAATCTCAGCTAGCAAGTGTGTTCAGATCGAACATTTTCTCTCAGTTCCTAAACTCAATCAGTCACTGATAGTGCACCAATCACTCGCTTCCACTATTTTACAACCAGCCCTTTTCGTCGCAAGCTTACTATCATTGGCTAAAATTCGGATTTTGGTGATGTAACTAACCTATGCACATTGCCTAGCTTTGGTTTCATAAAGTTTCCAGGCATATTCAGTGTGCAAACGAAATGTTTTGGTCAGGAAGTGGAGACGAAAACACTACTAAGAATGCTTATAGTGTGTATAAATGCCATGATACGATATCTCATTAGAATTAAAATAATTTTCACTTCATGTGCAGATAACAAGTTTCATACGAGCTGTACACAAAAACTACATGAATAATATGCTGTTACAAGTTAGGTTAAAGTATTTGGAAGCTACAATACACATCTAGTGATTGAAATGTATTAAAAAAAATATATTTCTGCAGTAGAGATTATAAAAGGCGATGTTTATGCATGAAAAATCATTGTAATCATCTTTGTGTAATTATTTACTTTACTGCATGTCAATGTTAATCATGCTGAAAACAAATTACATTAAAATGGAAGTACCAGGACTTTAACGTAAATAAATATGTTTACATAGAAAATAATCAGAAACAATATTAATAGTTTACTTATATTACATGTGGTGCAATGTATTTTAAATGGCACATCGAGGGTGAGAAAGTCGCTATGCTTTGTGTCGACTCGGAAATGCTCGACAATCGTCGGCAATTCAGCATATGCCTGATTGTGATACTTCGGGGAGAGTGCTCAAGTATGATCAACAATAGAGGACTTAACTTCATATGTACCCGAGTCCATGATCGACCAGGGGAGCCTTCAGATAGTTCGGTTCGAAAGGTTTTTTTTACCTATTCTGTGAGGAGGAATTTGTATTTAAAATTAGCTGGTTTGCTTGGTTCAACACTTTCCAGAGTTCGTGTCTCAACTTCTTTACATTGCTCTCTGTGGCTTCCTGTACTGCACAAAACAAACGATTTCAAATTTTGTCTTTTTTATTTTCGTCCACTTTCCGTCGGATTTATGTACTCTCACTCATTCTTCAATCATTTAGAGAAACTTGCCAGATTTAATAAAAAAAAAACCATTTTATTGTCAGATAAAAAAAAACATGTCAGGTCGCTACGTAATTGCAGCTACAATTATTCGTTGAAGATGGCTTAAAACTTTATTACAGTTTCTTATAAGTACATACATAGTTGCAAATTCGAGTAGAATAATAGTTAATTATGTTCCAAAATTATATTTGATGTTCGAACTAAGCGGCTCTCAATATAAAGAACCTTTATAATGCTTATATACACCTTGTCTTTACCTTCTATTCTGAGTGTAAAAAAACGTTAATTCCGCATATGCATCAAATCTTTCCTTAAGATGTTCTTAAATTAAGGATCACTACTACAAGAAATTGTGTGAAGGAATGGGCTAAGGAGCCGGAGCAATGATCTTGAGCAACACCCATGTAGGGTATCTTACCTTGAAACCAATATGGAATGAGCTTGACCTCCAGAAATTCTTAAATAACAACCACGAAAAACGTAAAAAAATTCTAACTCGGAAACATTTTTAAAATAAGAATTTGTTTTTGATACTTAATAGTATTTTAAAATTCGAATAAAGTTAATTAAAAATACTTAAAATTTAGTGTCCACGGTCCCCCTCTCAAATACCAACCATTAACTTTGTTTCCGACATTAGTTACTAGAATCGCGGCTGGAAAAATCTGATAAGAGGTAATTTTAATATGATAGTGATTTAGTTTAGTGTCATTCGTAATGCTTGCTTGTGATTGACTATTGATCAAATAATGTTTTGGGATCTATAGGAATTCACAGAGATGAAAGTCACACATATACATATTTTTCTCCACCAAACTTCTAACTTAACTTTTGCTACTCTTATCGTGAAAGTAAAGTCTTTAGAAGTAGGTATATAAGCCGACGAGAACAAGCCCACACATTCAATATGCTTTTTTTTTATAGCGAATGGTTGCATTGGTGGGGCAAATTAGATCTCTAAGACAATCAGCAATTGTTATATCACTTTAGTGTATTAACACGGTTATTTTTGCTGTACTATTCAGCTGCCTTATTATGTAATGAGGTCCATTAGTTAATTTATTAAATTTACAAATACATTTATTACATTACAAAAACCATGTTTTTCTTTTGTTTCCAAGAGATATAGGCGAAATATACATTTTATGGTGTGGATACGACCACTGTCTCATCAACGCCTTTTACATGTATTCAAAATATGACTTCGTGAAGAATACACAATGAAAGACCTAAATGTAATGTCAGTGACGAAGTGTATGGAAGAACTTTGGCTAAACTAAACTGGGCACTACACCTCTACAAATGTACAGGTGAATTGTGCATTACACAAACACCCCAGCAATGCAGCAAATAACAGAACTGGAGCTTCTGACTGACTACGATATGAATACATTCCCTGACGATGGCATATGTTTCAGTTTTGTGGAGTACATCAAGTACCGTCAAATGGAAAACAGTCTATCTGCTATCTACAGTGCCAGCGAACATGTGGTACCTGGCTGCCAATAACCTCTATAGCTGAGCCTTGAACCATGTCATTGCCGGACGATGGGTAGACCAGGTACATTTTGGAGTGCGATGTCGAGTGTCATGCAGCCTTGAATGCTGCATAAAATGCCTGCTATTCCTGCTTGTGTACCAGGCCTATCAAGTATAAACGAAATAACCATGTCGTTCTCACTAGAAGCAAACCATATCCCAAGAGCTGAAACACATCAAAGTTCATAATATGCTTAAGTTCGAACATTCACCTTGGCAGCAGCCATAATTCGATCTGAACACATAGCAAGTGGCCCAAATTAATTTCGAGTGCATATATATATATTATATATTATTAGCAATATATATATATATATATATTATATATTATTAGCAATATATATATATATATATAAAGCAGGCAACATTACTTTCTGCAAGTTCATGGAGAACCAAAGAAATAGTGTCAACTTCCATTGCCTATCTGTCTGGGATGTTGCAAGAGGAGTGCGGAACATTCCAATGTGAGTTAAAGAACCTCCAGTTTATATATCCACCCCCCCCCCCCCCCGCAATCAGAAGATTCCCTCGCATTCCATTTCCATTCCTGGATTTTCTGGTGGACACGAAATAAATGCTGATCTGCTGCATCACTATTTGGTGGCAAACATGCGACTTCAAACGCTCCACCTAAGGATTGTTTGTAATCAAGATGATTGTATTTGCAATCATTTAATTGAATTTTAAGATTCTGGAGAGCAGGTCTGTGTGTTTTTATATAGGCTAGTGCACTAGAAATATAGAGTTCATATTGAGATTAATTTGTTTGTTACTATCATGAACGAGAGAAGGGGAAGTCGGCGCAGCATTAGCTCGCAATATACTTGATACCAAGTATGTGGATCGTTCCATATCCATCTACTGTTCTAGGGTTTACGTCCGCATTATCAAAATAAAACAGTATGAAGTCATCTCCAAATATATCTGGCTGTGCATTGCCATTTACTCCACTTAAAAACCCTATTGTCTCATTGCGGGAAGCATTGAGAGATATCGAATGGAGATGGTCAATCAGATGCCTCGAGCCACACTTATGATCAAAGTGTATTTAAAGGTCTAACTGGACAGGTAACTCAAAATACCTTGTCTGGCCAGCTGATACATGTAATATAGTGGCTAAATCTGGTGATTGTTGTGGATTTATCAGCCCCTTTGTTTGTACTTCCTTGAATCACAGTATTTCATTTTCCATATGTTATTACTTTGCGAGTGTCATTGATCATGTATAACGGTATCTGTGATAGTGATAACCTACAATCTAGTTCCAAATGCTACAGTGGTTATAATTCTATTTTCAGAGTGTTTTTTTTTTTCAAACGAGTTTTGAGAATTTAATAAGAAATCTCGCATTTCCCTTCACCCGAGAAAATAATTGTGTTTCTTACAAAAAATACTGACGTATTTAATTTTAGTCCTCTTTACTTCATGTAGGATAATCATATATGAGATGCTACGACTTGAAGAGGGGTAAGTGTGGTGTTAAGGTATTATTCCAAATGCAAAATTTAAAATAATGCCGTGACGGTCATGTCTATCAAAAAATGCTAGAAAAAAAAAAGTAAATATATTTCTAATATTTTTTCCAAACTTTATGATCTGATTAATAGATGCTGATGTACAGAAACACATTTTAAGCAAACATTTTCCAAGATGGCGACTATAGCACAAGTTTTACCGAGTATTTTTAAAATGTTATTCGAGTGACTTAAAACTTCACGAAGTTTCATGCTTGTAATAGTTTTTAGGGCAATTGTCTGAAAATGACCGGACTATTTCTACCGAAAAATTTCCTCTTTTTACTTATTTTAATGTAATATTGAAATCTTCCTTGCTGCATTTTTTTGCAAGGGAGAATTTGCAATGTCATCGGATTCGTAACTCATAAAAATACGTCATTACTCTGTATGTGTCTGACTATGACGCCTTCATGAGATAACATTTATTTTAGTCGTAATGAAAAACAATCATTTATGAGTTCATTTTATCCTAGCGATATGTTATCATTTATACACTGGCACAACAGCAGATTCGCTTATCATCCACGTGAAAGTGTTAATAGGAAAATAAGCTAATTTATATTGATATCTGGTTTCGAGGTTCTCCATATCATCTCCAGTTATTAAAAAAAAAATGCTTTACACTTACACAAATTACTTACTGTTGGCACCTTTCGGAAAAAGTTATATATGCTTACAAAAAGTTTGTTCTTAATATTCAGACTAAATCTAACATTGACCAACTCTAATAATTTATACCAACTCTAGGAACACGTCATGTTCATCGCCTGAATACTTAAATGTGAATTTGAAAATGATGGTTTATTGTGTTTTATAACAATTATAGCACCGTAGAATCTAATTCGAAAAGAACTACAACGTGGTTACCTTATTAATGACAATGAGTTGCTTCTCTATCCGTATCAGCAACTCATATTTTTATAGAAGCTATCTGAGCTACCATGTAAGCTACTCTTTAAAGCAGAGAGGCACTAATGTTTGTGAGTATTTTACGGATAAAGGACTGAAAGCTTACAATATATCCAGAATTTTTACCAAAATATGTGAATTGTAAATACTTTATAAAAAATGTTACGCCTCTTTTTTTTGTACAATTTTTAGCCTACATTCCTTGGAAATATTGGCTTGTGCAATCATTCCAATATATTGCAATAAACCTTAGAAAATATGATGTGAGTAACGACTATTATGACGTAACTTTTATAAAAGCATAATAAGCGTATGTACATTCCAAAGGATGATTCAAAAGTCACCATACATAGGGGTTAACAACAATGTGCCATTCAGAGCACACAAGGAAAGTATGTTAGGGTGCCATTACAAAACATGATCAATATGCCCTCCCATAGTTGCGTTGCGAACGCCCATGCCAATGCGTTGTACCCTTCGACTTGCATGCCATGCAATGTTTGAACAGGAATCCGAGCACAGATGCGACTTTGTAATTGTCATTTTACCTAAAACACGGGAACAATCGATACATTATTTGAATAGTGACTTTGGTAGCACTAAGACTATTTTGAAACATTCTTATGTACGATGACTTTTGAATCATTCGGTATATTTTTATAAAACTATTTATAAATTCTTACCGCACGACTTTGTGCGTATCATTCTGCTGTATCTCGATCCGGGCGTTTTAGGTTATCAACAAATGATTACAATGTGGTAATTATGCACTTGAAATGTACACATTGTTATAGTTTGTTCACGGTAAAATGAGCACTTCTGAGAGCTCTCCTTTTTAACATCTACTGCTATGAATATTACGTATCCCTCCACAACTTGTGAAATTAAACATAGATAAGTAACTAACCATTTTATGCATGCGCCAGTTAAGAGAAACTATGGAATCATTAGAAAAATATATTACATATTTGTTGATTCGTACATTTATATGCAAATAACAGAACTGGAGCTTCTAACTGACTACGATATGAATGCATTCCCTGAAGATGGCATATGTTTCAGCGTGGCGATGTAGCCTACATCAAGTACCGTCAAATTCAACTTAATTGCGTATGCTGGCAGTATATAGGCCCATTACCAATATCAACTGCATCTACACCTAGCATCTTTTGTCCGCCATTATGTAAGATAGCACCACACGAATAAAATTTTTGTGATATTTCGGGAAATAATTTAACCAATTCCTACCAAATTTGACAAACAAATAATACTGCGCAGATGATATTAAGTGGCGTGTTTTAAGTATGTCAGGTTATTTAAAAAATGGCGGCCTTATAGCCGTTTTAGTTTTAGTATGATTTATCGTCGACACCGTGTAATAAATTCCAACTTAATTGTGTATGCAGGCAGTATATATTACAACTTTCAAAAGCATCATTTGTTCGCCATTTTGTTAAGATATGTAACATGAAAGAATTAAATTACTATGTCATATCTTGGGAAACTACAGTATATAGTCAGCTTCCTACCATTTTTGGCAAACAAATGCAAATAGTACTGCTACAAATGGTGTTAATTGGTTAAAATTTATAAGGCCAAACATTTTAAAAATGGTATTCTTGTAGTCGTTTTAATTTAATATGCTTTATCGTCGAAACCATATAACCAAATTCTACTTAATTTTGTATGCTAACATTATGTATTACAACTATCAAATGTGTCAACACGGAGAATCTTTGGCCGCAATTTTGTAAGATATGCCACACGAAAAAATTAAGTTTTTATGTCATATCTCGAGATACAATCGACAGATTCCTACACAAATTTGGCAAACAAATAGCACTGCAGCAGATGATGCAAACTGATATGTAAATACGCCAGACACTTATTTTTTAAATGGTGGCTATATATCTAAATAATTAAGCTCAGTATATTTTATTAACGAAACAAATTCTAACTTCGTATGCTGGCAGTAACTATTACAACCATACAATTTGTCAATACAGAGTATAATTTATCTGCCATTTTGTAAGATAGCCCCACAGTAACAAAATCAAGTTTTTATGCCTTACCTCAGGAAACAGTTAAACCATTCTTACCAAATTGAAGAAGTTATAATGTGATAGGCCGTTTTAATATATGTATTTTTCAAGTGTGACAGATACTTATTTTCAGAATCGTGACTGTAAAATTATTTTAGCTTAGTATGCTATACCTACAAAAAAATTATCGATTTTAACTTAACTTTGTATACTGGCAGTATACAAGCATCGAATGTACTAATACATAACTTTTAGTACTTCATTTATGAAGATCATCAGACGTAATATATTCATGTTTTATGCCATATGTCGAGAACGAATCAACCAATCGAACTATTCCTACCAAATGTCACACCCAAGTAGTGCTACATCATGGTATGTAAACTGACGTGTTATTGGTGCGGCAGTAATTTTTTAAATGGTCTTAATATGAATAATTTAGTTTAGTATGTTCTATGTGTGAAACAATTCAAAACAATTTGACCGAGTTGTGTCCTCTCACCGCAAGGAGACCAGGATTAATGCGACCGTTGGCCAGACACAAGCCCAAGCCTGGCACGTCCGCACATCCCTGCTCCTTCTACCACAGAGGTTCTGAGACTCTCGCACTCAGAAACCAAGCGTGTGATCTGGCCGGGGTTCTATCCATACCACTAGTGCCTCTCCAGGGCACAACCGGAGCAGGTTGCCGCTCACCGCCCGGCCTGTCAGCGAGAGTGGGAATCTCTCCAGACCTCCTCCAGCATGTGGAGTCAACCCAATGATCGGTCACCAGAGAGAACCTCGTGGTGGGGCCAACTGATCGTCCCGTGCTACCGCTTAATTTCCATAGGTTATTCATGGTCGATATTTTCTCCCGAATGAAGTGGCAGGATGAAGTCCCTTCCACACGAGGTGGTTGAGAAGACCTCACCGGGAATATCCTTACACCCAATGAAGGGCCGGTCACACTCCAATTGTATGTTGACAGTATATATTAGAAGCATCGTATGCAGACCCTCTTTTTTTTGCCAATTTTTTATAATACCGTGAAATAAGAAAATAATTTTTTTATCCCATATCACAGGGACCAATCAACCGATTTTCGCCAAATTCTTCGCACAAGTAGCGTTACGGCAGACCACGTAAACTTACATGTTTTAAATGGCCCAGACACTTATTTTCAATATGACAGACCTGTAAATATTTTAGGTTAGTACACACTATCATGTGAATTTTAGACTGATTAAATCCGAATACGACCTCCGTAATGCAGTTGACTGCACACTAACTTATAGTACGAGATTTTCTGAGTTCAAGTCCCGGGCGAGGCACGTGTGTATTTGTAAGTGTCTCAATTTTGTTGCATAAGTTTCTGGTTTCATCTCTAATGATATTGCTTTACTCAGCTTTTAAGAACACATTTGGAAATATAATTACACCCATGTTGAGGACAGTAGGCTCATTTGTTATATCAGTAAGTTCTGGTTTATACCTTTAAATATTATATTTTTTACACGTGTTTTAAGTAGGTTATTAAGTTTATTCATAAATAAATACTTGGAATTTTGGTCACAGTGGCAAAGAGATGCTATAGTCCTGTAGCTGCATCCGTTGTGTCCTGAAGGTAACATTGCTTTTACGGCATTTTTGTAGCCCTTTTGGTGTACATTTTTTCGTTGTGTAGTTATTGATATTTAAATTAAATATTTGTTTACGTGTTCTACTTTTATTGACAGAACATACAAACTTTCTTGTAAACAAACAGTGTTAACAATTTACCACCAATTTGCTAATGTTTAATCACTATTTTGCATATTTCTTGGATCTAGTGAAGCGTTTAGCCAACCCCTGCGTTCAACACAACACACATAATTTGGTAGTAAAACGGTTTTTGAAACACTGACATTGTACGTTTTATCTTGCGACGGGTGTTGGCATTCAACAGTCGCTCGAAAGCGTACATTTCGAATTCGTTCTGTTTGTTATACAGTGGAAATATTGAAGTCGGAGGAAGACACATTTATTTGTTTTAACATTCCCCGCGCAAAATACACGAAATGACTCGGAACAGTCACAGTTCGAACTCCTTAGTACTTCGTAGTCAAAATTTTCCGGAAGGAAGATTTTCACATCCGTTTTCGGACAGTCGCGCAGTGTTCACCAAAACGTCGCTTTTGGTGGTATCACAGCACCTCGCGGGAAGTCAGAAGGGGAAGACGATGATAAGTGATTTAGGGAGGGGGGGGGGGAGAGGTGGCGAGAAACGGAGGTGTGTGTGTGTGTGTGTGTGTGTGTAGTGTCTTTCTCATTCGCTACCGGCGAGCACTTTGCAATTACTACGTGGAAAGGAAAAAAAAAAAAAAAAATATGTGACCGGGTTCGATTCCCGACGGGGTCGCTCTCTAGGACTCGTGAATCGTGCCGGACGATGCCGCTGGTCGGCGGGTTTTCTCGGGGATTTCCCGTTTCCCCAGTCCTTGCGTTCCAGCGCTGCTCCATGCTCGCCTCGTTTCACCCATGTCGGCTCTCAAGACCACGATGTTAAGAGCCGCTCAAACGTCTCCACTCAATTTCACGACACATTCTAGACGTATACCTACACAGAGAGAAACATGTCCTAAATTTTTAATACGCGGACTGTAACAAAACCGTAGAAAAAAATATTACATCATGAGCAGCGACCATATTTCCTCTTTTAAAACAAAGTAATTTTCGTAGTCATAAAATTAAGGTCGTTCAGACTTCAGGGTATGTTTGATATTATTTATCTTGTACACCTCCGCCCGTAAATTCAGCTGTTTGTGACGTCACGATTTCACCGCAGACAAATAGCACAAGAAAAATCAACAATAAATGTTGCACCACTATAATTGAATTTATTATGGCGTAGATTCCATGCCCGTACACAATATGTCCCTGAATTGGTTTTAAATTCGCAAGGCTTTTACAGGGGACTGAGTTTGTTAGCGGAGAGATTTGAGACTTGATGAGGGTAAACCAAGGCGAGAATGGAGCAACGCCGGCTTGCTAGGGAGTGCGGAAACGGGAGATCCCCGATAAAACCCGCCGACCAGCGGCATCTTCCGGCAATTGCGACAATCCGGGAGTATCCGGCCGGGGATTGAACCCGGTTTGCCTGGGCGGTATGCGGGATTTTTAACCGCTCAGCTACCGTGGCCTCACGAATTTAATAGGAAAATATGTATTTGTGAAAAGTCGCGAAATTAAAACAAAATTTTCAAAATTACTGGAAAAGCCACAGTAAAGTGAAATAAGCCCTTTTTAAATTTATAGTGTAAATAAAAATTCGGGTGTGCCAAACAGCTTGAAATTACAGAATACATGTCGTCTGCTAATGTTCTGTTTCTACATTCATTTTACGTTCTTAGATCAGTAGAAAATTTGCGAGAAGTGATAATTTAAAAAAATTGTTTAGTTTTCTAAAACTAAATTAAAATAATTAATGTAAAAGTTGGGAGAAGTTAAATGCCCCCCTCCCATGCTCCCCACCCCTGATCGCTACCTCTAATTACAAAATTATATATATTTATTTATTTATAACCCGCACAGTGTTGTGGGAGAGGTGGGGAGCACATTAATAATCAATACGAACACAAATATGCAGAAAAATTAACTATAAGGTAACATACAAACACAAAAACACAATAATACAACAATTCAACACAGTAGTATTACAAGTATTCAAAACGAAAGGCTACAATAATATAGGAAAACAACAATACATGTGTACAGAGGATGTATATAAAACGCATTGATACCATGCTGATGATATCCCCGCGATATCGTGCTCCGCCTCCTGAACTTGAAGCTTACTCTCAGCAAGTACTTCCCGCAATAGCTAGATAGCGCTTACCACAGAACTCGTAAAATGAGCCATATTAATGAGTGAAGTTTCAACTACGTTCGATAGATAGCGCGGTGTATCACGCAAAGTCGAACTGTTAGTTGACGATCATTTTTACTTTTATTATTTAAACACATGGCTGCGTTGTTCTGTGTCAATTTCCGAATTTTTGTGATTAATTGATAAACAAGACAGCTGTTTCGTTGAATGTGAAGGGATGAAAATAAAAAGAGTGAGTCGTGGAATTACTTTAATGCGTGAATACGATTTTTCCAACTTATGAATGCTTTAATACTAACTTTTTATAACTAGCTGATAATTAATATTCATTATTGTGGTATTAAATATGGCCTTTTAAATGCTTTAATAACAGTGCGCAAATTAATTTATAAAGTAATCTTTTATTTACCGGTGCATGCAGTGCATGAATTATTGTAATGTATTTCTTAGAATGGCAAACATGAATGCTATTTTTGCTAGAGTAATGTCACTGGGAGAAGCAGTGGTTATTTTCTGCCTTTGTCGTCTGTGCCATTGATATTTTTTCTTTCATTTTACACTTTCGCAAAGGTATCATTCCTGAAACCTGAGCAACTTTATAATGTTGTTTACTTCATAAATGAGGTCAGGCATGTCTGCTAGATGATGATTATTTTGGTCACTAAATGTATTCCTAAGGTCAGAAAACAACAGTTTTTTATTTCACACACACACAGTTTTATATATATATATAAAGTTGACGCGTGTTGAGCGTTACTTTAGCAAAGTACGCGTTACTTTGGCACGTAATACGCATATACATATACTTAGGCCTATATATATAATTATTCATAAATATGACTGCGGTAGGTAAAGGGATTAGTAATTATTACTGAGCTACGTACCATGTTATATTTTTGGCACAGTGATTACATCATAAAGAGCTACAATGAGTGAAAGAAACCAGGTACTAGCCATTGGAAGAGTCAATAATGAAAGTAAGTTAAGTAAGTTATTTAGCAACCCCCCCCCTTTTTTTTTTCTACCAAAAAAAATCCCTCTTGAGATTAACTCTGGATTCACTACCAGATCCACAAATACAGGAACTAAACCAGAGCGCACGACCAGTGGAAAAGAAGAGCTGGAGAGAGAGAGAGAGAGAGAGAGAGAGAGAGAGAGAGAGAGAGAGAGAGAGAGAGAGAGAGAGAGAGAAGAGAGAGAGAGAGAGAGGGAAGGGGGGGGGGGTGGTTACTGGCCTCCTGAATAATTTTGGGCCTCCCAAAATTTTAACTGACTAGTTATTTAATTTCCTGCGAAAAGTTATTCATCATATGAGAAATAGCATCCGTGTTATTTTACTCCTAGTCTTATTAATATTTATTTTGATGTTTTGTATTTTTCTGTCCTGGCTTACAATCTTACAGAAGGTGGATTACACAGCAGACGTGTGCTTGTTACGTCGTTTGACGAACGCGACCACCGATAAATTTTTAACGTAATAAGTATGACGACTGCACTTGAACAAATTGACACCTAAATTTGCCCGCCTTAAATATGTTGTCACATGTACGAGATTTAATAAAATATTTATCATGTGAGTTTTAATACAAAATGATTACGAACATTGTACTCAGTAAACAGTGAACACTTTCGGGTTTAGTGTATATTATTACTTCTATTTCAATATCCAACTTATTCTTATGTATGTATGCATTCGGATGACGCTAGCATCGGTAGACGGTACAAGCTATGAAGAGCATGGAAAGATAACACTTTTTGCTGCCTGTATGCGTAGTCACAAGAATAAGTGGTAGCCATACGATGTACAGAGTAGTAATGAATTTTTCGTAATCAACAGTAATGTCTTAATTGTTTCTCTCGCAATAACGATGTAATATTTTATTAGATTTATAGATGTAAAAAAAAAAACCAATTCTTAAATTAATGTAGTTAACTATTCCTATTCTCTTTGCCGTTATTATTTTTAATTTACAATACAGGGGTTTGAAAATAAACGTATTACAGCACATGCGGCGGGTAATGTATTTTAACGTACAAAAATGTAAGTCAATTATTGTAATGGCATGCTTTTAAGATTTTATCATGTTCTAACCAAAAAATTAATAAATCTGAAATGGAAGCTAGGCCACGAAGGCCGTATTCGCTTTATAATGGGCATTGGGTCTAGAGGCCTTTGGTTTTTTTTTTGCGTACCTCCACGACTTCTACGTTAATGCCCATTAGAAAGCGAATAAGGCCTTGGTGATCAAGCCGATTACTATGGAGTGAGATGAGTATGGGGAGGCGGAGGCTCCAGAATGCAAGGGCGGGGGAAGCGGGGAAATTCGCCAACCAACGGGGAATCGAACCCGATTCGCCTTTGTGGTGGGAGGCGCATAGTCTGACCACTGCACCACTGCGCCCCCCCCACCCCCCGCACACTCAGAAAAAAATGCAGATTGCACAGGAGTGAAACAAATTTTACGTTTACATACGTTGACATTTTATGTATTCATTGTTCCATATTTAAGACATTATAAAAACACTGGACTAGGATGAACTTGTATTCTGCTTTACGACATCAAAGACAAGGATACTTATGTTATTATTTGTGCAAATAGAAATGAAAATAAATTAGAAAGCGTTTACTGCTATCTTTAAATGTAATTGTTTAAAATAAAATTTTTAAGTAAATTTTTAAAGTGTTTATCAGAAAATTTGTCAAACTTATAAGCCTAATTGCAAAATCTTAGAAGGGCTAATGGAATTATAGCCATTACAGGCCTATTGTTATCTATTCTTATTCATACTTCAGCGTAAATAAAAAAATGATATAAGAATTTTCCGAATAATTTATACACCACGAAAATACACGTTCTACGGTTTCTTTTAAAAATCTAATCTCCACGAAAAATTATTGCTGTTGCGCGTCTCACACTCTTTTCCATTTTTTTTTATATCTCTATAAACACATACATACACACACATACTGATCGGGCCATCATGTCCCCACCCCTCTCCCAGCACCCCTTCCTAGATTATCTGGTGCGGCCCCTTAGGTTTTAAGCCCGTCTTATAGGCCTATGCACACAATGCACACACACACACAACAAGCAAAATGAATAAACAAAATTTGCCGAGAGCTAGTAGCAGAACACAAAACGAAAAGCTTCTGGGGTTTTGCAACTGCCAGTCACACTTAATTCCTTTATCTCTGTTGTCAGTCTGAATGATAACACTCGGCATCACGACAGCAAAGAAATCTTAAGGAATGCTGTTGTCTACCTACAAACGGAAGGTATCATCTCAACAAAGCCACTCAAGTCTGCGTACGGCAAATATATATTCTAGTAACAATGTGACTTTTACCTTGGGTTTTACATAGCTCGCGTGTCTACGCCTTACATCGCGCATTCTGATTACACAAGGCTCAGAACTACCTGAATGCCGTCTCCTTTCTCATGAATCGTTTGTCGTGCCGAGAGTTGGACTCGAACCCACATTAGAGCTGTGTTAGAATTAACTGCTACATACCCTTGTTCACTTGCCCTTGATGCATTTAATTAGTACCCACAATACCTCAAATACCCTTGGTCCCTTCGTGACGGAGTGAATATAATTTCTAACATCTTCTTTGTAACCTCCAAGATACTTGCGAAAATAAATCAGTAAATTAACCATAACACTGTCTTATGTTGCACCAGTCTGCGTAAAGGCTGTTCACGATAAAGTGAGCACTTTTGAAATCAACCTTAGAAAAATATCACTGCTCATACCTGCATATATTTTAACGGGCGCACTCAGTGACATACGCCCAGTAAAGTTGGTAACGATGGATGGAAAGTAGTTCCATATGTTAAAGTCGAATAAAAAGTGTTAGGTAACCAATTGTGATAACTTAAATTATTTCTTTCTCTTTCTGTTTTTTTAATGCATAGAAATATAAAAATGAGCAGATTTGTAACGTCTCTGCTTTTCTAATAATTGCACAGCTTCACGTTAGTGATTCATGAATAAAGTGATGAGGTCCATGGCAATGTTTGTTTTACACGAGGAGGAAAACTACTCAACGTTCATTGAAGTAGATCTTAAGCGGGGCTTTCAAAAGTGCTCATTTTACCGTGAACAGCCTATACAAACAGCAGTGTCCTCAGCGATGACGTACTGAAGGGACGTATCGAAGTGGGGGGGGGGGGTGAGTCGAGGGGGCTGTACCCCCCTCTCCACCCGAAAGTTAAAACCTCAATTTTGAAAATATAAACCTATACTGTTTTAATGTTATATATTTGAACATACATACATCACTTAATTATACAAATTTTCGCAAAACACTCAATTTTTCAATTTTTAATAATCTGATCGATGACAAAGGGAAGTAACCTTTATTACAGTGCTTCGTCTGATGGACGCTGGAATTATTTTGTGCTTAAGAGGATATAGTACCAACCGAGTTTCTGTGAAATTCTTGTTTATGCGTTTACGATTTTCTCGGTAAATAAGCGTCGCAGGAATACGACTTTTAGGGCAAAATAAATATAGACCAAGTATCTACTACTGTACTGTTTCACTTTTAGTATATTACGCGTATTTAAAGAGGAAAAAAAATCGAGAAAACGGCAAAAAATCACATGGTCACTGCTGGATTGCGCAGTGTCAGAGAGAGAGAGAAGCTTTTCGACACTGAAGGGACTGAAAACGTATCTTAGAAACAGCACTGGCGACTAGCACTAATGTCAATACACCGCGGCATAACATTAAATGAAGATATATTTGCTTGAGAAATTTGCAAAGAAGAACAGAAAAATGCTGCTTATTTAAACGTTTTAGGCAAAAGAGTGATCAAAGAAACATTAGCACTTGGTTAATTTCTTTATTGCGGATTTCATTTTATGCAATGTCTGATGCTTTTAACTTTTAAACGTTTTAATTTTTAAATTTTTAAATTTGAAATTTAATATCTGATTTCTTTAGAAGTGTTGAGATTTTTTAAAAGATCATGAAATAATACAAGAAAACATTATAATGATTTTACATTTAATGTGTTTAAACTGTACATAGTGTATAACTAAAAGTAGTATGTGTGTATTTAAATGAGTTAGGTAAAAGAGTGACCGAAAAACATTAGCACTTGGTTCATTTCTTTACTGCAGACTTCATTTTATGTAGCGTTTGATGCTTTTAACTTTTAAATGTTTTTTAAAATTTGGAATGTTAATATGTTATGTTCTATTTGTTGTTTTACTCGTTGCAGGGGCGCAGCCAGAAGGCACCCCACTTTTCGCCCCTTAATCTTAAATATTTTTATTTTCAAAAATATAAATAATTCTATCAGCAGTATATTCAATGATTAGATTCGAAAAATGCTCAAATAGCACTACATTGCACCTTGAAACCCAAATTTTTCCGGGGGAGGGCCCCCGCTTTATTGGCGATCTCAGTGTCCCTTTATCAAATTCCCAAGTTGGTCCCCCCTCCCCCTCCCAAACCCAAATCCTGGCTACGCCACTGACGTACTGTACATCAAGAACGCGTCTTCCAAAGACTGTAGTTTGATTATCGATTCCGCCTCTTGAGGAACATCAGCACAGGAAACGTTAACCGTGAACGACTCAGTATGATCTAACTCTTTTATTACTTGGTAGCCTTTTATTTTACCAATTTATGGAGACTGAACGATGTGACTGTACACTGTACTGTACAGTGATGTACAGTAAAACGAACGAAAATATTTTATCATTTCACTCATGAACTGTGAAGAAGCAATTAACTCTTAAGTATTTTAGTAAGCTATAGAAATTTCAAATCCTGAAAAGGTCGGTAAATGTGATGCGGTGACTTATTCCTGTCTACAGACATTTAATAAGGATGATCTTAACACGTTAAGTGTGTTTGTTTCGCCCGTGCTCTAAAACATTAAATCCAAAATTTATGAATGAAAATTTTAATTTGTGGTAGGGTTCTACTCCCGCTGTAGGTGAGGCTAGGTAAGGTAATTTTCGAATGTCGAAGAATAATTTAGGAAGATAAATCAATTGTATTTTAAAGCCTCAGATGTAACGGCTTTCGTAAATGAAAAACACATGGACGGGGATTAATAGGTTTGAGAGAGACCAAATGCTCAGTATGTACTACCTGCTCAGTAGACGTCAGGCATATGCGCCAACTTCTTAGTTCCGAGAGGCACATGGTGGTGGGTGACAATGGCGGAAAGGGGGGCTGGAGGAGTGTAAAGTCAGAATCATTCTGTGATCATACCCTCGTTCATTTTTATCTTATTCCTCTTTCTCTGTCCCTCTCTTACGCAACAACAGGTTTTAAATATTACTATTTTCACGAAATAATTGAAAATACGACACATTACACAGTATAATTATATTAAGACATATCCCGAGTGACCAGTGTTATATCACAAGTTTTTGTACACTTCACACAAAATGTCAATAATGTATTTAGTAGACAGGAGGATTTATTAAATACAGTTTCGCTCCCGTTTGATTATGCTGTTTATTGTTTACGATTTCAATGAATTATTGATTGTCAATAAAAACACATTATTCCGTTTCCACGCATTTATTCTGCCATGCAACCCATATGAACCTAGGTCGTATCCATTCACATTGTGTTTACACATTTTATTTACCGATGTTTAATCAGGCATATGTTATTTCTGGTAACAATCTTTCTGTTTATTTATGGCGATCATGTTCACGATCAGTTATTTATTTAAAGTTTGTATGTTATGCGTCAAGTCAGATGTCTGCGATCTGCATGCAAGGAGGGGTTTTCAAATTCGAAATGTTTGGCCCTGAAGTTATTTTATATTTTAATGAAGCCTTTGGGATTAGACAATGGAATTCGACGATGGACGAGGCAGAGCTGTAATGTTCGTCTGCAATTTTTCTACGATTTCGGTCCGTCACATATTAAAATTTTAACCATGAAACTCAGAGAAACTTCACAGGTCAGGTGGAGCGGGCCAAAGAAATAAGTCCCAGTTGCGCCCAAAATTTGCATTTTGAGGTTTCGACAAATTTCAAGAGAGGTCTCAACTTATTCCTTGGAACAGCGTGACCCCGCATACGTCAAAGGCCTAATCTGGTTTAATAGGCCAGTTCCAGGTGACCATAAACCTTTTATCACAATGTTATTGACCTTTTCACCGGGTCTGTCGAAATTTGTGATAATTTGAACTTTGGCATGCAACGTCAAAATTGAGTTTGCATCAGTGAATTATGTCGCTTTCTGCTAATATAGCAGTAGAGTGAACTCGTATTTCAATTAGTGTTATTTTGAACAGGCCGTGTAAATTGTTCTACATAATTCATTCCGTCTACATATGCACTAGAGTCGTACCTGCATTCCATATCCATGATCATTCTACTTCACTACATTCGAGTAAACTAAGTTAGGTCACAGTTTCCATCAGTAAATTCATAGTTTCTTCCAACCTAAATTCTACGTCTGAAGCGTCACGCTGTATGTTGCATATATTTCTCTGAGAAAATATTGTTTTAGTTCATACATTAATAGGTGTTTTGTTTAACTGAACGTTTTGTTTTGTTTGTCGCAATTGTCATTAAATAAAGGTTTTCATGGCCAGTGCTTGTTTTGTTCTTCATGTCTTCACAGTGTCCTTTATGTGCGTGTTCGTGTTTAAAGTGTTAAAGTTTGTATCAAAAAAGCTCCCGACCGATTTCATTTTAATTTTCTGTGGTATTTGCGTACTCCACCTCACGTGCTCATGAATTGAGGAATTCTGTTATTTTTTTCCCCCGTTTTCTCACACACATAAATTAAATCATTTTAAATGTATTAGCACACTAAGCAATACTATAATGCTTTTAATGTCATCTTCTGTGTTTTATTTCGCGACATAGCTCTACAATTGCGTAAATCCGAAGTAATTTTTCATTTTAAACTTTGTTATCTTGGTCCTGAAATTACTGTGGTAGTCGAATTGGTCCTTCGATGGTTAGTTTGTTAGATAGCAGTGTTGCAACATGTTGACTATAAATACACGAATACACGAATAAAGTGTACAACTTTTGTTGGACTTCAGCGAATAGAATCGAGAACGAAGACTAAATATATCTCATTTTATAGGGAAAAAAAACTATTCTGGCTTTGGGCATTTATGTGACAGTTTTTATGCGATGACTTCGGTTTGCTTTCCAATTAAATGTTTCCATTTTAGGGGAAGGTTCAGTTTTAAAAGTACATTAAAATAAATGTTATCTATTTGAGAAAGTAGTAGACCTACGTCAACTGATATTGTATCAGTCAAGGTATCTGAAAATAACAGAACAACTGGGCGATAAATTGATAGAGAAAATGTTGTGAGAAGGTAAGTAGGGAGAGCGTGGAGTTACTACTCGAGTTTGACCTTTGACCCAGTGACCTACTTTTGAGATACACATTTGACCTCGAGATCTACTTTTGTATGCACTTTTGACTTGCCTTTGAGTATTTGACCTACTTTTAAATGCACTATTGATTTACTTTCTATTTTTAGCACACATGGTAACCTACCGGTTAGATTCTCAGTGAGTGCAATTCTTGGAAATTCGCGAGTTCGGAGTACCGGGTTCGATTCCCCAGCAAGGCACTTAAGATATTTTAATTTTTTTGGATTTGGGAAATTTTTGTTTTTGAATTCGATTCCCGGTAAGGGCAATTTTTTAAACAGATTTTTTTCTTTTTTTTAGATTTTGGGATTTGGGAAAGTTTGAGTTCGATTCCCACTGAGGGCAATTAATATTTTTAATTTTGGTTTTGGACTACCAGGTTTGATTCCCGGAGAGGATAATTTTGGAAAATTTGTAATATTTTTTGGATTTGGAAAATTTTGAGTTTGATTTGAGAAATTATTTTTGGACTTGGGAAATTTTGGAGTACCGGGTGCGATTCCCGGTCAGGGAAATTTTGGAAAAGTGTTAGTAATTCTTGGAGATCTCTATTTTTGGAGTCCTGGTTTGATTCCTGGACAGACTACTTAATATGTTTTTTTTTTTTTTTTTTGGAATCTCGGTTTTGAATTCTATTCCCGTGCAAGACATGTAATTAATTAAATCTTTGTTGGACTTAGGAAATTTTTGTTTTGAGTTGGACTCCCAGTCAGGCACTTAAATCATTTTAATTTTAGGACTTGGAAAATTTTTAGTTCGATTCCCGTACAGGGTGATTTTGACTTCACTTCACGATATCATACACTTTTACAGTGAAATAGATGGAGTCAATCAGTGAAAACCATTAGAAATGACTCCGCCTAAAATTAGTGGCAGGTTACTGATTATTAGAGTGGCTAAATTTCACTGATTTACAGTTTTTCGCGGAGTTGTAAAATGGTGGATACCTGCGGACAAGTTATATTCTGAACTTCGCAAAGCTGCGTAAATACAGTACACATTTATTAATGAAGGGTAAAATATGTCCTCGAGTCAAAACGAATATCTACTGTACGCTGGTTTCCCGTATATGCTATGCGTTTTGTCCAAAACGCATTTATTTCAGAAGCATAAAATAATTTACATGGAGAAACGATTGCTGTTTGTGTGACATTGTGTTTTTAAGCATCATTAAGTGAGCGTACAGAGTAATGAGTGGAGAGGTCAACTTTCGAACGCGTGATCTAGTATATGTTTTGAGCCGTGGTACAATTCCACCCATCTCCACAATAAACGAATCAACAAAATACTTTTCATGTAATATATTGAGTACAAAATATCAGTGTCTCAACCTGAAGTACGAATTAACAAACAAATGAAATAAAATTATGTCACGTCTTTTTTCCAGACGACGAATACCGTATTGTGATACTCACCCATCTTTAATTCGCCTGATTGGCCAGGCTGCAACTGACTTTCAGTGACTAGCATTTCACTGACATATCACTCATTCGGGTTCAGTGTGGAAAAGAGCCTCGAAGAATGAATTGATCTTGTATGCTGTACTGATTCCAACCGGCTTGTTCTTTCTGTCATGAGACTTAATATTATTTCCAGATACCCCGCGCAATAGTGGGTGAGACAGTGGTGAAATTAAAACACGAAGGAGTTATAAAACGCCAGCCGATACCTAGTAAGCAAATAAGTATTAACAAATCGGGACCTTCGTATTCTCTGACATTGGTGTAGAAAAACTGTGAGACTTCTTTACAGACGGTGGACAAAGACTTTCGATTGGTATCGACAGCTGAGAGGTCGTCGCACTAGGATTACATGTCGATACACCTGAGATCGCCCATTGAATGTCACCCGTGTCTTACAGTGATGCAAAATACATAGCCATTGAACTCCAACAAATGGAAGAGCAATCTACGGAGTTACGAATAACGCTACGTGTTGTGACGGTCTGTTTGACACGTGGACGTGGCGAACGCATGACGAGCGAAACGTACAAGTTGAGTTGAGAGATTTGGATGGCTCTTAACAACAATGACGTCTTGAGAGCCGATGTGGGAGAATTGAGCTGAGAATGGAGCAGCGCCAGAGCGGAGGGGTGGGGAAACGAGAGATCTCCGAGAAAACCCATCGACCAACGGCATCGTCCGGCATGATTCCCTCTTACGAAAATCCGGGAGTGACCTGGGCGGGGATTGAACCCGGTTCGCATTTGTGAGAGGCGAGCAGGCTAACCGCTCAGCCACCGCGGCCCCGCGAAATGTACAAGACTCTATCGACCCCAACATGTAGTTCTGTGGAGATGAGATGGACGTGGTTCTGTTTTCCGTGATATGGGCTTGATCCTTTGATTTTGTGCCTGGGACCATGAATGCCAATGCTTGTGAATCAATTTTGGACAGTTCAGCTCTAGGCTACAAATACTTTGGGAAGAACTTGGAATATGCACGTTTCACTTTCACTTAACAGTGCAGTAGTCTATACAGCAAAGGTTACAACAGATTGATTTGATCACATGGGGGTGGACGAACATGAATGGCTAGCCCAAGACCTGACATCAGCCCCACTGAACAATTTTGGGAATGAGTTTGAGAGCACAAGTAAAATGCCAGACTAAACATCCCTCAAACACTACAGATCTGTTTATAGCGCCGAGGATTTCCTGCAAAAATTACCGCAGATTGATGGAAGGTTTTCTGGAAGAGTAGAGGGTGCAACAGCTGCGGAAGACAGGCTTACACGATATTGACACATTACAAGATCCTGGTTACTAATTACATTAGGATGGTTTACGGTATTCGATTATATTATAGTGTTTTTGAAACCTCGCCATAATCAGTTCAAAAGAACAACCTAACCTTTTTTTAATATGTTGTTTCCAACACTTTTTATGTATCCTTATTTTTACTTTTATGTGGATACATTTTAGATTTAACTCCTAACATCGTAGTTAATAAAGGTATAAGCGTTTTATGAACACATTCTTGCACCCATTATCTGTTTCATTGTGAAATATCATTAATATATGAAATTGTAACAAGTAAATACTACTTTAAATAATATAACTGGAGTTTTTGTTGTCTTCAGAGTGGTATTGCTATGTGTTATCTAATAACAGTGAATACATTGTGCGAACAAAGAAACAAGTAGAATGCATCCTTAAAGAAAAAACACTGAAAGTTTATGCAGTCTCCAGTCTCTGAACGAGCTTGCTTTAAAAGTAAACGTATCCATCTCTGAACCTCCATTCTCTACTGCTCTAAACACTTTCATCCAGTCATCTCCACTACGTGTTACAGCTTGTTCTACGCCTGTCCCGTCACTTGGCTCTAATCACAGGCGTTTTGTTCCTCATTATCACATATCAATTTTTAATACCCTAATTTTGTTAATTTTTTTTGCACGCCGAAACAAATTTAACTGTGACATTTCTAAGCTTCGTTGTGTTCTTTGGACTCTTTATCTCCGCTTTAATATCCTTATTTCTTCGTCTTCTGAAACACGTCTAGAGAGAAATGAAAGTGTTTACAATTGCAATACTACGGGCAGTTTTATAAGGGAACAAATGATACACCATAAATTGTTTCACATTAACGAACGCAGAACAGACACATAAAAAATCTCGTGATACGTACCTCTGTTTATGGAAGTCTTATTATTTTACACTAACCCTGAGTGTGGTATTTGAGTTCGAGAGAGATGGAGGTCTTAATAAAAATAAGATAACTAAAATTGATTTCCAATTTATTCGCACAGCTTTTATTTACAGCATTAAATTATTTGTATCATATTACTCTTTATTATTTTCAGTGAAGACAATATTAAATTTCTGTTGTAACTGTAATTAACGTCCTTCTTAATGTCTTTGTTTGGTTGTAGTATCTGTATTAAATCATACTCATCATTAACACACTTTCAGTCAGCCTGTTGCCACCATTTGTAATGTCTTTCACTCACGCATCCAGTACAATAGTCCAATTCGCCAGTCGCACTATTCTCTGCTCTGATGCTTGCAGTCGCAGATTTTCCTCCCGCTGGTCACTTCTCTCGCCGCGCGCTTCTCCTCTCGCTCGACATCTATCGCTGAATCTCCAGCCACTTCATCCATTCAACGATATCAACAACTCCCGACTCGGAGACTTGACGAGCTTTTTATAGCCGTTGGGCTTGACCTGGAAGGTTCGCCACACGCCACAGTCTAGCTCAGAGACACTGATATAATTGTGGGGTTCATCGAGTGCCATAAGACAAGTTGTTTTAATCGGAGCACGAATTTTTTTATCCCGATGTTGGGAAATTTGCGTTCCAACACCTAGATGGAAGGTATTATGATGTAATAGTTTTTGAAGAATATTACCATGAGTGCCATTGCGATAGTTTCATTAAGAGATTATGTGAAGGTATGTCTGTTCGACTCCCAGTAAAAGGTGGTTTGGGGAATGCAATAAAATGGAATAAACCTATTTCGTTTATTTCCAATGACCTTCCACCTGAAAAGGATTGGTTCTTAAACCTTGTTGTTGTTGAAGCCAATAGACAGTTCTGGGAGCATGAAAGAAGACCTGATATAAAGACAAAACGTTTTGATGAACCTGAAATAATTAGTGTATCCTCAGAGAGTTCCGATTCTACTACTATAGGCATAACATGCACACTTTGCACACATTTCTTTGTGAAAGCCGCTGCGTATCCGGTTGCTACAGACAGCGCGCGCGCTTCAATAAATCATCCGTGCCTCGCACATTTGCAGAGCGGCCGCCTGTAACATTATTTCTATTAAGAGCGCAAGTATTTTTTTTTTTGACGTGAATACGTCTTTAAATTTTGCGACCACAGTGGAAGGCAATCCAGAAAATTCGATGATAAAATCGGGGGATACAGTTTGGCATTGCAGCTCCGACTCTATCGTCTACATTCGAAATTCAATTACACAACTCGATTGCCAAAGGATCAAAGAATATGTACGTTGACTGAGGACAGCGAAGTATCTCTGGGGGGGGAGGGGGAGGGGGAGAGGAAGGGGGTCGCAATTTTTAGTTCGTTTCGCCGCGTCTCATAACTCCCGCGTAGTATAACTGTTGACAAGGAGAAGCTACGACGCTCGTTTAAGTTTCAATAGACAACTCTCGTCAAGATCAATCGATTGCGTGTATAAAAACATTTGTGTGACGTGATCATGGTGAAATTGTAACACAATTTCGGCCTATACTACTTGTCAAAAAGCCAAGTATAAATACAGAAATCGTATACCGTTGGAAAGAGCATATCACAAGCAATCCAGTGGTACCCATAAAACCCCATATGAACGAGTGAAGCGGTGCCGGGATCGCAAAATAAACATCAAGGCGTTCGAGCGCGTCAATGTAGACGTATTCACGCAAAACAAACGGCCGTGTCCCCAACACAGCCAAAACCAATTTTTTTGCGCTATTAAGTTGACTTCTGCGGACGGCTCTAAAGTCATTTTTCCTTTTTAGTCGGCCATAACTTTTGTTCTCCCGTTAGCTCTTTCTCATGTTTGTCGTCTCGCTACTATCCAGACATTTTATCCTGGTAAAATTTTATTCACACACAGGCCGAAATCACTGAATGTGCAGGACCTAGGCGTTTTCCGACCAGTGTTGCTAAGTCCTATTTTGAAAATCTGCTAAATCCAATTTGCAAAATCCGGTAAAATTCCTCCCAAATGCGTGTATAGTAATATAAGTCGTAATAATAACCCTAGCTATTTTCATTTTGAGACAGAAATAGTATTTAAGTTATTTTAGTTCCACGTCGGCAGTCTTGTTTTCGAGCTCGTAATAACAAAACTTGAAAATATTTTATAGTTAACTACATAAAGTAGTGTTTATATTATCATCAGCGAAATGTGAGCAATATTTCGGTATTAAAAAAGTATAGTTATTGTCCATCCTTGTCCCCCCTTCTCACTCTCACTCTCTGGATATATTTTACTGTATGTGAATGAGTGTAAAAGGGAGACATTTCGAACCACGATAAAAGGGAGGAAGATAGAAACTTTGGTATTCTAGAAAAGAACTCAGCACTCAAACACTTGCAAATGTTATCTTATCCTGTTCTTTTAAAAAATCCGCTAAAAATTCTGCTACCAGCCAAAAGTAATATTTCTCAATTAAACTGTATCGAAATCCGCTAAAACTAAACGAAAGTCAGCTAAGGACCGGTACCACCATGCGGGATAATGATAGTTTAGCGAGATAAATTGACAAATAATCTTGATTATCTGTTTTTTTTTTTTTTTTTTTAATGTTTCACCACGCACATTAATCTCGATTTTCTCTGAATATCTAGATAAAATATTAACCCACCGATTTTGGTGGTTTAAGTCATATTATCGGGGTTAAACTGTCAAACATGAACATACACTTTGGGAATGTGACGAGAGGGCAAAGTTATTTCATCGAGAATAAAGAGAAAATGGCTCAGGGAATGTACAATTTAATTTTGGAAGAGCAACGCGAGGACAAGGATTTTATTGTTTGTCGTCCGCGATGTTTACGTTAAAGAATAAATTATTGTGAACTTTATGATGCAGAGGATTTTAAAGTACACTTTTGCCTTTCAAACCAGTTAGCTAGATATGGTTTGGAATGCATCGAAAATCTATTGGAGTATCCCACCGACAGGTATGTTTATGTGTAATTAATTATGAATGCTGAAATAAATATAAGTTATTATAAGATCAAACTCGTTTCAAGTGATGCTCGAAGATGTGACGATTTGATGCCAGCATATTGTAATAAATTTGTTTGTTTTCCCGTAGGCTGTGCAATTTATTAATTTTCTCATCTGCAGGAACATGCCGGTTCCAGTAACTATTTGAACACGTTCGTCTGCACATGTTTTTCGCGTATGTTTCTTTTACGTTATCTCACACCGCCTTCAAGTTGTCTGCTATCCTGCAATGATCACCAGATGCACGGTTTCGCTTTATTTTACTGTCTCACAGCATCAGTTCGTTTATTTTCAATGATGTTGTACTGAAACGTTCTGTTACACTCTAAAAAAAATGTGTTTTTCGTGGGATGAGAAATTTCTGCTTCGCTGTTTGCTTACGACCACAATACCTTCACGACTTGCCATACTTTCTCAAAATGATATCTCCGTACAAGCTCAAAACAAAATCTCTAATGTTTACCAAGAGAAAATCGCGATTGAGTCAGAATATCGAGGTAATTTTAACGAGGTATTCTTTACTGCGATTAAATCTCGTGAAACGCACTCAAGATTATCGAGATTAAATCGAAGTTAAACCTCTCGTCTGGATAAAATTTTCACGATATTCCGAAAAGTTAATCTTCGTTGGTGGAACCTGCCCTAAGTTGGCAACGTCGGTATAGGCTGTTCACGGTAAAGTGAGCAATTTTTGAAACCTTAGTTACTTTTTTCTTTCAACCAATTTATACCCTTCCACCACTTTTTAATGTAAACCCTGCCGAGTGAGTAATAAACACAGTGTATACATTCACCACACCCAAAACCAAATGTCCAAGGCCACAATGAAATGTGTTTATTGGTTATTGTGCCTGACGAAACAGCTTCAAAAAGTGCTCACTTGATCGTGAAAGGCCTATACCGACGGTGACGGCGTTTCACGCGCGCCAACAATGGCAAATATTATTTCAACTGCGTGCCGCGGCACACGCGAAGGTCTCCGGCACTATCGACAAAGTTTGTGTCACTTGTACCGCACCTGCAGGCATCCCAGAAACGCTTGATGACTCGCCCGTCGACAGCGGAATCGCAGCAGCGAGCGTTATCAGCCGCGGCTCCTCCAGCTTATCTATCTACGGCCTGGCGCTCCCTCGGCTACGAGATAACCGAGTAGCTAGCTGCGCCATTCGCCGTTCAGTCTCCCCGGGGGACCAGTCCAAAAAATAACACGCGAGGGGGTAGGCAGCGCGTAAGTACATAAAAATTGCAATTGGTAAGGCCATTCACTGTAAAGTGAGCACTTTTGAAAGACCACTCATTTGGAATAATAGTAAATATAAGCTGTTCACAGTAAAATGAACACTTTTGAAAGTCCTGCTTAAGATCTACTTGTATGCACGTTGTGTATTCTTCCGCCTTATGTAAAATTAACATTAGCCATGGCCTCAGTTATTCACTCGTCCGTCAGGCGAAACTGTGAAATTATTAGGAAAGTAAATATTTCAAATACATTGGTGGATTAAAAAAACAGAGAGCCAGAGAAATAATTCAAAACTTTTTATTCGACGTTAAGATATGGAACTATTTTCCATCCATCATTACCAACTTTACTGGGCGAATGCCACCCAATGCACCCATTAAAATATACGCAGGCAGGGGCAGTGACTTTTTTCTAAGGTTCATTTCAAAAGTGCCCACTTTATCGCGAACAGCCTTTAAACATATTTTAATTTAGCCTTAGACGTTATCTTCAGACTGCGGTGGAATATACGCGCAGTATTTATTACTTGCATGACAATATGTATTTTAAAATGTGGTTAAAGGATAAAACAAATGGCTGAAAGTAAACAGAAAATAGGGCCTCTAAAGTGTTCACTTTACCGTGAACAGCCTATACATGACATTTCGCTGTTATGTAAGCACTTTTGAAATAAACCTTTGAAAAATGTCACTACACCTAACTTGAACATATTTTTACAGGCACAATGACTGCCAAGCGTTCAGTAAAGTTGGTAACGATGGAGGGAAAAAAGTCCCATGACTTAACGTTAAATTAAAAATGTTAGATATAGTCCATTCACGGTTACTTCGTTTTCTGAACCCTTGCTAAGGTTATAGTTCCAAGATATTACTCCGTCTCATGCAAACAAAGCTGCGCCGAATCTATAAAATTAACACCAGAGGGATTTGTGCGCACTCAGTGTAATAATATTTCGCATAAGAAGTATTTGTTACTATGCAATACCAACAACATGTTTCCTCATTGTTTTATAGTCATATTAATTATAAATAAAATATCATAATTTATAGATAGAATATAAGTCGAAGTTCAACTTAACAAAAAATAAGTACTTTTACTTTAACAGAACAGAAGTACGAAACGCATGTGATAGACGGACTATTTAGAAAATAACGTAACACCTCATTTATAGGATGGTTTTTCAAAGGTTGTATTCAAAATGTGTGAAGAAACCGCGAGTATATTATAAACAAGTGTGAATACATGATGTAATTTATTTTTCTTTCTCTTTTATATAATGTTCATAAGTGTAAGCATTAGCAAATTCGTTGAGTATTTACGTATCAAATAATATCACAGCTTCACTTGACCGACGCATCAGGCCTATGAGAATCTTAATTTTACGTGGGTTATAAGAATACATTGTGTGCCTACACGCAGATGTTAAGCAGGGTTTACAAAAGTCTTCAGTTTACCGTGAACAACCTACAATAAGGTTAGTTCATGAGAAGCCAAAACGCCGCAAAGAAGTAGGCCTGCCTGTCTGTTGGGTGGGGGAGGGGGGTTGTTTTTAAAATAACAGTAGTAGATATAAATAAAGGCTGTTCACGATAAAGTTAGCGCTTTTGAAATCAACCTTAGAAAAAAGTCACTGCTCTTGGTAACATTGGTTCAGTGAAGTTGGTAAAATGATGGAAGGAAAATAGTTCCATATCTTAACATTTTAAATAAAAGTAAACATTTATGAAAACTTAAATTATTTGTTTCGCTTTGCGTAATTTTTTAATGTATCGAAGCGTAAAAAAGAGAATATTTGTAAAATATTTACTTAATTTCACAGTTTCACTTGACCGGTGCACGAATAAAGTGATGAGGTCCATGTCAGTGTTAATTCTACATAAGGCGGGAGAATACACAACGTGAATACAAATAGATATTAATCACGGTTTTCAAAAGTGCTCATTTTACCGTGAATAGCCTATAGCCGACTTTTATGACAGCATCGGAGCTCTGAGCCACCAGCTACCTCGGTTGTCGAGGCGATCCGGGACGGTCTGCACTTGGAAATTTCCCGTTTTCCCCTCAAAATGGCCCGTTGAGCTTTCGAAAATGCCTGATTTGTCCCCAAAATTTCTCTTCCTCCCCCCACACAACCCTCCTAAATTTTCAAAAAATTAAAAAAATGTGCTTGCTCCTTATTGTGGCTGACTGTCTCCTCGATGTGGCTGAGGTATCCCGAAAATCCAATTCAAAGGTGGCGCTGACGTCACAAGACGACCCCCTCCCAGTCGCCCCAGTCGCCGCTAGGTGGAAGGAAACGTCGCTCACTCAGCGTAGGTCCTATCTCCGTCGAAACCACCAACCACCCCCGTCGCGGAGTCTAAAGCTTCGTCGGCTGCCGTCAACGGGCAACGTCTTCGAAGACGTAAGCACCAATGAACAACGCCAGGTAGCGTGACTTGTGTTGCGTCCTCCCGTCCGGAAGGAACAGCAACGACCCGGAACTGAGTGCGAGGAAGTTCCACAGGAAAAGGTGGCCGGCCCTCGCTGCAAGACCCAGCCTTCAGCACAGCAGATCAAAACATCTTCCACGGTCCGTCCTTCAAGATCAGGGACTCGACACGACCAAAGAGAAGACGGCAGAAACGAAATCAACCCAAAACACACTACGCAATCCTAGACAATCTCATCGGGTCACCTCACAATTCTCTTTTCGCAAAATTATTATATTATTAAATTTTATGCGCAGAGTATTTAAACCCTTCATACACCTTGAAAATAATAATAAGAAAAATACACAAGGGACGCTCAGATAAAATAACACTAAGAGATCACGAGGTATAACCCATACTGTTAGGCCAAGCTATAATATCTTATATAACAATGATAAAAACAGTAGTTAGAAAAAGGGAGATCCAACACAATTGGCGGCTGGTAGTAAGGCCACGGCACCACGGCGGCCATATTGGATGACGTCATGTGACAACCTAGTGCTCTGTCATTCCTCGCCAAAGGCGGCCATTTTCTCTTCTCACCCTCAGAATTACTCTTTTTTTCCTTCAAAAAAGGCCAGGCTTTCCCTCAAAACCAGAAAAAATTCCCTGCTTTGGAAACCAGTTTGAACGATATATTGTTAGGAATTACTAAACCTAACACTGCAAGGAAAAGTATTCATGTGACGAGAACGACGTTATCACGTGCCTGTCAGGTGGGGAATTATTACGTAAAACATTACAGATAAAAGTGAGATTGCCCGCTTTGATATACCGTCCTCCATTTATCTTTGATGGGATATGTGAGCGTCCCTGCAAAATCTGGCCGACCTTGGGGTGTTTTACCTGCCTTACGAGGAAGCATGTGTGAATCTGGTTTGTTTAGTACAGAATGCAATCGACACACTCACACAGTGCTGGTACTTGATACATACCCAACTCCCATTCTCACTTAATAAAAATTTTATTTAATAATATTACAGTTTTAGTGACCAAGAAATAATATTAAAAATAAATTTAATGAGCACCGCTTTGTTACGGGATTTTCTTTAAAACAACTAGTATGATATATTTATCCTCCAACAACAAATACATCAATTTGCGTTTCTCGTAATTTTAAATAATATCATAGCGGTTCATTTTTCCATTTATAATTAACATCTTTAAGATACAAAAAAGTTTAAAAATTTATTTGTTAAACTTTTGAAAGAAATATTATGTTCTGACTCTTTCCGCGGGGTACCAAGATTTCTGCAAGATTCCAAACCAATTTTTTAATTACAAAACAAAGTTTTTTTAAAATGTAACTGATTACATTTTTTGCTTTTTAACCTGTTTATGTAATGCTAATATCTTTCCACAGACGGCCTAAATAATAGTGTAGCAGATCTTCCAAACTATGTTATCAGTCTTGTAGTATGCCTGACTAGCATTTTCAATATCATGGGTTCAATTATTTGGGTTTATTGGCACTGGGATCAAGTTTAGCATTTTTTTTTTTCATTCCTTTTCCAGACGAGTGGTAACACATTTATGCTTGGCCTGTTCTTCAACTTTAAAGTTTAAATTTCTAATGAAAATACTCGCTGTGGCAAAACTACAGAAATTCCAAAGCAGTGTTACCGGCAATAAAATTTTAGACTGGAAACCTTCTGTCGATATATTGGTTTTTCCCTTAATTTGATAGATATTTGCTACACGTCTACATGGTTTAGAGTAAAATTTCTAGCAGGTCAAGTGGCGTGTGATGAAGTGTTGCAAGGTAAGCTGGTACTTGCTCAGTGCTGTACACACTAGGCGCACGCAGCAGGAACCAGCAACCAGAGTGGGACCGGGAGAAACTGAATGTATTGCGGCCACTCACGAGAGAGCGGCGAGGTACCCATTACACACGTGCTGTGACGTCAACTGCACTACTATGTTTAAGTGGCCACCGTGTAAACTAGCAAAATAATAAGTACAACACAGAGCAAAACCAGTTTACCTCGCGACCGTTCACCTCACGCCGCTGGGCAGGACCGAACTTCTATTGGACTCAGATTTACATGAACATCGACTGGCAAGGAATTAGTTATCTGTTTATAGTAAAATGATTACAAGTGTACTGAAATGTAAGCAAGTGCGAGAGCAGAATCAGGCAGAAGTAAAAATACGAGCTCCGTTTTGGTGGCAGCTTGGACGACAAAACAAATGACTCACTAAATATTAAATTCTAGTTATATTTTAAGTGATTCACATTCCTGATTTACCACGTTTCTCATGTACACATAATCTACCACGCTTCTCTTGTATGTATTATTTATTCAGTTGTAAAGTTCCAACATTATCTTGAACCTCTAAACAAATGCGTGCTGTGGGGGAAAAACAAGTTTCAATATATTTGGACTGCTTCGTCTTGTGTGTTTTGATTCCAGTTTAGTTTGGTATATAGAGATCAGTTTCAGTCTGGATTCAAAACTCAGTTCACCTCGCCGACTGGACCAGATTATCTCACTTAAGTTGTATTTCAATCCCGTCCGGGTTCGTCTAGAGCGAGGATTTAATTGGGATTTTTCAGTCCACTCCGAGTACAATTCAGACTGGAATTTAGTTCTAAACAGCGTAATTATTACTACTTCATTGAACGTTCTGTGAAGCAACACAGGCCAGTCTCCAATTGACGGGAGCATTTTTTTTTTCAGAAGGTGTTGGCAACATTGCAGCCATTTGCTGGTTCAGCAGTTGGCCGCAAAATGGATCTAGAAAAAAATTTGGACAACGTCAACCCCAGGGTGAAAGCAAACCCGTTGTCATTGCTGGTATTCTGGTGAGTCATAATTCAGTGTTAACGAGCGCGATGTTACAATAATGTAGACTAACAACAACATATTATACTTACACTGACTTTTTCTGACAGGTAGTTAAGTGACGTTATGTATTTATAATAATTGTATCTAAGTTACGTTCTACTATCAAAAAGAAATTTTAAGATATATATATATATGTCCATAAGGCCCGTTTGTTGTACGGAACGTCATAATCGATCAAAGTTTAAGCCCATAAAATCGGAAAAATTGAGTAGTATAGTCTGTGCGCCGAACAACTTTTGATGACCCAGGACCCCTGAGATAATACAACGAAGGAAAAAGAAAGAAAGGTGACCCGCATGGAAAACAAAACTTAACTCACGTTTGCCTTTAGTCTTGAAGTAAACGAAAAACTAGAACACAGGCTATAATCTTTGCCTCGAACTCAACTTGGTTCGATCAAAAATGGGTGCGCCTTTAGCAAATCTGATTTAGAAATGCTGACCGCACGAACATACTTAAATTATAACCGTACTTACACGTACCTGAAAAATTAGGTGTTCTATTCTTCTTTCCTGAAGGCGTTGAGAAACGCCAGCTATCTCCAGCCAGCATACAACTGCAAGGAAAGCCCCACTAAAGAGAAAAATACCTGAAGTACTGCTGCAAGAAACGGAAGTTACATAGTATATGTGCGACTGCAGAAGGATCAAGGCTGTGTGTGAGTGTGGAGAAATTCACAGAAAATAATTTGTCCTGAAGTGGGGTATATTCTGTAGAGAAAGCGCCACCCCACCTGCCTTGGCGGCATCTACAATTTAAAATAAGGAGTGTGGAACAAACGCGAGTGTAAATTCTTCAGTAACGCGTGAAATCGGCTAGTAGTTACACCTTGGTTAGTCCATTCTTTAGCATGGTCAGGGGCAGAAAAGAAAAAGAAAAGAAAAAGGAAGGGGTGGGGAGGATTTCCGGTTGCCTGCCCCTTTTTCTCTCATACCTGATCCTACTCTAAGTGGAAACAACTTTAAAATTTATCCCCTTGCTATTTAAAACACATGATATACTTCTTAGTGTACCTCGCTATTTTCTTTAACTAGCTAAGATTTTGTCACAAGTAACTGACCATAGGTTGATTTCTTTAGTCCTTTTACTTAGCTGTTCCCTGTCTCCTCTTCTCGGGTTCTTGCTAGTCTTACAGCCTCCGTCCACTCGGACTATCATCCTCATTTTTTATTTTATTGGTCTTCGTAAAGGTAATGGGCCGCGAGATGATAGTTCGACGCAATCTTGCCGTGTCAGCCATGCCCAATTTTTCTCCGCATCTTAGCAGATTCCCGAGTTTTGGTACGGCCCAATGCGGAAACCGCAGGGATTTGCGTGCCAGAACCGAGTGGGCAAGCAGTGTTTTGAGATGTACGGTTTACCAGCAAACAAACAGAGCCGCCGTGCTGGGGGAATCTACGCCAGTATCCTGAATACAAAAAGCACACACGTGACGGGTGCGATCTTGCATCTTCCGTCACAGGCGACCCCTGGGCCTCTCGATGGAGGCAACGGCCAACTGCGAGAGCCCTCGGCCGCCAGTCGACTATAGACTGTTCACGGTAAAATGAACACTCTTTAAGGCCCTCCCAACAGGCATTGACAATTAATAAATATATCTTATTGCAGCCTTAGGTGTTAAATTTAGAGACTGGATAATGTATACACTGTGTTTATTTGTCATATTGCAAGGTTTATATTTAAAAGTAGCAGGAAGATAGAAATTGGGTGAAAGGAAAAAATTAGAAGGGCCTTAAAAAGTGTTCACTTCACCGTGAACAGCCTATACGTGAAGTGACTAGCTGATCAGTGGTCGGTGAGTACCCCGTAAAGGCTGTTCACGATAAAGTGAACAATTTTGAAATCAACCTCAGAAAAAGTCACTGCTCCTACCTGCATATATTTTAACGGGCGCCCTGATTGACGTGCCCTCAGTATAGTTGATAACGACTGACGGGAAGTAGTTCCGTATCTTAACGTCGAATAAATTTAAATTATTTGTTTAGCTTTCTGTTTCTTTGTAATGCATTGAAGTGTTAAAATGAGAGCAGATTTGTAAAATATTTACTTTTCTAATAATTTCACAGTTTCACTTGACCGAGGCATGAATAAAGTGATGGGGCCCATGACAATGTCAATCTTACATAAGGCGGAAGAATACACAACGTGCATACAAGTAGATCTTAAGCAGGGCTTTCAGAAGTGCTCATTTTCCCGGGAATAGACTATAGAGTGTGAGAAGAGGCGTAGTGACTAGAGGCTATTTCAATTTCCAAGATAAACTGCATCTGAGGTGTGTGTTTTGTAGTTGCTCACCATATACTGTATTGTAATCGCTCTATTTGCAAGTGCGCCGAATGATTTATATTAAACCAGAGCTGACATATTTGGTTGCGTATTAACTTCATGCTTGCTCCCACTCCTTAGTGTTGCCCAGCAAAAATTTGGAAAACCCTTATCCTTCTTAAAAAGCAGTTACAATTTGTTGTCATTGCGTAGCGGTCTCTGATGTGTACTGAATTTTTTTTCGGCAACAACCACCGATCGCATATTTGCTTGTGCTGCCGTTATTCGCGGCGAGGCAATCAAAACAGCCTGTCAGGTTCGTCTAACGTCCAAGCATTTGTAATAGTGCCGAGTGTGACAGTGCATCTTGTCGGCAGGTGGTTGAAAGATCTCTTCTGGAAGGGCACCAAGAAAGAGCTGGACTACTCCGACCTGTACGACGCGTTGCCTGTGCACAAGTCAATGGTACTGGGATACAAACTTGAGAGGTGTGTATATTTTCCAACTGAAATGTTCTTTTTTAAATTTTATTACCCATATACATAGAAAAAAAAACTGAACTACTGTTGCATTTCTGTTAAATTCATGCTTGTTGGTAGTAAAGTTTCAGGTACTGTTTCGTAAAATATGTAGTTTCTATCACATGAGGTGCAGGAATGACATCAGATCAATTCAAAATTGATAAGACTCATCAGACTATCGTACCGGATGAGGCATATGTGCACTAACAGTGATTGCTCCCTAAACTGAAATTTATCAGATGCGATCAGTATGAACTTATTAAAAATATTTTGAATAGTAACTATCAAATACGAGTAAACAAAGTCTCCTTGAATGTTACTGGACAGGATTTCAATGCATGGCTCGTGACCAAAAGTAAATTCGTATTAACGAATTTTCTTCATTCGGGCAGCCATATTAATTTTAATTGAAACCGAGTTTATGTAGCCTGTTTTCTTAGGGATTTTCTAGTTATCGTGACGGTGCATTCAGTTTTTCTTAAGCGACATATCTTCTTGTCTTTTAAGGAACTGGCTGGCGGAGCTTGAGGACTCGAGGAACAATCAGCGACGCCCAAGTCTTCTCAAGGCCATTTGGAGAACCTTTCACGTTTACTTCATTGTCTACGCCTGCGGATTATTCGTTCACAGCTGCGTGTTCGTGTGAGTCCTTCACCTACCATAGTAGGACATAGTCTGTAGTGTCAGTAATGTTGTCTAAAACAAAAATTAAAACGGCACCACATAGCAAATTCACTCGCAGAAAGCTTCACGACAGTTTTGCACTTAAATGAACAAGAATAAATTCCTACGAAACCTATGAATGGTTTACGTGCTGTAGTTTTCGATGTGGCAATAATTCAATGAACCAAATGTCATATGCTAGTGCTGTCGTGAAAATATGAAACGAGCTGGGAAGGGAACGTCAGGAATATGAAAGGAGCAGAAACATCAAGCACTATAAGGTACCAGTAAAATTGCTGGTACTGAAAGCTGTAGTGGAATACATTAATTCAGATCTTGTTATTTTCCATTACTCACAAAATTTTTGGATGGTATAATTTCGCCGAGAAAACATGACAAGTAAAATTTCATTCATATAGTAATTAGTAAAGCCAAGGATACTCTTATTGCTGCCAAATTGTAGCCCTTGTTCTTTAATGGCTGGAGACGTCAATAAGAAATAGAGTTAGATTTGATTTCCTAATCTATTTCCATACCACAAAATATCTATACGTCTATCTATTTTACAATGAACATAAGTTGTAGGATATAGCCGATTCTAGGACAAGAGCAGGGGGCTACGGTTGCGCGGCAATGGCCATAATGAATTCACCACTATACAACAACCATCTCGGATGACCTTGACCTTCGACCACAATTTTGATTAATTACCAGCACTAATTATTCAACTGCAGTCATTAATCACCCACGCTCTTTACTTGCATGTATACATTAATCACCCACCACCATCTTATCGCCATCTCCGATGTCGTCTGTCATGGTGCACTACCACAGTTGTCCGCTATCTTAGTTTCTTCCACTATCTGCTAGGAGCACTGGTGTCTCACCAATTTGTCTTCGTTTCTGACATCGTCCACTAGAGTGCATCGCAGATGTCCGCTAGAGTGCACCACCATCGTCTGCTACGGGTTCTGTGGTTGTCGGTCATCTTGGATTTACCTATCGTCCATCAGGAGTGTTGTCATCTGATAGAGCATGCCACCATTGCCTGTCATCATAATTTACAATGTCGGCCACTAGGAATGTTGGTGCCATCGCTTAAGGTCGAATTCCAACGTGCAGTAGGCGGGACTCTGGCCATTACCACCATGATGCATCTAAAGTTGTTCAAAAATGCTTGAGGCAAGGGGTTTCGATCTGGCCATCCTTGTGTTGCCTTGACCATTAGACTACCAAAACATGTAGATATGTGGTGTGGTCGGAACGCAGTATATATATATATATATATATATATATATATATATATATAAATGGCATTACCCTAGCACAGGAGGCTACATTGAATCGGCATACAGTGAAGGCTGGAGGCTACAGATCGGTGGTTCTGCAGGTCAAAACAATAACATTTAAAAATTATAAATAAAACTATAGATAAAAACTAAATTATATCACCTTAGCACAGGGGAATGTAGTGGCGTGGTGCAAAATGAGGGCTGAAGGCTGTGAATTGGCAGTTCTGCTGCCACGATGAATATGTAAGTCCCACAAGCCTATTTAAAATGTATAATTAATACTATTTTTGAAAACATGAAGCTTCAGTTGTGTTGCGTACAGCAACGGTAGTAAGTTATTAATTTAAAATATGCGAAGCACGACACACATGTCTCAGCTAAATAGATAAATAAAAAGGCTAGGAGAACAGGGGCGCAAGAGTAATCCTGAATGAACTGTGCTATAGTACAAAGTATGCTCGCAGGCTCTCCTCTGTAGATGCTACCTCGCTGTAAGCACGCTACTCTGCTAGAGTGACGTCATTTTCATATATCTAGTTTAATTTTTAATTTTTATATAGGCTTGTGAGGCTTATGTTTTGCCCATGGCAGCAGAACTACCGATCCACAGTCACCAGCCCTCACTATGTGCTGCATAACTGTATTGCCATGTGCTAGGGTGATGCCATTTAAGTATTTTTATATGGTTTTATTTATAAATCTTATATTTTGGAATGGCGGAAGATGTGTTGCGATACATATATACCGCGTTTCGTCCAATGCTTTCCTACATGCTTCGGTAGTCGAGTGGTCGAGATGCCCGACTGGCAACAAAAGGATGGCCAGATCGAAACCTCCCTCCTCCAGCATTTTTGGGCTACTTGGGACACATCATGGCAGTAAGGGTCAGAGTCCTGCCTATTGCACATCAGAATTCGACCTTGAGCAACGACATCAGAACTCCTAGTGGCCGACATCGGAAACAAAGGTGGTTGGCGAAGGTGGCACGCTCTAGCAGATGACGACAGCACCCCTGATAGACGATAATATACAATGGTGGTGCACCCAAGTTGACGACTGGATAAACAAAGTTGGCAGAGATCTGTAGTGCACTCTCTTGGGCGATGTGGGAACGAAGGCAAATTGGTAGGACACCAGCTCTCGTAGCAGACTATGGAAGAAACTAAGATGGCGGACTTCTGTGGTGGTGCACTCTAGCAGACGACATCGGAGATACTGACAAAATGGTGGACTGCGACAAGGTGGCGGTGGGTTATTAACACATGTGTGCAATTAATGAGTGCAGGTGATTAACGAATACGGGTAACTAACCAAAATGGTGGACAACGTTCAAGGTCATTCAAAATGGCAATCTAAGGTGGCGGATCTAAGATGACCGCCTCCACACAACCACAGCCTTCAGCACTTGTCCCAGTATCGGCTATGTCCTACTACTTATCTATATATGCCATATTCCAGTGCTGAGCGTAAATGCTACGACTAAATCCCAAAATGAAAAAAAAAAAATCTCCCTCTCCTACTATTAACTAGCGAGGTCTGAATTGTCACTCAAGCAGGAGCGTTCTGCCAAGCACGTGTCAAGCCCTTGCCGTGCGTCATCCCTTGCAGTACTAGTTCCCTTCCACTTGTGTTACTGGTGGGTGGTAGAGGCCGGCAATGTTCAGTAAAGAGGGAAGAATTGCTACTGCATTAACCACAGCCTTCAGGTTCTGCAAATCGAACATCTGAGCTATGTAGATGATCATATTGTGATTTTTTTCCTTGCATCAGAAGATAATATGGAAAATAATTATCAATTGAACAAGCATACGAACTGGCGTTCCTCCCATTAATCTCAATCGTCAGTTTCTTACTCCTGCTGAATAAAGCACAATCAACTTCAAATGTGGTGGTTAAAAAGGTTTAAACCTATTCTCCACGTGCCAAACTTTTCCTGGTTGCATTACTCAACAATCACAAAACATTTCCAGGGTTCTCAGTGGCCAGACATTTGAGATGCCGTACTCAAGTGGCAGGGAGGCCAGACCCTTGATGGCTCACGCGCCTAACCTCCGACATGAATTATTTTATGAGTACTGAGTCGGTTACTTAAGTGTTTTCGGACCCCACTCTAATCCTGGACGCTTTATTGTCTTTGGACTTCCTGCATAACATTGCGAAGTAAAACACAACATTTTACAACTTTTCGTTGGTGCTTTCAAGCTACATATATAGTGTTTATTCCTACCTGCCCCCACTTCATTGTTTGAAGCGTATCGTCAAACAGATCCAAAGTAACATTGCGCAGGAAACTGTTGTATTTCAGATCAGTGAACTTTTCTGATAGCACTTACGGATCAGCGACACCAAAATACTTTCACACGTTACTCGTGGAAATTTTTTTTCGACTCAGAGACCATACCCTTCTTAGCCTTTAATTGTGGTGATAATTACGTTAATTATTAGCCGTGATCGCTAAGATGTCAAACACTGTGGATATATCAACTTCTTACATGACTCAGTTTATGAACATGGATCAAAAAAAATGTTTCGGTACCCAGTTCAGTCATGCGATCTCGCCTTTTTTTCACCCTTCGTGTGCATAACCGTACGACGTAAGCCCCAGCAATAAATAAAATCATGTTACTTACACTTCGCCTTGACTGCACAGAGAAAAAGGTTTCATTGAATCAAATAAAGTTTGTTTAGAGCAACCAAATTAATTATTTGTGTAAGGTCAGTAAAATATTATGTTGTAGAAACCAAATTATTTTGTTATTCTTGTTGGTTGCCCCAAACAAATATTTGGTTGGTGCAACTTAACATATGCTTGACTCTACGCAGATTAAATAGTTTCGGTTATTATAAAAAATACTTAGATCCTGAACGAGACTCGAACCCAGAGCGTCAGCACCCAAATGCTACGCCATAGCAACCTCAGTTAAACTAACTACTGATGAACTGCCTGCTTAAGAATATAATTTTCAAATACTGGACAAAGTGCTTAAATAACTATTAATGTTTTACAACTTTACTTTTTAGTTTCTTGGTGAACTTGTTTTATTAGGATGTTTATACTATTATTAAGCACCAATAAATGCACTAACTAACACTGTTATTATTCTAATAACCAAAAATAGAAACAAACCTTCGAACTGCATTTTCTAACGAAGGCAATCAAGTGAGTGGTCAAACAAACACCTTGTACACAGTTGATGCAATTAAATGTTTTGTTGACAGTCAAATTTCTTCTGCCCAAACACAGCGTGTATTTTGTTCGATGAACAAAATTGATTGTGTTGATTTTCAAGTTTGGTTTATTCAACAAGATTTTTGTTGGCACAACCAAATATACTTTGTGCACCTAAAATATTGTAACAAACTTCTGGAGGTGATTCCTGGGATAAAAAAAAAAAAAAGTTTGGCTGTGTTGGGGACCCGCCCGATTATTTTGCGTGAATACGTCTATGTTGACGCGCTCGGACGCCTTGATTTTTTTTTTTTTATGTTCCCGACACCGCTTCACTCGATCATATGAGGTATTATGGGTCTCACTGGATTGCTTTTGAGATGCTCTTTCCAACCGTATACGATTTCACCATTTCGATGTGGCTTTTTGACGAGTATAGACCGACATTGTATTAGGTTTTCTTAATTTTTTTACATTAAACTCATACAGTTTCACCATAACCACGTCACACAAATGTTTTAATACACGCAATCGATCGATCTTGACGAGAGCTGTCTATTGAAACCTAAACGAGCGTCGTAGCTTTTCCTAGTCAAAAGTTGTACTACGCGGAAGTTATGAGACGCGGCGAAACGAACTCAAAATTGCAGCACACCCCCCCCCCCCGCGCAATGCTTCACTTCGCAGTCCTCACTCAACGTAAGATATTCTTTGATCATTTGGCAATCGACAGGTGTAATTGAATTTTGAATGTAGGCGACAGATTAGGACCTGCAACGCCAAACTGTATCCCCGATTTTGTAAACATCGGATTTTCTGGATTTCCTCCCACTATGGTTGCAAATTTAAAGACGTATTCAAGTCAGAATGTTCCTGTGAACACGTGTACAACGTGTTGTTATTGAGTTACGGAACGTATGCAGACGAAGCTCGGAGTGTCCGCCCATGGGCAGCAATGCATGCGCGGCAACGCCTCTGTTGCTGCGTTCACTATTCGTTACACCCGCTGAATCGTGTCCTCACTTTTGTACTGTACACGACGTCGTGCTGATAATGTGAACGTACACTAGCGCCGTCTATGCACGGGAAACTAATTTCGCCCCTGACGTACAATTTCCAAAACTACGCGATCTCTTGTCTCGTGATGCATTCGTGGGATGGTACATTCGTCTCAGACGGAAAGTAACAACACAGCAAGTTGCGATGGTGATACATGTAGGCTGCTCACGGTAAAATGAGCACTTTTGACAGCTGTGATCTTCTTTTATGCATGTAATGTATTCTTCCGTCTTATGTAAAATCAACATTGCCATGGGTCTCATCACTTTAGTAATGCTTCGGCCAGGTGAACATGTGAAATTATTAGAAAAGTAAACATTTTACAAATATGAGAAATGTTTACACTGTGGCGAATAAAAAAAAAAGCGGAAAGCGGAAAATATAATTTGAGCTATCACAAATGGACACCTAACACTTTTTATTCGACGTTAAGAAATGGAATTACTTTTCATCCATCGTTACCAGCTTTACTGGGCACATGTCACTCAGTGCGCCCGTTGCAATGTATGCAGGCAGGGGCAGTGACTTTTTTCTAAGGTTGATTTCAAAAGTGCTCACCTTATCGTGAACAGCATCTAACTACCACAATGCGAAACTCCTTCAACTCAGTAACAACGGTTTTCAGGACCTACGTTCGTGGGACGTTTTTGCTTTATTTCGATCCCAGGGATCGCCTCCTGAAGTTTGTTGCAGTATTCCGAACACTTCTTGTATATTTCGGCTGGAAAGAACGCTTCTTCTCTCGGTGTCCCAGCGTGGCGACCCCGGCGCTGCTGAAGCTGGTGGTCCAGCACTTCAGCCCCGAGACGACGAGCGCGTGGGGCGAGGCGTGCAAGCACGCCGCGGGGCTGGTGCTCTGCGGCGCGACGACCGCCGTGATCGGACACCACTGCAACTGCGGCAATCTCGCCCTCGGCATGACGCTGAGGGTCGCCTGCTGTTCCCTCGTCTACAAGAAGGTACGGCACCTCTCGCTGTTCGTTTTGAAACTCCTCCTGGAGCCCTTGCTCAAGTTCTCTTTTCGCGGTGTTCCTCGCGACTCGCGCGAGCGAAGCTTAACGTGGGAGAGAAAATTTACTGCTTGCCGTATTCGTGCGCACTCACTTAAACAATATTCTTCATAAGAACTATTTCTCACCAGGCGTTACTAACACACTTATTTTCTCCCTGTTTTATTCCGATTTATTATATACGAAATAATATAATTTGTAGATAAAATATAAGTAAGAATTCAATTTAATCAAAAATGAGTCATTTTAATGTCAACAGAAGAATAAAACGCCTGTGATACATGACACGTCATATATAGGATGATTTAAACCGTGAATCCTTATTATTACTACTATATAAATGGGAAAGTGTGTTTGTGTGTTCTTTCACGTCAAAACGGAGAAACGGATTGTCGTGATTTTTTGCACAGATATAGTTGGAGGGTCGGAGAGTGACATAGGCTACTTTTTATTCCAGGAAAATATCCCATTTCTTTAGAAAAATTATTATTGTAATTTTATATCATTCCTTCAGGAAAATTCTTATTGTAATTTTATTGCATAAAAAAACCATTGTTAAAAAAAGTTCCGTCATTTCTCCTTAATTTTTTTGTCCACGGGCTGTCTTCCATTCCTTCCCAAGAGCCGCAGTGGCCCAGTGGCTAGAGCGATCCCAAGTGCACTGGCATATTATCAATCATCGGAATTGGATTTCCCAACTATTGTCAATTCATATTGTCTTCAGTACTGGCAGCCTCTTGAAAAAACCCCTATCAAATAAGGGAGAAAAGACAAATAAATCGCGTAAGAAACATTCCCAGCCTTTCGAGTCGCAACAGCCGCCTCAGCCCCCCCCCCCCCGGCCGGCCGGTCGGTCCAGCGGCCCCAGCAGTCACTGTCACATGCGCGGCCAATCAGGAGCCAGCTCAACTCCCACTGGGCGAGCAGGTTTCTGCCAGTCAGACAAAACTGGTGAGCTCAGCAGCAGGGCAAATGGATACAACCCCAGCTGCCTCAAGTATTGAAACCCTCGATATGTAGAAATTACTGCAGGAGGCGAGGGCTAGCTCTCTCTTCGAACAATTCCCCGCCTTTAGCGGAGTGCTGGAGACATACTGTATATTGCTAATGGTTTGGACCGACCAAACCAAATCGGCCGAAGAAAAAGGGCGAGCCATGACTGTGCAAGGGCAGCAGCAACAGCCTGATGGCTGTTAATACGCAGTTGCCAAATGCTCTGCCCGGTGGGTTTAATTTAGTCAGTAGTCTCATTTACTGGAATGCTAACGGCATTCGCAGTAAAAAGCAGGAGCTGATAGATTTTATTTCTCGCCATCAGATTCCTATAATTGCAATAAACGAAACTCATTTAGAGCCACAGCATAGATTCTCAATTCCGAACTATAAATGCATTCGAAATGATAGTGTCGGTGGAGGGGTCATAATTTTAATACCTAATTCAATAGTATGTAATCCCGCGAAATTAATTCAGCTTCAAAGACATACAGCTGTGGGTGTTACCATTAAACTCGGGAATCAACATGTTGCAATTTATGTAGTATACTGCCCGCCAGGTTGCACACTTTTGCGCGCAGATTTAGACGAATTAACAAATGCATATCCAGTTTTACTCGTCGTGGGCGATTTAAATGCAAAACATCCCACTTGGGGCTGTCTCGCGCGCACAGCCAATGGGAATACCTTATTTAGACACCAAGAGCACCATAATTATATTATTTACGCCCCTAGCGAACCTACTTTTGACCCTCGTAATATAAATTGTAGTCCCGATATTCTTGATATATAAATAAAGGTTTTATTATGGCCTTAATGTACTACATGAGTTGACTTCGGACCATTATCCTGTCCACTTGCCATTCAATGAACTTGAAACTGACAACACACCAATTTGGAAAATTAAAGATTATAAACATGCGAACTGGCCCGGCTTTAAGGAATATCTAGATGAAGAAATTAATCTCACAGCTCCTATTAGTACTCCCGAGGAATTGGACTCTGCTGTCGAACACGTCACAGAGCTAATTAAGACGGGAGTAAATAAGTACGTCCCGAAAAGACACCGCGGATTAACACAGATAAGCTTCGTGATCATATCAGGGAACTTTAACTCACGTAAAAATAGGCTGCGCAGGCTCTTTTCTCGAACTAGATCCAGGCAAACCAAAGCCCATATCTTCGAGAGCGCATTGACATTGAAACCACTACCTGGCAATCTAATATCTGGTCCAATAAAATATCCCGCCTATGCACTCAGGATAATAGCTTGTGGCATATGACCAAACGTTTACAAAAAAGCGTTCTCCAATCCCGCCTCTTCAAGGCAATGCAGGTGTTGCCTACACGCCCCAGCAGAAAGCTGAGACTATGGCAAATCAATTAGAATTAGCTTTCCAGCCCAATAACTTTCCAGCTGATGCAGCTTTCGTAGCCCAAATTTATAGGTACCTCCGAGTGCGTCTGAAACAGCCCACGGTGGCTGAGCCAGACTCCACGCACGCTGAGGAGGTCAAACGCATTATTTACTGTCCACGCTCTCTAAGATACATGAACGAGTACTTTTGTACCACTTAAATAATCATATTAGCGATATTTCCTAATGAGCAATCTGGCTTAAGGAAAAGCACTCAACAATGCATCAACTTGTCCGCTTATCGAAACATATAACAAAATCTTTTAAGTGTCGCCAGTTTTCGGTAGCAGAATTTTTTTACGTGGAAAAGGCCTTTGATAGGGCGTTCCACGCAGGGCTAATATATAAGCTTTATCAAACTAAATTCCCAGACTGCTACAGCAAGTTTCTGGCATCATATTTAGATCAAAGCTCCTTCTCGGTTTTCATTGAAGGAACGCTATCTACCAAAAAATACATTAGGGCTGGCGTCCCCCTGGGCAGCATCCTGGGTCCACCCACTCCCGCAAAGCTGAACTTGCAATTCAACGAATCCAGGCACAACTCAATGAGTTCGAAAATTATTTTCGCCTGTGACAAATTAAGATAAATGTAGGCAAGAGCGAAGCGGTAGTCTTCGCACGCCACCGAAACATTCCCCCAAATTTACAATGAACTCTTTTCAGAGAAAATATCCCCTTCAAGGAAGAGGTTAAGTACCTTGGCCTAATCATGGATAGTAAGCTGACATGGCAACGCCATGTGGAGACAAGGCGCACTCTTTCTTATGCCCGCCTGTCTGCCTTGTATCCAGTATTAATTCGTAGGTTCAGTTTGTCACAGAAAAGTGAGATACAATTGTACCAATCATTGGTTAGACCCATTATCACATATGCAGCCCCTGCGTGGGCTTACTGTGCTCCCACTCATTAAAATTATTTACAAATGGTGCAGAATAAAAGCCTCAGATTGGCTTCTCATACAACACGATACATTCCCATCAGAAAGTTGCATGCAGAACTTAAACAAGAACTGCTGCAAGATGTAATTCTCAAGCAGGCCCAAACCTTGTATCAATCCCTTGAAGAACACCCCAATCCTCTCATTGCTGTCATAGGGGACTATGATATCGATGAGACCCAGAGCTATAAGCGATCCAAGTCGCTTCTAGCCCACATGTACCCCTAGCCCTGCGTGTAACACACTGCCTTGCCAATCATTATAGACCCTGCGCAGCATTTTATATATAAACAATAGTTTAACCTGAGCAACCCCGAAGGGACAGCTCAGCCTAGATTAATTAACCATACGACTTAACTTTAAATATTTTTATTTAGGATATTATAGGTTAACATAAACTTAACCTCTCACCCCAGCCAGTTGCTAGTATGCTTAGTCCTGTGCTGCAGCTGATTCCAAGGCCGCCTCTGCTGATAGGTAGAGGTTTGCAGCGTCGTGTGTTTCGATGCTTCAATTGGTGAGTGACCTCCCCGTAATTCTAAGTTAATTCTCCCCCCCCGCCCCTTGCGAAGCTCCGTGCACTTACAGCATACGGCCGTAGATATGATTTGTCACAGCCCATGGCTACAGAGACTGGCCGCTGTGAGGTAGCACAGCATTATTCTAGATTCATATGTCCCCGAGGACATATGCTACTATAGGCTATAATTAGGATATTATATGTCAATTAGGCTAGCTTGATATGTATTTTCATCCACAGGTCCTTACCATCTTTTAATGTTCTAGTAAAAACCAGTAAGAGCCAACCCTGCTAACACTTATTGGCAGCTCACTTTATCTCGTTTAATTTTCAGGTTCATAGAAGAGATCGGGAGGAAGAGCCCCAATAGCGTCATTTCTTTCACCAGAGAGGCGTCCAGATACCTCTCTGGTTACTGCCGGCATCAAGTTAATAATAGACAAAGCTCCCGCCCCCTCTCTACTAGTCTTTCCGAATCTATTAACTAAGAGCATTTTTCCAAACACTCTGCCTCCTGAAGCATTCTATTAAATTAAATTTAATTTAATGCATGCAATAATTTTTGAAATTTTTACTTCTCTGTCGAAAGGGCTTTCACGTCTCAGTTGACGGTTTTTCCCTTGTTCTTCATAGTTAAGACTAGCTCTAAGTACACTTAGGGAGGTAGTCATTACCCCAAAGTGCAGGCCACGGCTGCCTAATCCCTCTCTGCCGCGATGCATGTCTCCTTGCATGATTTTCCTTCCTAGTAGGCGTAAGAGGTTAGCTCTGAGACGCAATAAAATCCCGTCCTACCTTTGGGCCTCAACTTCACATAACACTTAGAATAAGGTAGTTTAGAAAAACAAGCGATCCCAAGGGGGGGGGGGGACGGAGTGGCTCAGTGGCTAGAGCGATTCAAAGTGGGGCAGCAGTGTCTTAGAGAATATAAATATATCAAGTGGGTCCGCAGTAGCAAAGTGGCTAGAGAACCCAATAGCCGGGCCTCAGAAACTCAGTGGCTAGAGAACCCAATAGTGGGGCCTCAGAAACTCAGTGGCTAGAGAACTCAATAGTGGGGCCGCAGTAGCCCAGTGGATAGAGAACCCAATAGTGTGGCCGCAGAAACTCAGTGGGTAGAGAACCCAATAGTGGAGCCTCAGAAACTCAGTGGCTAGAGATCCCAATAGTGGGGCCGCAGTAGCCCAGTGGCTAGAGAATCCTATAGTGGGGCCGCAGCTGGCCAGGAGCTATAGCATCCAATAGTGGGGCCGCAGAAACTCAGTGGGTAAAGAAGCTAATAGTGGGGCCGCAGAAACGCAGTGGGTAGAGAACCCAGTAATGGCTTCATAATTTATCCCTATAAGCGCGCGCGCGAAGCCGCCGGTAAAAGCTAGTAGACTATATATGTTGTCCACGGTAAACTGAGCACTTGTGAAAGACTTGCTTAAGATGTATTTGTATACACATTGTGTATTCTTCTACAATGCGTAAAATTAACATTGCCATGGATCCAAACACTTTATGCATAGCTCTGTCAAGCGATACTGTATAGTTATTAAAATAGTAAATGTTAAAAGTTTTCCTAATTTTTACGCCGAGAAGCATTAAAAATAACATAAATTAGAAGTATTTATTTTTGTATTCGCCAAAGTTTATATAAAGCTTTTAATTAAAAGCCAAAACATGGAACTATTTGCCTCCGTCGCGTCGTTGCCAACTTTACAGGGCGCATGTCACTCAGTGCGCCCGTTAAAATGCATGCAGGTATGGGCAGTGAGATTTTTATAAAGGTTGATTTCAAAAGTATTCGTTTAAACGTGAACAGTCTATGAGCTCATGACCAGCAAGTGAGTCTGCTCCCCTCCTTCAAAGGATTACTGCAACGAACACAGGAGTTCACTCGTGCTGTGTCCATATGTTTTACTTCCCTGTGTGTGTTTCCTTATTTACGAGTGAAAGTTAATTCTCATTTCGCTGAAACTTTTCAACAGATCACGAACTAAGTTAATGCTGAAGTGACGTCCAGAAATTTCATAAAACAGTGAAAGTTCTCAAATCGATCTGGTGGCATTTTTCAAAATATGCCTATCTTAAAATGTTATACTGCATTAATTTTTCTTTTTTGGAATTAAATTTTTCTGAATAAACCTGACAACCCTTCGAAATAAATATTAAAATAATTATTTATTATGTTGCAATTTGGATGTGATAATTTCCTCGCTTCAGTAAACTTCTTGATCGATGTTTTAGCAATGCATATATTAATTTACACCGAAATTATTGGCAAGGCGGCATCTATGGATATTAAAAGCTACCCCTTTATCGCTATTTCAAATGCTTTCGACAAACAGTTCACTGCTTCGAGTTGCTTTTCTTAAATACTGTAAATCTTTGTTATCTCGGGATTTTTACAAGCCTACTGTTCATGATACATATAGAAAAATTGTTACATTCTCTACGTGCTTCTTCTCTCCCCCCCCCCCCCCCCATCGAGCGAAGCGGCGCAGTGGAAAACCACTATACTCACGTTCATTACTATACGGATCCGATTCCAGGCTGGACCATCCTGATACCGCTTTTCCGTGGTTTCTTGAATTCACTCCAGGCGAACGGATGTTCTGATGGCTTGGCTCATTACAACAGGCAATGGCCGATTCCTCCCCCACGTCTACCTCTCCAAATAATTTTTTTTTTCCCGTCTATAAAGGCCTCGCTGTTGATGAGACGCTAATATTTATTACAGGTTGTTCTCGATAATGTGAGCTCTTTTGAAATCAACCTCAGCAAAAAGTCACTGCTTTGACCCGAATACTATTTAATGGGCGCGTTGAGAGACATGCGCCCATCTAAGTCGTTAACGATGGAGAGAAAGTAGTCCCATGTCCTAACGTTGAATGAAAAGTGTTACGTGAATATTTCCCTAAAATTAGATGATTTATTTTGCTTTCTGTTTTATAGTGCACCTAAGTGTAAGAATTAGCAGAATTATAAAGTATTTACTTTTCTAATAACTCCACAGTTTCACTTTACCGACGCACGAATAAAGTGATGAGTCCATGACAGTGATAATTTGACATCAGGCGGAAGAATACACAACGTGTATGCAAGTAGATCTTAAGCAGGGCTTTCAAAAGTGCTCAGTTTACCGTGAATAGCTTATAAGGTTCATTCTAATCAGGTCGGGGAGAAAACGAGAGTCCTTATGGGCGAGTTTGGTACAGGGAACATTTCTGCCGCAAGGTGCACTGCTGTTACAAAGAGGTCGAATTTAATCTGGCGGTATATGGAAGAATTCTATTTATCTGTACTTAAAAGTTAGCGTTTGGCTTGAATTGTGCTTAAATTTTGCCTGTGCAAGTACATAAGTATTGCCGGTAATTTTATTTCGGAACTGTTACTCAAGCTCTTCAATGTTGCTTACAATATCAAACAGTGAAAACCCAACTGTGTCTGGCACTTAACGACGAGTTCATAAGCAAGTTTATTTCAATGGAAAAAAACTTACGCATTTAAGTGGGAGATAAATACAGCTGTCATCAAACGGAACTGTGTGTTTTTCACCTCAGAGCAGAAAAGGACTGCAAATTATATTTTCAACCAATTCGCTATTTTTTTTTTTTCGATTCAGATGTCACATTAAATTTAATTAATTGTGTAAGCCAGCATTTTGATAAATCCAGTAAACAACACGTGAACCTATTTCATTATATCCCCACTCTAGTTTGAAGACTAAACAGGAGTATTTTAAACAATTATATTTATTAAATTAAAATTGCTGTAATACCATTTACCTACATACAAAATGGAAAAATCCGATACACATACAACACCTTTGCAGCCTCGTGCAGATTTTTTTTTTTTTTTGCCACACTAAAAGCGCTGAGCTTTCCAACCTGAGCAGAGCAAACTTCATCCTTACTAACCAACCTTCTTTTTTTTTTTTGTCAGACTCTCCAACTCAGCAGGACAGCTCTGGGCACGGAGGCCAACAAGCAGCTGGTCGACTTGATGTCCAACGACCTGAAGCGATTCGAACAGTCGACGTTCTTCCTGCACTACATCTGGATATTCCCGCTGCAGGCGATCATCATGACCGTCATCGCGTGGCAGTCCGTCGGGCCCTCGGCGCTCGTCGGCGTCGGTTCCATCATTCTGCAGACCGTCCCGGTCCAGAGTGAGCAGCGAGTATTTTCATTTCGTTTATAATCCGTCCACGGCTACTTTGCCTTGCTAAAGTTCTACTTCCTAGGGTATTCCTCCGCCTCGTTCAAACTAAGCTTAACTAGTCTGGAAATTACACCGGAGGACAACGCACCGCATTCGTGCGCGCTCAGTTGTAATAATATTTTTCATGAGAACTACTGATTACTAGGCGTTACCAACACGCATGTTTTCTCGCTGTTCCAAACTCACGTAGATTATAAATGAAATATTATAATTTATAGATAAAATATAAACGACATTTCAATTTAACGAATACAAAGTTATACTTTTATGAACACAAATATAAAACGCTTGCGATACAAGGCATATTTAGTAAATAACTAAACACGACGTACTTAGTGTGATTTTTCAAAGGTTGTATTCTAAAAGTGTGAAGAAATCGCGAATAGAATATAAACTTTGCACATCAAACTCTAGCTGTGTAGCGGTAATACTCATTTGAAGCAGCTATCCTGGATCAAATAATGAAAGGCACCAGCAAAATTTAACTGTCAAGCTCTGAATAGTTTTTATCTTTTATTTGATAATAACTAGATGATAATCTTTTAAAGTTACAACATATGCCCAGAGGTATGTAATTATGTGCTGTAGTTCGCTAACTGCAAATTTTATTGTCATGTAGGTATAGGACATTGTGAAGCCCTGTCATATGGAATAATAGTCAATACATATATTTTATTGTAGCTTTAGATGTCAACTTTCAAGTCTGGTGAAATAAATACACCGTATTTATACACAAATGTCAATATTTATTTTAAGAAGTGGCGGAAGGATAAAAGTGGCGGAAGGATAAAAGTAACTAGTGCATCAAAAGTTCTCACTTTACCGTAAAGAGCCTGTACTAGCGGTATCAGTTGTTTTTCTTATAAACCATTCCTGAGTGACGCAACTGTTTGAGACTTGGTGAGAACTAGTAAACTTAAATGTGCTGAGTTCAATTCTGTCAGATGACTGAAGTAAAATCAAGTACAGTTGTTAAAAAGCTCAAAATAAAAGCATCTATGTTTCGGAACTATGAGGTTCCTGCGTAATCTTAAGATTTAACGAATACTCATTAAGGGGAGTAGTAAGTGACTAGGGTTTTGAAACTGGCAGATTTTGGTCAAAAGCATTGTTTATGCCGATTTGTTTTGCATAGGTAAGCATTGGATCATAAATGATACAGATGCATACTGCTGTGGCCTGTCCTGCGGGATGCAAGTCATGCATTAATTAGGGGGATTCGGGGGTAGCTAGATGGAAAGAGCACTAAATTACAAAACAGTACTTTTATTTATCTAACAACAATACAAAATTCGCTATTTAACAGCGATCAGCAATCATCAATAGGAGCGCAGAGGTCAAACTACTCAGCTTATATATTCAAACTAGGAGGCGCTGACGCCACTTCTTGTTAATACCATTAATTACGCTAAGAGGCACATATTCTGCTCTGAGGGAGCTTATCCTAGCCTTCGCTTGTCCCGAAGTCTCTCGTGCCTTATTCACCCTACCAGGGAGTATATTTACCCTTATTGCAGCGACGTCAACGACGAGGCTCTCTCGACAGCGGGCTAGTCGGGCGTTGAAGCAGGACCACGGGCAGGTGGTCCTCTCGGCAAGCGGTCATTGGGCAGGGCCTTCGGCGTAGCAGGCAAGATGGCGCCTAGAGCCGCCATTATCCCGGGCTTATACACAGTCTTCCCGACCTCGCGCTCATCCCCCCGGAATTTGTTTTCTACAACAGCGGCTCGGCTGGCCGAGGTCGCCCTGCGCCTCGCATCGGCTCGCTGCTTGGCAACTCTTACTGTAGCCAGCTGGCAGCAATACATCGACCTGGCGTTTGAGGTGCGTTAGAGAGTGTTTGAAGTTTTCATTCAAACAGATAACCTACAGTTCTTACGAAAGGAACTACATTCCAGACAGTTCAGGAACGCAACTTTCAAAACATTTATGGCATTGAACATATATTTTTAGAGCTCTTCAACATACTGAGACAAGGTTAGGTTAGGTTATGTTAGGTTATGTCACATTAGGTCACATTAGGTTAAGCCATCTCAATACGTGTAGGTGGGACTTGGTGAATTCAATCACCGGGTATCATTTCAGATTATATAATTATGAAATGAATAGAACAAACATATATCTTTTCATATTGTGTGGAAAAAGTTACTGAACCTCTTTCAGGACAACGAGGTACCGGGTTCGATTCCCGGATAAGCCTTGGCAGCACGTCCATTTTAAATATAAGTTAGGTTAGTTTAGAATCTAGTCAGCAACTCGTTTACCTTCCGGTATAAAATATACAAAACCAACATAACCAGAGACATTTTTGAACAGTTACAATCAAAAAGTCTTGACTGAATACTTGTAAAACGTGTGTAAAGGCTTTTCACGATAAAGTGAGCACTTTAGAAATGAACCTTAAAAAAATGTCACTGGTCCTGCCTGCATATATTTTAACGGGCGCGCTGAGTGACATTCGCCCAGTAAAATTGGTAACGATGATAGGAAAGTAGTTCCGTATGTTAACGTCGAATAAATAGTGTTAGGTAACCATTTGTGATAACTTAAAATTAATTCTTTCACTTTCTGATTTTTTAATGCATCGAAGTGTAAAAATGAGCAGATTTGTAAACAAAAAACTTACTTAATAATTTCACAGTTTCATTTGACCGACGCATGAATAAAGTGATGAGGCCATATAAATGTTAATTTTACATAAGGCGGAGGAATACACAACGTATATACAAGCAGATCTAAGGCAGGGCTTCCAAAAAGTGCTCATTTTACCGTGAATAGCCTATATATGACTGTATTTAACACACCTTTAGCCTTCCAATACTACCGAAAATTTAGCTCCTTATGAGTGAGTAGAGGCAGTGGTGGGGAATCTGATGTTTATACAATTGTCACCCTTATGTGACAGTTGTTATCTAACTTAAGAAAAACTGCCGTCATAAAGTAATTGTAAGGCGGGGGAGGGAAACGTTGAAATCATAGCCGTTGGCCTTTGTTTTTGTTTCCAGTTGGGATAATGAAGTGCGCCTCTTGGCTGCGCTTGAAGATCACATCCCGAACTGCGGAGCGGATCGGTCTGGTCAGTGAAGTCATACACAGCATCCAGTTCGTCAAGATGTTCGCATGGGAGAAGCCTTTCGAGAAGCTCATAGAGTTCTCCAGAAGGTTCGTTAATTACGTTGCCTCGGCACACAAGTTCGCGCCGAGTTGAGAACCAAACAATATCTGACAATCATGGGAAATATTTTTTTCATAAACACGAACTGGATAACTTATAAATAGCAATGTTGGCACGAAACGTAGTTCCGAACATTATCGCGTTGTTATAAGCAGGGAATTTTGATTGATGCCCACTGATATTATTTTCCAATGTTTTGTTTTCGCCTTACACACAATAAGACAAGAGTGCGCATAAAGAATTCCATAGTGAAAGTACTCTAATGTATAATCTGTCAGCTTGTTAGCCTTTTAAAGCATCAGAAGGACTCTCCAAATTGTACAACTTCCTTAAATTTATATGGAGAATATTGACCTGTTTATAACGCACTTAGTTTGTGAAAAAAACTTTCAGTTTCAATGAAATACTTCTTCTGAGAATGTAAATAATAAGAACACTGTTTTCCCATTCAAAAATTTTGTGAACGAGGCATTAAAGGTTTTGTTATACATTATTATATCGAGCACCTATTGGGAAAAATGCAGAGAAATACGAAACATTAAGTTAATATAATATAGGTCTAAGCTGATTTAAAACTGGCAATGTAAAGTGCTACTTTGTTAAGAGCTACTCCATACCATATTTCAGTACAGATTTTCGTGTAAATTTATTGGCGTGTTTTGTTATGACAAATGAGATAACCTTGTTAATCATCTCCTTAAGTTTAACATAGGAAAACATATTTGTTTGAATAAGTTTGAAGTTTATACAAGATTATACGAAACATCCTCGGAGTAATACGTTTATCATGCATGAATTTGTCTATAAATTATTCTTATGAAACGATGGTAATAATCTTTTATTTCCTTTAAAACACTGCTGTAAACGTAAAAACGTACACATAAATTAATTTTTGGGTTTATTTATTTTCCATACTTTATAAATACGCAGCACATTGATGACATTTTCATGGTAATATAGTTGCAGCGGTTCGGTAAAGAGTGCAAAGAGTTTTCAAATACTGAAGAGTATTTGTGTTAAAGAAGTGGTACTGAAATCTTGGGGAGTCATTGCGTTATCTGCTTCCCAGGAAGGAGGTAGACATATTCACGAGAGCGTCCTACCTTCGAGGTCTCAGCATTTCCTTCATGGCGTTTCCTGAACGCGTGGCGCTTTTGTTGACGCTGGCCTCTTACGTGCTACTAGGAAACTACGACATCACGGCCGACAAGGTAAGTAATCAAACTGTACCACTTTATCAGACTATCTGGTTCTTCTAGGATATTCTTACAAAGTAATGCGTTTTATGAAAGCGAATCTCCTACTGGGTTGAGAATATGCGCTGAAGGTAAAGCCTGATACATACGGAAATGTTTTGTGCACAAGAAGGTGATCACCAAAAGGTGAACAAGAAGATCAATGCCCTCTTGTATTTTCAAGTCCCATGTACATCCTGTGCACACAGAGGAAGTACTTGAATGTTGCAGCAAGCCAGTCACTCATTTCCACCACAACACACAAAGATTTTACAAACCTGACAAATCACTAATACAGAATTAAATCTGTTTTCTACTCTCGGATTAACAATATCAGCATAAATAAATGTACTGGAACTATATAAATGTATGAAACGCAAATGTAAACAAATGACTTGCACAAGAAGGTGAACGAAAAATGGAACACTCTTTAAATGATTCTCGCTAGCACGCAAGCCCTTGCATGCAAGCCACTTGCAAACAAGTTAGCCATTCACACGGTGCAAGTTGACTTGAACAAGAAAGTTGTACACCTTCTTGTACAAGAAAGTGAACCGTGTGCAACAGACTTAAGCAATCTTCTTTTGTTCTTAAAGAAAAAGCGCCCATATTAGTGTATCGTGAGAAAATAAGACTAAAACACGGCATCTACACACAGTGTTACAGAGTTTGACCTACTTCATGAACGAATTATAAAATAACGACTGCGTGGGCTTTGTCAGGAAAGAAACAAACATACAAGACAAACTACTAAAGAAAACGAGCAATAAAAGATTTGCGGATATCAACACATTCAATATGTACACTCGTGATTGTGAAAAATGCAACACCGCGAAGGAACTATCAAAGTGGAAGGAGATTTATTACACAAATTGCTACAACTAGTTGCAGAGCAATGGAACAACATTTCTTGCAAAAAATATCACTATGCTCTAAAGCTTCCATAAGCTGCAATAAGATCTGTTACATATCGTGGCGTCGAATCAAACAGGCCTCGGGTGTGTTCCTGGGGAATCCATCGCCAGGCTGCTTCCACACGAGTCCACGGCCAATAGGTATTGGCTGTTGGATGAGAATGTTGAGCTAGTCTTCGGTTGACCGTATCCCGGACGTGTTCAATAGGTAACATGTCGGGCGAACATACAGGTCAGGGGAAAAGAGGTATCTGCCATGCTTCGAATATGACCCGGACATTTCTGGCAACATGTGATTTGGCATTGTCGTTTCGGAATATGGCTCCGAGTGCACTGGAGGAAGGGCAATACTCCAGCCCCTACAACTTCTCTGATGTAGCCGGTTGCTGTTGAGAGTGCACACACTTTGTAGCAGCTGAGATATCCTATGATATGATATGAGACATCCTATTTTATCGCGAAAAGATTTCAAGACAAGATGCGTTCCAAAAAATTCTAGTTCAGAACCACTTTCGTGATTGGATCATTTGAATTGTTACGCGTCTCATCTGCCTGCCCGCGAATCACGGGCGGTCAATATCGGAGAAACTTAATTCTGATTAGTTCACTCTTGTAACAGACTCTCTCCAATTAATACTAAACACTTGCTGCAATATGTATGTCCAGTTAAATGTGTTATTTCAATTTATTTTACTAATTTTGTTTAAAGAAAAATGTGTATTTTTTTCCCCCAGGTTTTCTCCATTGCAGCTTACTACCATATTCTCTGTATAACAATGGCCGTTCGCTTCCCAAACGGTATACAAATTGCATCGGAGACTATGGCGTCAATCAGGAGAATACAGGTGTGTATATAATGTCATTAATATAAACATGTTGTAAAACATATCTTTTACTTAAACCAGAAAATAAATTACGTCGAAGCATTCTCAAAATGAGTATTTTAAGAATGGTTGTTTTAAAAGAGGCCCCGTGGGACATGGTGTGCAATGGAGCGAGGGAATGAGGAAATACAGTCCAGTGGGACAACAAAATACCTATAGGCCGTTCATGGTAAAGTGAGCACCTTTTAAAGCTGTTTCATCAGACATAATAACCAATAAATACATTTCATTGTGGCCTCGGACTTTTGGTTTTGGGTATGATGAATGTATACACTGTGCTTATTAGTCACATGGCAGGGTTTACGTTAATAAGAGGTGGAAGGATATAAATTGGTTGAAAGAAAAAAGTAACTAGGGCTTCAAAAGCGCTCACTTTACTGTGAACGGCGTATATAGTAGGTGCTGGAAGTGACCGCCATTGACCTCGAGGCAGGTGGACAGACGACACCAAAAGTTGTGATAGGCACAGGCGAGGACATACTGCGGGATGGCGTCGATAGCTGTGATAACGTTGGCTTGAAGTTCTTCGAGTGTGTGCGTTTTGTTGCTGTAGACCTGTCCCTCTAGAGCGCCCCTTAAGAAAGAATCACAGACGGATAAACCTGGCGAACGGGGTGGCATAGGTTGGTTTGTTCCGCGGCTGATGACACGATCAGGTTGGAACACCGACTCAATGCGCGCGATCATTGGACGTGCAGTATGCGCCGTGGCTCCATCCTGCTGAAAGTAAGCATTGTTGCGCTCATCCCCAGTCAGTTGTTTCGCAAACACATTGAAAATGTGTTCGATATAACGAGCCGAGTTCACAGACTCATCGAAGAACACGGCGTGATGACACGACACACCAGACACCGAGTTTCTGAAGATGCTGTGGAGCTTCCGTCAACAAGTGTTGATTGTCATCTGACCAATGGCGCGTATTCTGGGAGTTTACTTACCTTGACAGATGGAACCACGCTTCATCGGAAAAGAATACGTATCCATCCTGCAACACCTCCGGATCAATATTGGACATAAACCACTCACAGAACTGCACTCGAGCTGCCTTGTGCACATTCAGCAACTGATGCACCACACCACAGTAAATTTGTACGCGCGCAGTGCCTGCTTCAGGATCCGCATAGTGGTAGACTGGGACACCTGCAACTGTTGCGACAAACGCCGAGACGGATTCACGTGGACTGCGTGCCATTATCTGCGCTGCGTCGGCCACCGTTGCCTCGGTGCGGACAGTCTTTCGACGCACCTTTCGCTTAATCAGCACGGATCCGGTTGCACGCCATTTCTCAACCAGTTTCTGCACATGACCGATTTGGCAGGGGGCTTCGCTGCAACCCCACGCACCGCAAACGCCGTCTGAAACAATCCTGCACACTGCTTCCAAGAACCGTGGCGTGCATGTGTCTCCACCACAAAAATACGCTGCTGAACCATCAACACCATGCCGATGCACCGAGACACACTCACAACGTTCCTCGTCGCTGCCCTTCACTCAGCCGACCGTAGCGCGCAGTGTGCCTCAAGGTCACTTGGCGGACACCTCCAGCACCTTACTCTGTATGTTGTTATCACACTGGTCTGTATTTCCTCATTCCCTCGCTCCGTTACACACATGTCCCACGGAGCCTCTTCTAAAGGACTCATCCTGTATAAGATGAGGGAATACAGAGTAAAGTATACATGCCAAATGTAAAATATGATTTCTGAAGCATCCAGGATTGAAATACGCTTAAATTTTTACAAATTAAATATACTCCTTATAATTGATTTTTAAGAAAACATTTAAATAAGTACAATTTAGGAAAGAGATTTACAGTGTTAGGAAATGTAGCATTTTTACTTTCATATGCAACATAAATCGTATTTTCCTGACAATTTTGATAGTGTGTATACTAGGTTTAAATGAGTTATGCATCGTGTACAATCAGTCAGCTGCTGTGCCCCATTAGAAAACACTTCCTGTACCACAAGTTTCCACGGCACTTGTGGGATTTACACCGGAGTGTCCATTACCATACGTAATTGAAGACATGAGTTGATGAAGGTGATAATGTTACAAATTTTCCCCCATGAATGAAGGTATTACGTAACTATTCTTCACAAAGCATCATCGGAAATCCCAGAAACTCGATTATCTTGATTCATCAAGGCCAATACTGATAAAAATTACATTCAAAAACACCTGACTTCAGTTTGGTCAGAACTTTGATTTCGTAACGTAACACCTTCATACACTCGTGTTTTCAGTTTCGTCACATCGGAATTCTGGCTTTGGGTCGCCTTATGTCATTTACGATTTCGCGAGGATATATTCACATGTCTCATGCGTAAAAATTTCGGTCAGATGAGCAAAGCTTTCAAAGATGTACCGGACACAACAATTTTTTTCTCCCAATATCCCTGCACACAAATACCACAAAAATAAATATCGTGAGGGTTAGCACATACTGTAAAATAATTTATGTATTTGCTAAGAACTTTTTGGGAACTAGTTTCCGAGATAATTCTCGTTACACTATAAGTGACTTGGAGTAAATATTATGATACGTTTATGTCGAACGTGTGAAACTGATGCTGAATTTTAACAAACAAATTCTGTAGATTTCAAGGTTATTATAAATATGAAGCCACGTGAAAAATATTGTATGTTACACGACGTGGTGTAAAGATACAGCATTTCCGTTATAGTCACCAGAAATTCGTCTTGAACTAGTTTCCAAATAATTCTTTGTAAATCGCACAAACAAATTTTTATTATGTATGCAGCACCCCAACGTCGAAGAATTTTCCCAGCAGCTAATCATCTAAACAATTAGTTCGACAGTGACAAACACTGAGAGAATTCGTGTCCATCTAAAGGCTGTTCACGGTAAAGTGTGCACTTTTGAACTCAACCTTAGAAAAATTCACTGCCCCTACCTGCTCATATTTATTAATTTTACTTTTAGTTTTTGTAATCCGTATAAGTGCAAGAATAAAACTATTTGTAAAATATTAACTTTTCTAAAAAATAATTACAGTTGCTCTTGAACGACGCACGAATAAAATGATCGGGCCATGGTAACGTTAATTGTACGTATGGTGGAGGAATACACAATATGCACACAAGTAGATCTTAAGCAGGACTTTAAAAAGTGCTCATTTTACTGTGAACAACCTATACCTACGGTCGATGAGTAGCGACAGGTGTTTTTCACGAAAATATTTCAGGACCAGTTGTACTCCAAAACACTTTAGTTCATACTATATGCACATTCATGGTTGGATGATTTTCAAATGTCACGTAGCTCAAGTGTCTGTCCGCGAATCACGGTCATTCAGTATCGGAATACTTTATTACGATTGGCCCAGCCAAATAAGAACGCGTCTTCTAGCTTAGACACCTGGCCAATGACCAAAGAAAGTTGAGGTTGTGGACGTAGAATATTGAAATCTAGCGTGACCATAAATATTTTCGCGAAAAAACACCTATCCCTAGTGATATGGCTTTGCTACTCCTTAACAAATAGAATGGCGGTTAAGGGGTCTTCCTAGTTGTCGTATGGGACTCATTGTTAAGCAGTTCTGCCTATGATGACTTTAAAAACTATGGAATGTTTTAATGTAATTTTTTTTTCTTCAGGAGAGAAACGAAAGTCGATATTTCGTTGCTGATTCGTACATTTTTGTAATCGAAACAAAAAAACGTGGTTTGTTGAAAACTGCCAGTCAGGCAAAAATCGCTCTAAGCAGACCTTCGTTTACTACATAACTACAGCAGTCAATGCTGTATTTTCACCGAGCAGACTGTTGTACTGAAACCCCATACTCACAGCTTCAGATCCCGAGGAAACGGAACGCACGCGAAGCTTATTTATACTAATCTCGATCTCCATATCGCAATGCTGCCCTCTGGCAGGGCGCGATCTCGAGGCGTCTGGTGTTGTTTGCTACGGTTCCCCATTGCCGCAGCTTGAGAGGAAAACGTTGGTGTATTCTTTCTTAAAGTTACAACGTACAGTAAATGACATCTATCATGCAATCTAACTTTTTTTCTTTTGGACTTTTACAAGACAAATCCTTGGAAACCCAGTTGCCAAGAAATTCCATTGTAAAACTACAAACGGTTTCCTTGTAAAATCTGCAAAACATATATTTGCAATATTACACATGACAGCCCTGTATTACAACTTAGAGTATCGAAAAGTGTACATAAAATATTTTTTCTTCTAGGGAAAAAAAAAAAAAAAAAAAAACCCACCACACCTTGCCAGCATGGGGCCTAAGCACCGACACTTCCTATATTATTAGCCTGCACCCTTAACCACTAGACCAACTTGGCTTAAGTATTTAGTGCTGGTTTTTAAATTAAATATAACGCCAAGCACATACAAAATTTGAAGAAAGTTATTTGATTAATAAGAATACATTTACCCGTACTGTATTTCATTTTAAAAGTTCCATGTAGCTAAGAAACATGAACAGTTAATGAGTAATACGGTCACGTTTAATTGAAAGTGTCGTTTTATTATGAATATTACCGCTTTATAAGCGGTTTACGTTATTCAAACTCACTGTATTTTCTTTGCACCCAATTACACTTTACATCACCCATAGGCTATACACAAGCACCTATATACAGTTTTACGTCGTTGGTTGAGTGTCCGCCATTTTGCTGAAGCTCGTAGATACGGGTCAGTATAGTACAAACATCTCTAGAGTTCTACTACAAACACGGCCCTGGTAGTTTTGCAAACGAGTAGTTTTACAAGAGAAATCTTTGCACTGTTACAAGCATTTGTAAAATTATAAACAATATCTCAGTAAATATTATAATAAAAAATTTACAGCGTGAACTCAATGACAATTTGTCTAAGTAATACTGCAATAGTATTTAGTTCTAGAAAATATCCGCCGTTGCATTTTCTCGCATTAAGAAATGGGACAAAGGTAATTAATTTAATCGCCCCTTGAGATATCCTACGTCAGTATTTGGCTTTCGAAGAGTGTTTTAAAATATTACCAATGCATCTGGCTAGCATTTGTAAGATCACGGCTGCAGTTCCGAATATAAAACATCGGAACGGATTTTGTAAATACTGGAGTAATAATTCTTACCCTCGTTTTTCCAATGGAAAGCTAATCAGAAAAAAGTTTACATACATAAAATAAAATAAATTTATATAGGAACACAGCCCTCTTATTTATGGTTCATTGGGACTCAAACCCTGAACCTCGTTGTTTTAATGTAACGGTCTACTTCGGCCATGAAGGAAGCCGATATTCAGTTTTAAATTTCGATTGACGTGTAAATGTATTAATATAATTTGTCTGCTTTATAATGATATAGATGTGAACATTTTGAGATATGTTGGAGCACATGGAAATATGTATTTATAAGGATTTATTATATACTTTGTTGTTGTATAGTTGAACATAACTTGTAATCACTTATATGTAAATCTTACCTTTCAGAAATACTTGCTGGAAAGAGAATTTGAAAGCAAACACGTTACTGTGAACCACAGGCATGGATCCGCTCAAAACGAGAAAGTGGATTTGACATTAACAAAGGCAACAGCGAGGTGGGCGTCGAGTGCGATATGTGAAACTATCTTCAAAATATCCTTGAACGTGAAGCAGGGGAGATTATGCGCTGTGATTGGTCCTCCGGGTTCTGGAAAGGTAAGGAGGTAAAACAACTTTCTAACTTTACAGGCGTTGCCTTTATTAAGTCTTTACTTAATAAATTTGAACTTCTCTAAATTTGTTTGTGTACCGCCAACCACTATTCTACCCTGTATGCAATGACTTGGCGTTCATATAACACAAAACAGTGTGCAATGAATATGTTTTGTTTAAGGCGCGTTCTACAATGACACGCCCGCGGATACGGATCACTGAAGCGGACGCGTAACGCATTCCGTTTCAATCTACAATGAGATGCATGCAGACGCAGATAATGTACGGATGCACGTAAGAAAGCTGGGCTTCTCCCAACTATTCCGTATCCTTGAATCCGTTTAGCCTATAGGAATCGAGTATTTGGTTTGTTGATATTCGTTTTCCTGGCCATCGAGGGGTACACGGCAAGTGCTTCGATTTGCCGTGGCGATTATCATTTTTGATCTAATGAATGAGTGACCATTGTTTGGCAGTAGTATTTACGCATCTTTAAACACTGTAAAAAATATATAAAATGAGATGTGTGTAATATGAAACCTGTATCAGTAATTTGCAACAGCTGAGTAGCTTTGATTTCGTAAGTTGCAAGACTACGTTTCCTCGTATCGTAGAATGGTTAAAATTCATCCCGAGTTGTCGGCTTCTTCAGCCTTCGTTTGTGAGTCCATTTTCTTACGTATCCGTGCATTGTAGAGTGGGCCTAATAGCAGCGCCTACAACGACCGCACGGAGCGCCAACTGCAAAACACATCGCGACGTGGCATTAAAACAGTTCTTTAATCTTAAGGGGAATTATAAACCCGAAAAATTTCACAAACAGAAATTGTGTCAAATCAAGTGAATGAGTAAAGAGATTTGGGCGGCTCTTGACAGCGAGGTCTTCAGATCCGATGAGGGTGATTGAGGTGAGTATGGAGCAGCGTCGGAATGAAACGGGAGATCCCCGAGAAACGCGCCGGCCAATGACATCGTCCGGCACGATTCCCACATGCGAGAATCCGGTGACCCGGCCGGGGATGGAGCCCGGATCCCCTTGGTGGGGGGGGGGGGGGCGAGCGAGCTAACCGCTCGGCCACCACGACCCTGTCATATCAAGTCGGCAAGTAGGGAAAAATATGTAATAAATTAACTTTTGTACATGAAAAATATTTTAGCCATTATATAAACGTCTGTTGTTCATAGCTTTCCGCTCGTAGCATTCCCTGTATTATGTGGTATTGTGCTATTGCACATATTCTTTACAATATGTTTGAGTAAAAACATTCGATTTCAGAATTAGTTTTGATGCAGAGAACACAATGCTATTAATCAAATCTGCTAACGTGGGTTTAAAAATTTCCGTTGACGCAATACTTATTAGTTAGGAAACACTTCTTTCATTATCTTTGACGTCGAATATAGACGCAAATGTTCTTGCAGTACTATTTTTGGCATTTTATTACGCTTGTTTTACTACCATGTCAATCGTAGACTGGGCATTGACGCGCCTGTGATCGTCACGAACATGAAGCAAATTAGTGAATTTTTTCTCATTTTCGTTAGCGGAAAGTTTTTCCCCCGCCACTTCTCATTGCAAATGGGATGACAAGCATCGTTTCCCGTTCAAGCAAATATTAAGAACGTAGCAGAATTTGGCGCAGAAGTATATTTTTGTGTCATAAGCGAATCGTAGTGCACATAGCCATTCATGAGATCGTAACTCTGTTCATAAAACAGGGCAAACCAATTTGCTATAGGCTATTCATGGTAAAGTGAGCACTTTTTGAAGCCTTTTCATTTGAAATAATAGTCAATAAATATACCGTATTGTGGCCTTAGACGCTAACTTCCGAATCTGGTGAAATATATACACTGTGTTTATTAATTATATGGCAATGATTATTTTTAAAAAGTGGTCGAAGGATAAAAAGAAATGGCTGATAGGAAAAAACGTTACCAGGGCCTCATAAGTGCACACTTTACCGTGGACAGCCTATACCACGCGAATCAGCATAGTCCAGTCGGTGCAAAGTCGGAAGGTTTGGCGGCTTGGAGATATCTGGCAGCGGTACAACGTGAAAAACGATCGATGCCTTTATGGCCCAGAGCCAGTAGCCGACCTTATTTCGCTGCCTGTGCCTGCGAGGGCGAAGAAGTAGAGAAGAGTTACAAGGAGCCGGTGCCGAAGTTGGAGAAAGACGGGGAGCCTGACAACAAAACAACATCAACTGTCACTGTTCTCGTGAGAACACCCGACCCCGTTTACCGGTCGCGACATTCGAATTGCGGGTTGTCATGCACGAGATAAACGATTTTTTCGCGGTCACGTGTCCTTCCTGGCGGGCATGATGATAATGTACAGGATCGTCCACTCTTTGCTGTCGTAGATCTTAAAACAGAAGATTCAGTAGGGTCTGGTAACACGTGTTTTAGATTTACCCTGAAATGTTCGCAAATAAAGGATTTTCACTTTCTGAATTTCCAGCGGTCTGTTCTTCTGCTTTAATTAGCTTTGATTGCGGAAGGACAGGATCTCAGTTTTTACAATCGTGTACTGTGTGACACATTATTGCTTGCAGTTTTGCCTTGAGTTATTAAAATTAACTTAAATTAAATTAAAATTACTTTAGAAAATTCTTTGACACCAATTCATGCCTACGTTTTGTACAGGCATTGTAAAGAGCATTTTGACACGGTTGGAATTTATAGATTACGAACGTCAAATTACATTACAGACTTCAAGATCTACCCTGAAAAATATTTTGTTTAGTACCTAGTGGGACAGAAATAGATACCAGGAAAAGATCATCATTTACGTCTGTATACAGGATGATTCGTGACGATATGGCCGAAATGAAGGAGCTGGTTACTCGGGTCAATAGGAGTTCTAAAAAATGTAATATTTACGTGATATAATTCGCAGCACGTATGGTGTAATGATGATCCGCAGGATCGAGCCGATGTGAAGTGTGCGTTCGCAGAATTGAACATTGGCGCTGGGTTAGTCAGACGTGATCAGTAGGGCCACCTGTTTTTCGCGAAAAGATTTACGCGGAGGCTAGACTTCAATAAACTATATGCACACTTTCTGCCTTCATTCGACTATAGGCTGCTTGTTATTGTGTGAAGAGTGTCTGTTACATGAATGAGCCAATCAGAATTAAGCTTCCCGGATACTGAGCGTCCGTGATTCGCGGACGGTTAAATAAGACGCGTAACAATTCAAAGTATCCACTCGCGAAAGTGGTTCTGAACTAAAGTGCTTTGGGACACAACTTGTCCTGAAATCTTTTCGCGAAAAACAAGTGCCCCTAGTGATCAGTAATCTGATGAGTAATCATGTTGGTGATTCTGCAACCCGCATCAAAGACTGGCACGCGGCACAGCTTCGAAGAGCCGCGCGCGCGGTTTACATGCGTGCGGTGAAACGTACTGAGGCGACGCCGGGGATGGAGTGTTTGAACATCTCCTGCGAAAACTGGTTATCATCTGGATCACCAACATTCACGTGCCCTACAATTACATGTAGTAAACAGAGCATTGTTATTACAACATGTGTGTTTGTAGTTTCCTAATAGTTACATTCTCTGAATATACTCCCACCTCTAAATCCTAAAGTATTATGATTACAACCAATGTTGTTAAATAATGTTTACTCTTATTGAGCCGAGTTATAAGCTCCTCCAGCTAAGCCATATCGTCACGAATCGCCTTGTATTTAGTTCTTAAAGCGCAGATTATTTAATTTATTAACCAATAAATATTTTTCTGCGTAGAATTCTTGAGTTCAGGTATTTGTACTCCGGTTGGTTTGTTGATCCGTTGGTTGGTTGGCAGTATTCAAATTAAAATAAGTATTTCTATTTTGTATTATTCTGATGCATCGTCATAATTTACTACGATTTCAATTCTGAAGAGAAACTATACTTTTTTTTCAGTGTGTATAATTTGTATATTTGCAGAGCTCGCTGCTGCAAGCTATCCTGGGGGAGCTACCGTTGTCGAGCGGCACTGTGTCAGTCGGGGGGAATATTTCGTACGCCTCCCAAGAACCGTGGCTTTTCGTGGGCACAGTTCGCCAGAACATCCTGTTTGGACAGCCGTACGAGCCCAAGAGATACAAGGAGGTGGTGAGAGTTTGTGCCTTGCAGAGGGACTTCGAGGTCCTCCCCAATGGCGACAAGACCATCGTCAGTGAGAGGGGCGTGTTCTTGAGCACGGGTCAGAGGGCAAGGATCAACATGGCAAGGTGGTAAAATTGTGCGCTATAAAACACAGGTTTAAGTTCAAATGTTTTCCCGGTAAATTTATTTTCATACGCTATATACTGGGCGTTGTTGCTCGGATAATATTGAAGACGATACGAAATTTAACATTCACTTAGACATTTCACGTCAAAATTATTCTGTCATAAAATCCTAACTAGTATTTCATCAGAATACCTCACGAGATATAACTGCGTTTTTTTTTGCAGCGTGGCATAGGTAATAACATTATTAGATATACCAAACTCGACTCTCGTCTGAAATATTCCAGTTACAACGACCATGGAGTTCCTTATTCTGACCAAGTAATTTTTGAAATATCTGAAAATAGGGAATATGACCAATGACGCGATCGCAGGCAGGCCTATTGGAATGTGCTTAATAGAGTGTACAAATGACTGTGGAGGAAGTTGTGTTTATTACATGCACAATATTAAAGAATGGAAGTTGCAGTGAGAATACACCGAAGTTGTGAGTGTTTTGCACGGTGATATTCCACAACTCACAACACTGCCATTAATAAATACAAAATATTTTTCAACATCGCTAGCATAGAGCAAATTACTGAATACGTGAAACCAAAAATATTTTTGAAACATTGTTAGTACCCCAGAAATATTCGATCATTCGCCTTTGATTCTGCCTTCCTCGTTAGTCCGACGGTAAGATTAACCAAAGATAGTGTATACATACTCCAATTACGTATTTTGAATCATATCGTTAGATATTGCTTATTACCAAGAATTATTTATATTTTTGACAGTTCTTTAGTTTTAGTTTAAAATTCATAAATTATATCCCAAACATTATAAAGTGGGGCTGCGAGACTTGAACTAAAAATAAGTCATGTACACTTTGAAATCTGTTTATGGGTTTATGGAACTCAATATAGGAAAATAAATAAATTGCAATTCTAAATAACAGATTCTTCCTACTTCGTGAGTAAACATTATAATGGAACGATAGATTCTTTTAAAGCGATATTTTACATAGTACTAGAACGTGCAAATTTACTGCGTAAAAAATAGCCCACAGTAATGAATCACGGGACAAAAATTTTGCTCGTAAAGGTAGCCAAACATATGATCTAGGATCGCCGTTATTTCTATATTCGCTTTAAAAAACCCGCAGATTTTTTATAAGTGTGTTTAGTACCACGCCTTCTAAGATGGGAAACTGTACATAACACTGCTTTCGAGCATCTACAAATGTCTTGTAAACAAGTAACAGGTTTCTCGTGGGGGGGGGGGAGTGAGGGGGGGGGGGCTCGTAAATATACTAAAAATATATTAAAAGTAAGGTACTTGGAAACTGTAGCAAGCAAAACGTGCTTGAAACCTGTATCAATACGTGAAAAAAAAAAAAAACGTGTTGATGCAACACGCTGGAATGTAACAAGTCGTTAATATTTTGTTATAAAAAAACCTCATAGTAGCTTGGAAAAAAAAATCGCAGTCGACGATGACAAGGCTGGTAGTAATGCTGGAGCTTAAACGCGAAGAATCAAACGCAGATTGTTCTTTTAAAAAAGCGAGTGGAAATGTGGGTTTAACTTAACGCAGTTACACAGAGAAAGGATATAATTACGACTGGACGTCGAGATTATAGTGGTTATTCGTCATTGTTTCTGAAATACCGAAATTAACGTTTAGAAAAGCGGATTTAATTCAAATTACTCAATAAAATATTCTTACATATAAAGTACCGGTATCACTTCAAACAATTGAAGTTAATGTCTCTGTTATTCACTGACAGTAGTACAAGTTCAAACAAAATTTTAGTGGTTTAATATCTACTATCGTGACCCCCCTCATACTCCATCCTTTAGCGGGAACTAGCTGTCACGTTCTGCGAGGGGAGAGTTTTCACCTTTTTTTTTATTGACTTATGTTACATTCTCCAGTCGAAAATAACTCCGTTGCCTGTAACTATAGTCTATTCACGGTAAAATGAGCATGTTTGGATGCCTTGCTTAATATAAAATTGTATACACGTTGTGAATTCTTCCGCCTTATGCGAGATTAACATTGTCATGGGCCTCATCACTTTATTCATGCATCGGTTAAGTGGAACTGTGAAATTGTTAGAAAAGTAAATACTTTACAAAACTTCCCCTTTTTTACACATCAATGCATTAAAAAAAATAGAATGCGAAAGAAATAATTTAGGTCATGAGTGTTATGACAAATGGTTATGTAACACTTGTTATGCGACGTTAATATATGGAACTACTTCCCATCCATCGTTACCAACTTTACTGGCCACGTGTCACTCATTGCGCCTGTTAAAATAAATTCAGGTAGGGATAGTGACATTTTTTTAAAGGTTGATTTCAAAAGTGATCACTTTATCGCGAATAGCCTTTACGACCCCTTGCATGTGCCATAGGAGAGGGACATTAGCCAGGGTATCAGTTCACACGCCATGCACAACAGTGATACAGGTTGTCTACCTCCCAGTCAACCATTAATATGTTTTCCAACTAAACATCTGATTTCCCAGAAAACGGTAGGAATTAGCGGATACTACCAAGGTGACCATTTTTATAGATTTCCAATTCTGATTACTAACGTGCAATGCCAAATGGCTTCAAGTGCAGGACTACAAAGTTGTAAGCAATTGGAGGGTGCCAACCCCTATATAACGTTTGAAGGGGTGTGCTCTTTGTGACGCTGTTTTTTTTTATGGTAACCTGCCTAGTAAAGGTTTGCCTGTATGCCAATTTTCGTTGGTTAATCCGACGTGGTTTCCAATTTATTATTTCATAACACAGTTTGTATTGCAACGTTTCAGGGCCTCTACCATTCTCAGAAATCACTTTAGGCCCTATGTCGTACATATGATTCCCTATTTATTTGTCCTAAGGATTCCGCTCATGCGGGGTTAGCATATATAAACGACTCACCCTATATTTTTTAGTTTCCTTAAGCTAACTAATTTCACCCTCAACTGAAAAATACTAATTTTTTTTTACACTAACCCACTTATGCTTATTTCCTCTACAATTTTTACTACGAAATAATCACATTTTATGCAACCAGCATAATCCGAAACCATTCCCTGTAAAAAAAAAGTTACTAACACCATTCTTTCACGACACCACAAAAAAAAAAAATTAACTTTCTCAAATTATAAGGATAATTTTCAAAACCGCCATGTCGTTTATATATTCAGACCAAATGTCACGCCGTTACCTGAAAAAAAAAAACACCACATTCGTGCTTGTACATCTTTACATTTAATTTTATACTTTGTGTCACGCAAGTGTATTTCACTATTATCTTACTCTCCGCTTGTCTTCGCCTCGCCTCAGTGAGAAATATCTGTGTACAAGTGTGCAGGCTTACAGCGAGGTATCATTTTTTAAACTATAATATCATAAGTAATTACATCTATGGTAGATGTAGTGGGTAGCATTGTCACCGCTTACATCAGCGATTCGGGTTCTATTCACGGCACAAGCCCTTTGGATCTCTCACGTAGTATATAACCTGGAAACACCATGTTTAACTAAAACACCATTTATAGCATGTAATTTCAAAACTTAGTGCAGCTTGCTTCGCACTGCGAAATACTTCTAGAACACTAAGTCATGAAGCTTTAAAAATGTCATAATTTGCTTACTTCCATTTGGCCATGTCCTATGGCATAACGTTCTGCGGAAACTGCGATGACAGCATTAAAGTTTTTAATTCTTGACCGACGAATTAATAAAATGCTCTGGTCCATGGCAATGTTAATGTTACATATATTGTGAGAATACACAATGTGCATACAAGCAGATCTTAAGCAGGGCTCTCAAAAGTGCTCATTTGACCGTAAACAGCCTATACGACTGAAGATGGTCCAGAATGGAGTATAGCATACACCCCTGATCTTAAACAACAAATTGCCAAACAAAACACGTGATCTATGTAACAAAAATACGAAAGCTTTAAAAAAATGCCGTAGAAATATTGGTTAGCCCACTGTTTCTACTCTCTCAAATAATTTTCAGATACTAATAAATAGCTATATGTAACATATAGTTTATAGATCTAAGATGTGTGCTACTATTGTGTAGAATCATCCACAGGTGATTGTTTTCTGTTTGCTGTGTACTGGGAATATTTGTTTTTACGTATATTATTATCTTGTTATAGAAATAATGTGTTATATATAATTTTAGTTTTTTTTTTTAAATTACCTATATGTTCCATAGCCTCATGGCTTTTGCCATACCTGTAGGCTCTACGGAATGAAAATAAATAAATAAATAACTGGAGAACTATCTTGTATACAAGTTTTTGTGCGCCACTATTTACATAATCGTGAAGTGGCGCTGGGTTTCTGTCAGACTTCTCGTCGTCAACTTCATAATAAACTTAGGAAGTATGCAGCAAACTTGCTTGTAATTAAGGCCGTAGTGGTCGACAGTTATAGAAGAACCCATATTTACCAGCGCTCATATTGGCATTTATCAAATTACCTTACGTTCAGAGAACTTTATTTTTTTGGCTGACTGGTTTGAACTACGACATCATATAGAAACTTTTCCCTTTTTTCCAGAGCAGTTTATCGCAGATCGGACATCTACTTGCTGGACGATCCGCTGTCGAAGGTAGACGCCCACATAGGTCAGCACATTCTCGAAGACTGCATCTGTTCGCACATCTCTAACAAGACTCGGATTATCATAACCAGTCAGCTTCAGTGCGTGAAGAAAGCTGATCACATCGTAGTGATGAACAACGTAAGTATCAAATACATTTTACAGTGCAGATATTAATGCATCCTTGGAGGCTGGTCTCCGATTTCAATTTTCATTTGGGATTTGTTTACGTAAAATAAAATAAGTTTTTGTTCCCAACGAAAAAAAAACACTTAATTTAAATGTGTCATTATTTTGAAAGTAAAAAATATCCCGGAAACTAAATATTTGTATTATTTACAGCCACATTAATTTTTCCTGCAAAAAGATTACGTGCAGGCTTCTTTTGATTATTTATATATTAACTATAAACAATGAGGTACCATAAAGCCTGTGAAATATGTAATCGTTCGCAATGAATTAAAATTATCTTGTTTGCGGTTGTCGTAATGCTTATTTGATGAGCATTTCTGAAATTTATGATCGGCAGTGTCATACAAGAAGTTGCGGGATAATTATTAAGTGAACTTTTTGTAACATTAATGTTACATTTCACAATAACAATACTGTTGGTTAAAAAAAAAAATTATATTTTAGATTTTGTAACTATTTTACACACATCACCACCGAAGTTTTGTATTATAAAATGGGAACATGCGAAATAAATATTCATGATGTTGCGAGTACAACGGGGCCTGAGCTGAAAGGGTATGCGAGTTTTGAGAGCCGCGGGTAAATAGAGCCGCCGCGCCTAGAAGTCTGTATGTCTGCATAAAGAATACAGTGGTAAGTGTAGAGTTCGTCTTAGGGCGTGAGCTGGGCTTTCTTAGCAGCTTTGTTGCAAACCATTCATCGTTCAGAAATATTGTCGAACAGGTTGGGTTTATATTGAATTACTGATTGCCTTTCGCGAGATCTGTGTAGAGTCTATCAATGTGAATTAAAGTAATAGGGTGGGCTCAATCTTGTTGAGTCTTTTTACTCTTTTTGACCGCCCCGGTCAGAAAGAGTGCAGTGCTTCACTTTTAGTCTGCACTGTCTTAGGTCGCGTGAACTAAGACAGTTACCATGTGTTTGTACCATGTGTACATACAAATGGTACAGTTCAAACACTATAACATAATTTTCTATTTCTCATTTACATTTATGAAAGAGGTTTTAAGAACTAATTTTGGGGGTGTTAATAACATATTTTTTTGGCAGGAAATCCTAATTAAGGTGACTGAATTCAGTGTGCAGAAAATGAATACAATATTATGTTAATTTATATGGTCAATTAACATTTATGGTTTCTCGTTGTGCAACAACTCGTCATTACGGAGCATTGCGCATTAAAAGTGTCTAGCAGGTTCTATTTTTCTCCGATAAAATCTATCCTAATAGTTTTCTTGCTTTCACATTGACTGTTTAGCTCTGAGCTGCGAGTGTGTTTTGGCTGTGTGGCATTTAACTTTTTTGGCTGACATAAATTCAACTTTACTACCGTAAATGGAAATCTCCAAATAAGAGTTTATGCACGAAGTTTCAGTTGAAATGTAACATCGATGTCCAAAACTGTCGTCTTACCTGTAATTTGAAATTCTGTAACTCAGTCTGCTTTATTCGTTAACGTTCGTGCATGCAACCTATAATCACTATTTAATTAGAATTTTAGAAGACCTTATCACTTACTACATGACGTGCCAATGAATTCATAAACATATTTCCTTAGTCTGCGGAACAAGGTAATAGGCTGAAGATATCGGTTCTTAAAGTAACAGTTTTTCTCATGCCTGAGTTTTGTTTTTCAGGGCCATATAGAGATCCAAGGCACCCTCCAGGAGCTGCAAAACAACAAACTTAACTTTGACACCATTTTAAGCAGCAGCGATACCGAAGCAGAAGAACAAGTTCGTGGTTCGCTTGCAAGGGAAATTTCCAACATTTCAGTTCAGGTAAGCTAACTAGTCATTCTGTGGCTGGCAGGTGCCGACGTGGCAGTAACACGACAGTCAAACACTATTTAAAAGACAGGAAATTTTTTTTTTGTCGATTATCTCTCATCTCTTGCCGTTACCACGGCAACGTTACTTACATCCGAGTGCAGAAGACGTAACTCAAGTGAACTCTTGAAGTTTGTGGACATATAACACGACCGCCAGTAGAATGATTATAGCGAGTCTGGCATAAGGACTCTGCTTGTTGTGCAGTCGGGTATAGGCTGTTCACGGTAAAATGAGCACTTTTGAAAGCCCTTCTTAAGATAAACTTGTATGCATGTTGTGTGTTCTTCCGCCTTATGTAAAATTAACGTTGCCACGGGCTTCAGAACTTTACTCATGCTTCGGTCAAGTGAAGCTGTAAAATTATTAGAAGAGTAAGTATTTAAAAAATCTGCTCATTTTAACACTTCTATCCATTAAAATAACAGAAAGGGAAGGAAATAATTTAAATGACTACAAATGGCTACCTAACACTTTTATTCGACGTTAAGATATGGAACTACTTTCAATCCTTCGTTACCAACTTTACTGGGAGCACGCCACTCAGTGCACCCGTTAAAATATATTCATTTAGTAATAGAGACTTTTTTCTAAGGTTTATTTCTAAAGTGCTCAGTTTATCGTGAACAGCTTTTACAGACATTCCACCAATGAAATGATATGGTCACCGCTTAAAGTCACATGGGTACACGCAACTCGACGAGAGCACTGCACGCCAGTTCAGAGCCTTGCGTTTAGTGACGATGGCGCACTTGATACGCGTGACATACGTGGAAAATAGCTCCACGTAAGTAAGCCCCTTAACACTTTGTAGACTACGCTGGAGTGTAGCTCGAGCAAAACTAATCTTCTACTACCCGATAAGAGAAGTGAATAACGTTATATAGGAAGTACATTAATTAAATTTTAATATTAAGAATATAATAGATTTAAGTTATGGCCAATGGCCGAGCACTGATCAAATTTGTAATTTATTTGTTGTTGTTGTTGTTGTTGTCCCCCGGTCTCCCCACGAATTCTGCGTGATAGTGCTGGGGTTGCTGGTGTTGCGCAGAACAGCACCGGCGACTACGACGAGGAGGCTGCAGGCGGCGAAGGACCAGGCGAGGACGCAGGATTGCTGGGCGGGAGGTCCTCCAAGATGGAGGCGTGCGTCGGCTACCTGAGGTCCGTCGGCGGCGGCGCCTACATCGCCGGCCTGGTCGCCATACTGCTGCTGTGCCAAGTCGCCACCTCCGGCGCCGACTACTGGGTCGCCGTCTGGTGGGTCTCTCTCTCTCTCCCCATCTCTCTCTCTCTCTCTCTCTCTCTCTCCTCTCTCTCTCTCTCTCTCTCTCTCCTGATGCTTAGTACAACCGCCTCGTAATGTGCGCCTTTACTGTTGACTTGTCACTTGTTCCGATCTCACGTCAGAAAGAGCTGACTGCTATATGCTGTTCAAGGTAAACTGAACACTTTTGTAAACCTTGCCTAAGAGCTACTTGTAATCATATTTTGTATCCTTCCACCATACGCTGGGCCTGCTCACTTTATTCATGCGTCAGTTAAGGGAAACGAATTATTAGCGAGGTGAGTTTTTTTTTTTTTTTTTTTTTTTACAAATTTGCTAACTATTACAATTACATGCTTTATAAAACAGAAAACAAAATTAATCATTGTAGTAACCTCACGCTTTTAATTTAATGTTAAGCATGGAACTAATTTTCTTTCGTCGTTGCCACTTGGTATGCCTGTTAAAATAAATGCAGGTATAGGTTGTTCTCGGTAAAATGAGCTCTTTTGAAAGCCCTGCTTAAGATCTACTTGTGTGCACATTGTGCACATGTGCTACATCACTTTATTCATGCGTCAGTTAAGCGTAACTGTGAAATTATTATAAAAGTAAATATTTTACAAATCTGCTCATTTTTACAGAAAACAAAGTAATTGATATGTTATCACAAAACTTTTCATTATACCTTAAGATATGGAACTATTTCCCACCCATAGTTACCAACTTTAGTAGGCGCTCGTCACTCAGTGTGCTCGTTTAAATATAGATGCAGGCAGGGACAGTGTTTTTTTGCTAAGGTTTATTTCAAAAGCTCTCACTTTACAGCCTTTAGTTCCGTGATTGTGTGCATGTGTAGTGCGTGTTGCAATGGCGTAGGAAGCATATATTTCAGTTGGGGTCCGTATTTAAAAGAGATTTTTTTTTTGTTCGCCGTACCTCCTCGGCTCCTACGTCCTTGCCCATTAATAACTGCAAAAAAACTTTTAAAACCAAGCTTTTATTAATGAAATGAACTTAAGTGATAAAAATATTCATAGGAGTAGTTGCAGAATTGGTAGAACTTATAAGACTTTGTCGAACAGCCGTAATAAACGTTACTACAAATTAATAATTTTGTATCAATTTATATTGATTAAATAAAAGCTTGAGTAAGCATAGTAAGCACATATATTGCGTAAGACTCTTAACTATTCGCAATATAGAATGTATACCTTATTTGCGTAAAGGTAGTAAGCACATATCTTGGGTAAGTTTTTAAATAATCGCGCCAAGATTTTATATACTAAATATAAATTGATACAAAAGATACTAATTTGTAGTAAAGTTTATTACGGCTGTTCGACCACGTCTTACAAGTTCTACAAATTCTTTAACTACTCATATAATTATTTATATATTTTTAGTTCATTTATAAATAAAAGCTTGGTTTTAAATGGTTTTTCACAGTTAATTTATTTTTCACATTTTAGTCTCGCCTATTTTTTATTATTATATAGGTAGACTATTTATACAGTCGCAGACTCGTCCGTTATCGGTATCGCTTGCGATCAGGCGAGTTCCAGTGCACTCTTTTCGCGAGACGTTGAACAGGCATGCTGAATACTCATTATTCATCTTACACGTGTGTGCATGTCGATGTATTTGACATTTCAGTGACGAGCTCACGCAGATCGGAATTTTCAAATAGTATTTCACACACACACACGCGCGGTCGATCATTTGCATTCCTTCTTGTGTTTCGAAGTTAGGAGGGACTTTTACCCACACAACCACGTGTAAATGAGGACTTCCCAGGCACTGAAACTCTACACGCCACCAGTAATCGACAACTTGTTCACCAAATACATCGTGACTGCTAGTGATTTGGTGGGCGCCGGACAGACACCTCACAGACACCTACCGTACATACAAACAAGTGAAGTTAAATAAAAGTTTGTAAAAAGCGGACGAGGGTTTTTCGACCGAGCTTTGAATCGAGATTTGTTTTTTTTTTTTTTTTTTGTTAAAACTCAGAATATAACCTGCGCTGTCTTCTGGTGTTCGCGTCATCCCGAATGCATGCCTCAGAATATGTCCGATATTGAATTAGAAGTAAAAATATAAACTGAACTGAACTGTTATCGTAAGACACGATGCGAAAGTTACAACAAACAAATAACTCCAGTATTAATATAATTAAAGGATCCGTGGCGTGGATTGTTTTTTTTTTTCCAGCGGCGGTCCTTATAACGCCAATGGGCGTCCGGACACGACACCCATTGTTTCTACTCCCATGTGCGTGTATGTATACACATATACATGTACAGGTTGGGGCATAATTCCACCAACAAACTTCGGAAGGGGATCCCTTATGCAACATTTAGTGGGAAATATATGTAATACTTCGTATCTAAACTCAATATTAAGGGAAATATAATTCCTTGACAATCGATTTTAAAACAATATTTTTGGCGATGTATCGGAAACGAAGAGAAATTAAATTACAATTCTCCGAACATTGTTTTGTGCTGTCGGGATATTGAAACTCATCAATACCTTGGACCATAGCGAAAATAACGAGGGTGGCAACTCTCATATTGCATACAACTTTTGTACCGTTAGGAATTATGGACGTTTGATGCTAGTTTATTGGGAAGTATAACGTAATTAACAAAAATTGCCCTCATATTGCAACTTCCGAGGACCCACCGTTTTCGTGTAAAATGCACACAAATCTTCGCTTCAGCGATACAGTGCCTAACACGTTGGCAACACTACATACACGCATATGTATTGTATGGTTAGATGCCTGAAAAATGCGCAGATTAATTTGGGGACAAGCTGGAATTAAAAAACTCGTACGTTCATTTTACTTTTTAATTGGTCCATGCGGTAATTGACGCCTCGTATTGAATTGTGAGCCAATAATAAAGACGCAACAAAATGTAGGCCAAATAATCGCCTTCCGCTGTGACAGCAAGAGATCAAAGGGTAGTGATATTTACATAATTGTACACAAGACTGTAGAGTCTAGATCACAGTTCAGTGGGTACGCGAATTCTTCAGGTCTCTGTCTATGGTACGCTGCCCGCTAAACAGGCCATAGCGGAGGACGCTAACATTTACTGTAGACAATACGTACGATGAATTGATAATCTTACAGGTCTGAAGCTCCCTCTTTGTTTCTGGCGACAGTCAATAAGCGTTGCTATCGCCTACGCGCTTGGAGTTGTATCGCTGGCGCTGAAAGTTTCTGTCCTTTTTGCACGAAAAGGTGAATCCTGGGCAGTTGCGTTTTCAATAAACAACCATCACTCTATAATAAATCCTGACGGTGTAAAACGTTGTCTTCTATAAGAGTGTGGCCACCCATGTTAATTTAATTATAGCCAGAGGCATAAATGGAAGTCTACTTTTAGGTTGTAAATCCCGATGACGTAAACTAATGTTTTTGGAGAATTGTAATTAAATCTCACTTTGTTTGCCATATTTCGCGAAAATACAGTATAAAACCTCGATTTTCAAAGGCTTAGTTAATATTCACTTTAGGTAGAAAGTGTTCAATTATCTCTTCACATTTTATTTAATATAAGAAAGCCCCTCACGAAGTTTGTCGGTTGAATTCAGCCTCGCCCTTTCTAAAGCCACACACTGCCTAGAAGTGCAATTGTGGCATTTGTCGCTGTAACTTTTCTGAGTGTAAACCACATCTACTATAATTATTCGCTCTTTTCGAATCATTGCTTACTAGTTATACGATGAACCAACGTCATCTGTGGCTTGCTGTAACTTATCGACATGATGTAGGCCGAGGTAGTCGGAGTTGCCTAGTAGGTAATCCAAACAATTTTTACTCAAGCGAAGGAAAGAATTCTTGTCTACTCTTGTTTTACATGTATAGTTACAAACTTAAAGCACATACTCCGTGTCACATACTACACATCGTACCGTGATCTAGCAAATCGCCTACTCTGTGACGTGATTATCCTCGTCCTTGGCCAGTTTCATTCAAACATTCGATTTACGTATTCTATTGCTCCAGATTTGTGCTCTGGTACAATGCAATTTTAAATTTTTATTATTTTTATGAGCTGACCAACATCACAAAACTAGTGGCAGGGCATACGTCATTTCCTGGCAGGGAATTGGTCAGGTGCTATGTCAAGCAGATCTATCAGACTTGTCTAATATTTGTACGGACAATATACAGGGTGTCTGAGTTAGACAAACTTCGGCTGCGGGTTAATCACGTGGAAAGAAGGTGAAAACTCAACAAGTACCATGGTCTAAAAGTGAATCCTAGCAGCGGACCTGAAGTACTAGTTTATATCAACCACTAGAAATGGACCACGGAGTGTCTGGATAATTTGTAAAGTTAATTGTGGAATAGTTTAAATACGAGGTATGTTCCAGCGTGATAGAGAGTAAGTCGAAGTAAGAGTATTAACAGTCATTACTTCCTTGAAATTATATATATATATATATATATATATATATATATATATATATATATATATAGAGAGAGAGAGAGAGAGAGAGAGAGAGTAACCATCGGGCAAAGTTCGTCGGAATAATTTAGATACATCCTCCTGTATCAGAACCCACTCTTTTACTGCATCTGGCTGGGGTCGAACCAGCGACCCCTCGAATGCGTTTCGAACACGTCTGTTTCCTGCGGCAGGACCAAGACGGAAGAAACCAGAGGCATGTACGCGGAGTTCAAGCCGGAAGACATCTACCAGAGTCTCGCCAACAGCACCTGGAACAGCTCCGGCGCGGCGGAGCTCGACTACAGAGGGCAACAGTACCTGAGCGAGCCGACCCTCGAGTTGTTGAACGTGTCCTCTGCGAACGGGTCGGAGTGGGGGTCGTGGCCGGCGCCGGACCTCTCCGACGACACGCTGAACGGCACCGGGCCCGGGGTGCCACTCGCCAGGGACACGTCGCTGTACGTGTACGCGGCGTGTGTCGGCGCCGCCGTGATCCTGACGGTCGCCAGGTCGCTGCTCTTCTTGAGGGCGTGCGTCGCGGCGTCGTGCGGCCTGCACTCGGCACTCTGCCACGGCGTGCTTAGGGCCAGCATGCAGTCCTTCCACTCCGTACCTCCAGGTGAACGCTGTTCGCGACCAAGTCAGCACTTTTGAAACCAATGTCAGAAAAAAAAGTCACTGCATATATTTTAATGGGCGCGCTTGGTGACATTCGCCCAGTAAAGTTGGTAACGATGGATGGAAAGTTGTTCCATAACGTCGAATAAAAAGTGCTAGGTAACCATTTTTTGATAACTAAAAAATAATTCTTTCACTTTCTGTTTTTTTTTAACGCATTGAAGTGTAAAAATGAGCAGATTTGTAAAGTATTTACTTTCTAAATAATTTCACAGCTTCATTTGGCCGACGCATAGCCTAAATAAAGTGATGAGACCCATAGGAATGTTAGTTTTACATTAGGCAGAGGAATACACAACGTTTATACACGTAGATCTTCAGCAGGGCTTTCAAAAGTGTTCATTTTACTGTGGACAGCCTATAACTATCCACACGCATACTACTATCCTTCAATACTATACAGTTATATAGAATGTTCCCAAAATATGTAAAAACTAATCAGCGAGTTGATACTGCGCCCTAAACCACGAAAAAAGTTCCTATGAACACATATCTTAAAGTCGATAGTTTGCGAGCTACAGACATTCCAGTGTTGTACTGTGTGTGTTTGTAATAGTTCGAGTAGCCGTAGTCATGTTTGTGTACCAGCAGTGATACGTCACTCTACAAGAAGTGGTCAAAATGTCCACCCTGTGCCTGACTGCGTGCCTGAACACGCCGCGTCATTGATTGTCTTGACACGTTCAAATTCTCCAGGAATTGCACGTATCTGCTGACAGACTTGTTCCATCCACTGGCGAATCACTGCTACGTCCGGAACTGGAGTTGCATATGGAAGTATTTGAGAGCCTATGAGGGCGAAGCGAGGTGAGTATAAAGCAGCGCCGGAATTAAGGGACGTGGGAAACGGGAGTTCCCCGAGAAAACCCGCGGATCAGCGCGTGTCGTCCGGTGCGATCCCCACATGTGTAAATCCAGGAGGGGGAGGGAGGCGACCCCGCCGGGAATCAAACCCGGTCAGCCTAGGTGGGAGGCGAGTAGTCTAACCACTACATCACAGCGGCTCCCAACCTCGCTGTCGACGATGCGTTAAGCCATATCGAACTATTTCGCAGCTGGATGCATAGTATAGTCTATTCACGGTTTCTTTGGCCTTTTTGAATCAAACCTTTGAAAGATCTCCCAATGTATGACGTGTTTAGTAATTTCTTAAATACGCCCTGTATCTCATGCGTTTTATACTTGTGTTCATAAAAGTTACTTTTTTTCCTGTTAAATTAAAGTGTTATTAATATCTAATCTATAAATTATAATGTTTCATTGATAAATAATTTGAATTAAAAACAGGGGGAAAATAGGTATGTTGGTAACGGCTAGTGAGAAACAGTTCTTATACAAAATATCATTACAACTGAGTGCGCACGAATGTGGCGCGTTGTCCCTCTGGTGTAATTCTCCATACTTGTTAAGCTTAGTTTGCACGAGGCGGAGGAATATCCTGGAAGTAGAACATTAGCAGGGCTTCATAAAAGGCTGAAGTTGCCGTGAATGGACTATATATCCCTCTACAGTAAGACCCATCTTATGTCATTTGCGACCTACCTACGGATGGGAACAGAGTGTAAATAAATAACGCAGATTTAGTAGTTGTCAGCTAAGCAAATGATCAGCTTTGAGATGTGAGCTCGGACGCGAGCATCCAGAGAGCTTAACACTTTGAAGTCTGCACACATTTACTGGCATTTAAGACTAGTTAGAAGTGAACCACCTGTCGCCAGCAATTTAGGATCAAAGGTTCTATTGGTTTTGCATTTAAGACGTACTGACCTCTGGCACATCTACTGTACACAACAACGTTCCTTATTAGCTGGTCGTCGGCCAATGGGATGGCAAGTTTATTTTACCCCAATCAAGTGTCCTTCACTGAGTTAAAGGGTTTGCAATCAAACGTGTCCTTTTGAGTTGGTATAAGAAAGCATTGTTTTTTAGTCCGGAAAATCATGATTACTGGTATAAAATGTTCTTGTAGGCTTTGGTTACGTACAGATGGAACAAAGAATCTACGTCTGCGCGAGTAAAATAATAATAATAATATGACAATGGTTTTACACGAGCTACATTCGGGCTTAGTCCTTAAAGTGTTAAATGACAGACTTTCGAGTGCTGTCTAGGGCTTAGAACGTTGTACAGAAATTGCTGTCAGTGTCTAAGAAAGACGAAAGACTCGCCGCCGTAAATTAAATATAAGAGTGACGGGCGCATGTAGACATGAAGTGTGTATATATATTATTACTGGAATTCATTGCAAGAAACGATAGAGCGACCTAATTAGAGGCGTACCAAACTATAAGCCAGACGGAAAGAGGTTAAAGCGGAAACAAAATATTTGACAATTTTTCTTCAGTTTCTAAAGTCTGATCAAGTATCACGCCTAATGCCGTTGATAACAACACCACAGCCAAACAAGAAATTAATATTTAAATCGAGCCCCATAAATCTGTAAAATATAATTTACGCATATTAAATGGTTGCAGTTAAATATTGGTTGCCTTCACATATCTCTGTGTATTTGTTTTTCTTTCTTTCAAGATGAAATTTGAATACCTTCAGGGCTTGGAGACGGGTACTCAAATCCTTTCATAATATTATTCTTGAATGGGAAATATTTTGATGTGGTTGCATCCACTTAGCTGCAACACACATTACTTGCTTTTACAGAGCGGATTCTCAACCGATTCTCCTCAGACTTCGCTGCAATTGACGGTACATTACCCAGAACGTTGACTGAAGCATTTCAGGTGAGTGAATAAAATATATTTCCATTCGTATACTTAACGACACACCATCAGTGATAGAATACTGAATAGAACTTACGGACATGAGCCGTAACATTGTTTTCAAATATAATAACTGATAAATTAAAGCAATGAAAATTAACTTTCAAAGTGTTTGATAAGCGCAAGTTTAACTAAGCAGATGTAGCTGGATTGTTACTGAAACTTGGAATTTCATTTAATTTTACTGTGTTTGAACTAAGTACTTTTGAAGCATGCATTGCTTTTTTTATTCCGACAGAAATCACACTGTTTCTTTTTTCTCCAGATTTTTTCGGTAATCATTGGGGCTCTAATTTTGATGATCATTACGAATTACATTCTCATAGTACCCATGGTGTTTGTGGCCGCCGCCATCTATAAGATGCGCAACATCTTCACAAGGACTATCCAGGCCATGAGGCGACTAGAAAGAACAAGTAAGTTGTGACTTCTTCAGTCTTCTTATACAGAGTTATGCTGAACTCCAGGTACACACTTTGTGAGATAATTTTTCTTTTAAAATGGGAAATGAGATAGAAATTTGGTGAATGATGTTAGCTTCATATTATAGCTTCCATGTGTGAACATTTGGAGGTTAATTACAGCCCCCATAGTTACGAAATTAAGGGGCGCCATGTCAGTATAGGCTGTTCACAATAAAGTGAGCACTTTTGAAATCAACCTAAAAAAAGTCACTATCCCTACCTGCGTATATTTTAACTGGCGAACTGAGTGACATGCGCCCAGTGAAGCTGGTAACGATGGATGGGAAGTAGTTCCGTATCTCAACGTCAAATAAAAGATATCAGGTAACCATTTGTAATAACTTTTCTTTCAATTCCTGTTCGTTTTAATGCAACGAAGTATAAAAATGAGCAGATTTGCAAAACAATTTCTTTCGTAATAATTTAACAGTTGCACTTGATCGACGCACGAATAAAGTTGCAAGGCCCATGGCAATGTTAATTTTGCATAAGGCGGAAGAATACACAATGTGCATACAAGTAGATCTTAAGCAGGGCTTTCAAAAGTGCTCATTTTACCGTGAACTACCTATAACAAACAAACTTGTATTATCCGCAGGTATTTAACGAGTGATTTGTTGTAACAGTCACGTGAATGTTAAAGGAACGTAAAATATTATCTTGGTCTCAGGCAAGTGGTTCTCGAGGAAACACTCCGCGTTGGTGTAGCGGTTAGATTACTCGCCTCCTTCCAATGCGAACCGGGTTCGATTCCCGGCATGATCGCCTCACGGATTTTCGCATGTGGGAATATTCCGCTGGTCGGCGGGGTCTTCTCGGCGATCTTCCTTTTCCTCCCCGCTCTTGCATTCCGGCGCTGCTCCGCACTCATTACATTCAACCTCACAGGCTCTCAAGACTCCGATAATAAGGAGCCACCCAAAATATCTTCCCTCACTCGCTCACTCGTAGGCTCCCAGCCAGCCGTGCAACCTCCTTGACTCCGTAATGACGAGCGATACTGCAGATGGCAGGTACGAAACCAAGCAAACGCTGCACACGAATTTGCCGCTTCACCTCAGATATTTTCTGATATTTCGTAAATAAACTATATAAATACGATCGTATGGGCGTGTTTCTTCTTTAATTATCACTTTAGGTCGTATGTAGAGCCCCGGTTATTTCGCGGATTGAATTGGCAGCAGATTGGACTTGACAGTCCTCTACACACTCGAGACGCCATCGTTTGCTCATAGGTTGCTGCGATCAAGTGAGGCCCTTGTACGACACTATTAAACACTCACTCACACCACTGCTTCCTGGTTACTATTGGCTCACAATTAAACGGGGTGTGTCTAAATAACTACGGTCCAATCACAGTAGTAGTAGAAAAGTACAAGTGTTCGAGTCTACCTCGGTACCGAACGAATTCGCGAAGTACTCGGGGCTCTAGTCATAGGTCGTATTGCGTTTTTTTTTTTCTTTTCAAAATTCCCATAACGCGTCATCTCACAAAGTTGTATCAGGATAATCTTGTATGTAGTTTTCACCAGGCACCACGTGGTTAAGCAGAACTAGCATTACCCATGCACAGTATTCTTCAGAAGGTCACGCTCACATTATTACTTTGATTTCGCAGCTTGTGGCCCTGTGTTGACTCACTTGTCGACGACGTTGGATGGACTGTCGACCATCAGAGCCAGCGCGTCCCAGGATGTGATGGCCACGGATTTTCACACCTACCAGGTACCAATAGGATTAGCACAAGTGTTCATGTAGTGCGGGCAAATGTACAGTATTCCAGCTATTTCCGCACGTAATTCGAGTGAATTTCATCTCTTGAGTTATTTCGAGTAGTGCAGCATTTCGCGGGGCCGCGATGGCGCAGTGGCTAGACTGCTCGCCTTCCACCAGGATGAATAGGGTTTCTTATACCGATGGGATCGCTCCCGGATTTTCCCACGTCTGAATCGTGCCGGACGGTGCCGCTGGTTGGCGGGCCTTCTCGAGGTTTCTCCCGTTTCCCCTGCCTTTCCATTCCGGTGCCGCTCCATGCTCACCTCACTTCACCCCCATCGGCTCCCAAGACCACGATGTTAAGAGCCGCCAAAAATATCTTCGCTTTACCAGCGTTTTGTAGAGCAACATATCTTTTAAAGGCTGTTTAATGTAAAATAAGCAGTCTTTAAATCAAACTTTGAAAACAAATCGCTGCCCATAACTACATAGGCCTATATGCTACAGTGTACATTTACAAGCAGTCTCCCAATTAGGTTATAGGCTATTCACTGTAAAGTGAGTACTTTTTTTAAAGCCCTCTCATTTGGAATAAGAGTCAATAAATTTAGGCTTATTATATTGTAGCCTTAGACATTAACTTTAGAGTTCGGTGGAATATATTAACTGTTTTATAACTTACATGGCAATATTGATTTTAAAATGTGGTGGGATGAAAAAAATGATAGATAGGAAAAAAAGTAACCCTAGGGCTTCAAATGTTCTCACTTTACCGTGAACAGTCTATAGCACAGAATTAATACAGGTAGTTCCAAGATTTCACGTTTAATTGCGAGTGTAACGTTTAAATTTGTGTCACTGAAGATAACGTTTCTTGCCTTATAAACATTAGAACTTCAATTTACTTTTTGTTAACTAATTTACGCCCTAGAAGAAAAGGTTTTCTTGAATCAATCAAAGTTTTTATTTGGCGCAACCAAAGTTAATTATGGTTTTTATAGGGGCAATAATATAATTTGTTGTAGAAAACAAATTATAGCCTATTCGCGGTTTCTTCACACTTTTTAAATCAAACCTTATGAAAAAACACCCCATGTATGACGAATTTGGTTGTTTCCTAAATATGTCGTGTATTTCAAGCGTTTTATATTGGCATACGTGCATAAATATACATGTATTTTTAGTTAAATTCGTCTTTTCTTTATATCTTATCTATAAATTATGTTTAATTTATAGTTAATATAAATAAAAATAGAAAGAAAATGGGTGCGTTGGTAATGCATAGTAAGAAATAGTTCTTATGCAAGATATTATTACGCATGGCGAGCACGAAAGCGGTGCGTTGTCCCTTTGACGTGGCTTTCTATACTTAGTTGTGCTTTGTTTGTATAAGGCGGAGGAATATCCTCGAAAAAAAAATTAGCAGGGCTTCATAAAAGTTGGAAGCAATCGTGGATCGAGTATATTTAGTTGTTCTAATTTGGTTGCCTCGAACCAAGGCTTGGTTGGTGCAACTGAACTTTTGTTTGGCACTTTCTATGTACATTGAACAGTTTACGTTAATAAAAGAGACCTGAAGCCCAACTGAGATTCGCTACTCCAAAGCAATATCAGCTAAACTATCCACTGGTTAAGACGGAATGGTTTAAGCACGTGCATGTTGAACTTGTTCTGTTAGGATTTCGGTACCATTGATGAGGATTTCGACACCACTGATGAGGATTTCGATACCATTGATGAGGATTTCGATACCGTTGATGAGGATTTCGATACCGTTGATGAGGATTTCGATACCGTTGATGAGGATTTCGATACCGTTGATGAGGATTTCGATACCATTGATGAGGATTTCGATACCATTGATGAGGATTTCTATACCACTGATGAGGATTTCGATACTATTCATGAGTATTTCGATACCATTGATGAGGATTTCGATACCACTGATGAATCAATGGATCCACCAACAAACAACTTTACTATCCTAACTGCAAAAAAAAAAAACTAACTTTCGAGCTGTATTTTCTGATCAAGGCAATCAAGCGAGTAGCCAAACAAGTATATACATTTGACTCAACTTAAGGTTGAAGTGAAGCAACTGCCTACATTGTGACGAACTCATAAAAAATTAGCACAGAAACCATGAAAACTGTCGAAAAGTGCGATTTATGCTGTATATGAAAGAAGAATGTATATATTTTGCAACGTTATAAAATATTTCTCTAAAATATACTTTTTAAATGTAAAAATTTAAGGACATTTCTGTTTCGGTTACTTCGGAAAGCATAATTTACAAGTAAATTTTCATCAAGAAATATCGTAATAATATTTGCCGTGATCATGTGTAATAATCTATCATATCAACTGTACTTACACCAGTTTCAGCCATAATTGTTTGCGACAAATGCTCCCACATAAAATAAATTATAAAAATGTTTTCCTACATTATTATTACAATTTTCTTGCATACAATCATAGTAAACATCATCATGATATTCCGTGACGAAGATTTTCTCGCAAATTCTGCTTTCTGAAGCATTCAGAATGGAAATATGCTTAAATCTTGTTACATACTATTTTATTCGATTAATTTTTTAAAAGTATATTTTAGTAATACTTCATTCTGTTACAACATAAATCGCAATTTTCTGACAATTTTCACGTGGTGTCTGTACTACTTTTTTTATGCGTACTCCACATTGTTTAGTAGGATGAAGTGCTCAATGGGCAGCTGCTTTACTTCAACCTTAGTAGTTTGTTGACAGTCTAATTTATTTTGGCCCATCACAGACATTTTGTTTATTGAACCGTGTGTTAATTTTGTTGCTTTTCAAGTTTTGTTTACTCAGCAAAATGTATTTTTGGCGCTAAAAGAAATTAATATTCCTTTTGACTGAAATAAATATCTCTCTTACTGTCAATTCACAGAAAAAGTTTCAATCGGATGGTGTGTGAGTAAAATGATCAGGCCCATGGCAATGTTAATTTTACACATGGCAGAAAACCGGTAAATGAGAAGATAAGTAGACCCTACCCAAAAGTGTACAATTGCCCATGATCAATGGCTGATCCAGCGGGGCTTGGACATGCTTGCGTGCTTAATTTGGGATACGCCTCCCGTATTCCTGGTGCCACGCAAACATGCAGTAGGCTGGCTCCTGCAGAAATGATCCCGATTATGATCATTTGCTTAGATCATCAACACACATTCAAATGAGAATAACTTTTGGTCACGCTTAACACGCAGTCTTTATGCTGAAACGAAGGGCTCTCTTCGAATACAATTTTCGATGGAACTTGCTTCGTTCTGTCTTGATTACATTGTTATATTTCTGCAGCTAATCGCGTAGTTTGCAACTGCAATGTCCTTGAACGCGGAACATTCAGAATTTCTTCAGAGTTCAACACTATAGTGGCAGAAACTAATACTTAAGCCGAAGAATAAAAAATATTTTGTAGAAAAATTATTCAATTTCTTATTGCTTTTCCTATCTCAGTTGATCACCATAACCAATTACACGTGCCCATATTGAAATGAAAATTCATTATTTTTTAACCATCTCTATGATTACACAGCAAACGATTTCTCTTAAGTAAGAAAACATTTTTGACGATAAAGTCGTGGTTTCAAATTACATGTTTGTATAAGATGGCAAGATTGCTCAACGAATGTTTAATTTTATTTATGTATCCTTTCGCCATCAGCTAGTGGGTCAATTGGAGGCTACGCGTAAATAAGGAAATGGGTTTCCGGCAAAAACATGACGTGTTTAGGATATAGACGGACAGTTACTGGCCCAATAGGAATTACTAGTAATCGAAATCGCTGTACGCAAAATATATGTTACTTTAAAAATCACGCAGAGCTCGCGGAAAAATTAAACTATTGGTATCTGTTCATAAATTTGTTATTTTACATACGAAATTATTAATTTGAGCTTTATAACTGGTTAGGTTCGAGAAAGAGCCAACAGACTGCGCGCACGACACGGTAAATCGCGTTAGTCGCAACAGATAGCAGCAGGTTCGCCGCCTCTAGATCCTGCTTTTTAAAACTTGACTTTTCTCCTATCACTGTCTCAAAACGTCACGAATTTGAAATGTATTTCGCCAAATTATTTGAAAGAATAATTCAATATTACCATGCAATATTTCTGTAGGCTTTTGGAATTAATATCAAGCACATAAATGGAAAGCATGGATGGACAGTTGGAATACGACATGAAAAGCTCTAAGGTTTGAAGTCGCGTTTCATTCGGCTATGAATTGTTTCATTGTGTTTCATTTTGAACACCTATACATTACTACTTCAGCACGAAGATTGGTTTGTAACACCTACAACCGCTGTTTCGTGACCACGCAAAATAAAATATATTAATTAATCCAGGAACTCTTTGTTATCGCGAATTTTGTACTTGTCTGATGTGCGTCGGCCGCACACTCAGAATAGCCAACTTAATATTAACTTTTGTTCGTTCGTGCATCAGCTGGTAAACGATTTTGTAAACGGCACTTTGTTTGTTTTATATACGTCAAGTTGCCACTCACTGACTGTCAAAATCTTGCCATCTTATATGAGATAGACAGTAGATTTAGGATATAGTCTTGTGTGTACAGTTTATACAGTTTTAGGTTCTGTTATAATGTTGTTGTTATTCCAGGACATTCACACATCAGCATTCTTCCTCTTGATTTCTTCTATTACGGCTTCAGCATTTTGGTTTGATTTCGTCGCCAACATATTTGTAGGCTGCGTAAGCTACAGTTTCCTTCTGCTAGAAAGAGGTAAGATACGTTTATACTGTTACAATTTTCTAAGTGGGCTAAACCAAGGTCGTCAAGGGACGGATGTCTTAATTAAATAAAAGAGTTAATAATTATTTCCTAATTTTATTTTCAATATCTACAAACAGAATTGTCTCTACTCAACATCTCACAATAAATTCATATCACTTGCTGTTTACAATTAATGACTTCAAACAATATAATCTACAATTATCTCAAAGAAATTAACGTAATTAAATAATTAAAAATCAGTCCCAATAGACAGTGTTTCCAATCCTATTAAGCTATTTTACAAATTATATGTCCATGTTTGACAGTTTCTATATTTACAGTAAAATCCGTATCACATATTCTTTCAGTCCCATCTTAGTTTAGTCCAGATCCTGCCAGTCCGCAATGTTCTAGAGTTCTCGGAGTGCCATCATGCATAGTAGCCTTCGCTCGTCGGGTTTCAAGCCCTTTCGTCCATTCACACCACAAACACTTCGTCCGCCTCGCCCCGCAGTCTCCCGACGTCGTCCGCACTCGACTTCGCTCAGCGCACTCAGCTAGATGGCCTCCGCAAAAAACTGCTGACAGCTCAGCTGTGGCTTGTATTTATAGGCCAGAAATTTCTCTAAATGCCGCGTTGCGCCGAGTGTCGTGGTTATCAGAATTATTTAATTCTTGCGCAACCTCTACACTCGACAGCTTCTCTAGTCGGGGGAGGGGGGTTGTGACGCCAGCCAATCATTCCCCGGCTGCCTTGAGGGGGAGCGACGAGGCAGCGAGCGTGTCTGCCTGGGTGAGAGGAGGGTCGAGGTAGATAACTCCCCACAGAGCCAGACCGTGTATAACGGGAGCTAGCGGCCGGTGCGAGCTAAACACGTAACAATACATTAAACGAATTTTCTAAAAAAAAAAGTTTAATCTAAACTGAAGTCTTGCCTGCAAACCTTCGGTATAGTGCTTTCATAATGACTTTGCGAAAAAAATTTTTTGGAGACAAAGAATCCGAATTACAACTCCCGCAGCGCGATGTTCGATGTTCGCTAGTATAGCTAATTAAAGGTCGGAACAATTTCTAACTAACCCTCTGAAGGAAAAATACCTTACTCATGACTGATATGCTGGCAGCTAATTTTGAAACGTTCGAAGTGACCTCTAGTTAGTTAGCCTCCACGTTCAGGTAAGCCAATCTGTTTAGTTTTAAACATAAATATTTACGAAGACGTGAAACAATTTTATATACCGAGATGGAATAATTCTATATTTAGACTTGCGTGTTATGCCAGCCCATGTGTTTCACGGGCCCGGCCAGTGGGCTGGCTGGACAGAACTTAGCGTGAACCACCATACACCAAGCTGGAAGACAACTACGAACACGATTTGTATACCAATACTTTCAGGAAACATGTGGCCAGCAACTAATAATAATAATAGAGAGCACTTTGAAAACATAGGAAGACATAGGAGCAACTGTGGTAAATTATGTACGTGACCACTGGGAAACATGCATTTCACGTCCAGATTTATTCATCAAATATTTCAACCTACTTATTTTAATTGTCTGAATTTATTGGACTGTTAAGACAGTAAAATAAAATAAAAACTCTGGTGGCAATTAGCAAATATCTAAGGTGACACAAAACTGAAAGACGTGGGAGTGGCCGTACGATGTAGGCTCACTTTCACCTACGTTCAGGTGCGAGACCTATCATTACTTCTGACGGAAGCTGAGGCTCGTTGAAGAGAGAGTTAAGCTCTGTTGGCTGGACACGGCTTAAAGAGACCTAACGTTCCAGCCATTAGGGGAGCCTGGATTCGAACCTGGGACCAATAGGAGAATACTGAATACCACCCCCCCCTTTTTTACGTTCCAATTACCACGTCCTAACTGCTAAGAAAACACATGGAACACCGAGTCTCGTACGCAAGCATACAAAATAAACAAACATGAAATATTCACAAAATATGAGACTATTAAATTAAATTAAATTAAAATTACTAGCATAAGAAATACATAAAAATGAAGATTAACTAATGAACCTATTATTAAACATAATTTAATTGCCACGTTACATCTAAGAGAAAATATCCTGACATAAAAGATATGTGTAATAAAGTAAACAGGAGAAAAATAAATATTCAATTAATTACATATGCCAATTATATGAAAAATAACACATGTGACGAGTGTAGAAAATGTATGTTTATATTAAGACAAATAACAATACGTTGCATGTAAATAAATCAGATTAACATTAAATATGAAAGTTAGCAAATGTGACAACGCACATTTTGACAGTGTTACACAAGTCTTAATATTTTATAAATAACTAGCAGACCCGACAGACATATGTCTTAAATCCGAAAATTTCAAACTTTTTTTAATAAGTTGTTTTAGATAAATAATGTATAATTTTATTTCTGATTTTTTTAAATTTAATATTTCCGATAAGTAACAATTTAAAATAAAATCAATATTAAAAATTTGTTATGAAATCAATTAACTACACAAATAAATTTGTAGGTTAGGATGATTGTTAATCAACGTACGTGTAAATTTGATAGGAATTTATGTAAAATACTCACTTCAATACCGCACCGAATTTGCACAATATATAGTTTTTATCTACACTTCAAAACCCTTCACACACTAATTACATCTGAATGTAATATTTCAATTAGCACGCGATTTATTTTAACACAATAACAACACAAAGTTACGAAATTCTCCTGAATCTGATCGCAGCGCCACTATCGGGACAAACTGGAAGTAAAATGAAATATTTTTGGATATTCGACACCGCGATCGCAGCGCTGTCTGCCGGATACAATGTAAAACATTACAAGATCAACAATAACTTATAAATAAAAAATTCATTAAAAAAACATTTTGTAGTGGACCAAATTGTGAATCTAAACCATTCTCGAATCCACTTGAACACACACAAAAAATTTCATCAAAATCGGTCCAGCCGTTTAGGAGGAGTTCAGTTACATACACACGCACAGAAGAATTATATATATAAAGATGTAATATTTAAATTAGTGGCAATTTAAATATACGCTTCTTCTACCAGTGACAAATGGTAACACTACGGCAGAAAAAAGAGTCGGCAGGGTTTTCAAAAATGCTCGTTTTCCAGTGAACCGATGACTTTACAGCAATATTGAGTTATCAACTGTTGAAAAATTAAGCTACCAGTACGTTATATATGTGTCATGCTTATTGCTTCAGGACAAATAATCTGTCACACGTAATTGAGTAATGACGAATTTAAACTCTTACCTCATGTCAAATAAATGCCAAAACAGTGCACTATTAGAGCATTACTTTAATATCACTAGAGTGTCAGAAATCAATTTTTCGTTAATTCTTTTAGTGTTTCGCCTGAAGGTTTGTTTGAAGTTTTACTATTTAATTTGGCTTTTAAATAATTAGACGTGAAACAATAATTACAGGCATATCAATTGTCGCATTTCGAGGAGAATGTTTTGGCTAAAATAAAATAAACTTTATTAAAAAATATTTCATAAACTCGTACGGTACATTACTTAAATTTATTATTATTACATCTTAAAAAATGCATTGAAATGTGTTTTTTAAGTGTTCAGTGTTTTCATGAAATTATTATTGATGCAGATCTCCGGAACCGCACAAGTTATGCCTTTTATAAGTAGGCCTACAGCTGGTAGCAATTTCCGAACTGTCTGACATATAGCCGCCATTCGGACTGCAGGAAACGCATGCGAACCCAAAGAAGCTGATTTGGTTTATTAGACCCAAAGTACTTTTTGTAAGGACAGCTAACTGTCATTTCCAAAACTTTCTCATAATCAAAGTGTACATATGGCTCAAAACCCCGAATAAGCTGATATAATACGTCAAACACTAGAATATTTGCTTTCCCGGTTTCTGGATTTGGCAACCGCCTCTGATGGTTTGTAAATGGCTGCAGACTATGATTTTATAATTGGTCAGGTCAAGGAGTTCATCACCATGCGCGGGTCTGCATTAGGGTATTAGTATTGAGGACTACGGTAAGGTTACACTTTGCGTCAATTTTATAATTGGTCAGGTCAAGGTGTTCATCACCATGCGCGGGTCTGCATTAGGGTATTAGTATTGAGGACTACGGTAAGGTTACACTTTGCGTCAATTTTATAATTGGTCAGGTCAAGGTGTTCATCACCATGCGCGGGTCTGCATTAGGGTATTAGTATTGAGGACTACGGTAAGGTTACACTTTGCGTCAATTTATATAATATAAATTTCATTTATATTTTTATTTTGATTTTATAAATTTATGAACTGTAGTCTATTTGAACTACTAAATATATTTCGTTGGTTTTTATTAATAACTATACATTTATTCAACAAAATTTTCAATAGTTGACATAATGTTTAGCTTACGAATAAAAATTTAATGACTGGTTTTGAAATAATAACATATAGAAATCACTAAATCAGTTTATATGGAAAAAAACAATCGTTTCAAAGTTTATAATTATTTTATGTAGAACTTTTATAATATCGTAATTAAAACAAAACCCGTTTTATAATTTCGTCTTCTCATTAAAAGCTCAGGTTAAAAGTCATGCTTAGAAGATGTATTTTGTATAAATTTCAGTATTATATAGTTGCGGATAGTATAATTTTGTTTATTCAAGGAAACTATTTCGATTGCTGTTTTTACCCCAATATTTTTCGCAAAAAGTGACCAGTTTTCAAACCGAAATCTGCAGACTGCATCAACTATTGCTGTACACTGTAGTTATCGGCGTTAAAATATCTTGTCAGTAAATCTAACACCACGAAAACATGTAAGTATTTGTAGTTCTGTTGTTAATTCTACGTTTCTGGAATCCGCGGAACATTTTCATATAGCTGGTTATAGGCTGTTCACAGTAAAGTGAGCCCTTTATGAAGCTGTTTCATCAGACTTGATAACCAATAAATACATTTTATTGTGGCCTCGGACTTTTGGTTTTGGGTATGGTGAACGTATACATTGTGTTTATTACTCACATGGCATAGTTTACATTAACAAGGGAGGGGGGGGGGAGGATATAAATTGGTTGAAAGAAAAAAGTAACTAGGGCGTCAAAAGCGCTCAATTTATCGTGAACGGCCCATCGGTGGTTATGCTTAACGTCTCGTCGACAGCGAGGTCATTAGAGGCGGTGTGGGTTGGGCAGGGAAGAGGGACTGGGAAAGGAATGGGAAGGAATTGGCCGTGGTCCTTGTTGGAAACCCATCCCAGGTGCTGGAGTGATTTCGGAAAACCCATGGAAAAAAGCAAGATCAGAACGTCCGGACCGCGAATCGAACCCGGGTCTTCCTCTAACGCGAGTCCAGCGAGGTAGCACTACCTAAACCTCGCTCGGTATGGAAGTGGAGACTTTATAAATCAGCCTTAGTAAAATGTCAATGCCCCCTACCTTCATTTTAACGATGACGCTGACAGGTATGTGCCGAGTAAAGTTGGTAACGACAAAGGGAAAGTAATTCCAGGTCTTTACGTGGAATTAATATTTTTAGGTAAACATTTATGAATCCTGAAATTATTACTTTATATTCAAGATTTCCTAATGGATATAAGAGTAAAATTGAGTAAATTTGTAATATTATTTTTTCAATAATTTTCCAGTTTTACTTTACCGGCGCGTGGATTAAGTGTAGCGGAGTGGAACGATTTCGGCAGCTCTTAACATCGAGGTCTTGTGGCCGACGAGTGTGAAGCGAGGTGAGTATGGAGCAGCGCCGGAATGCAAAGGCGGAGGAAACGAGAGATACCCGGAAAAAAACCCGCCGACCAGCGGCATCGTCCGGCACGATCCCCAAATGCGAGAATCCGGGGGTCGAAAGTCACACAAACGAAGCGACCGGGTTCATGGAAGTGTTAATTTTTACGCATGGTGGATGAATACGCGTTATGAATGCAAGTTGACCTGAAGCAGTGTTTTCGAATGTGATCGGTTTACCGCGAACAGCCTGTCTGGTAGCTCGTACACCGGACTGTGTGCAGCGGCAGAACAGAACATAACGTATTAAAATGGCACCAGTACCGAGCCGAAGGCCATAACTGGTTCCAGTTACTTGAATTTAAAATAAATTTATAAAACAGTAGAAACATAAAATTAGTCACGTTGTAACATTTAAAAACAAGTTAAATTATAAACCAGATGCTTAAAATTATTCTGTTAAAGTTTAGAAGAAAAAGTTACGTTATAATTTTTAAATGTCTAAAGTTAACATTCCTATGCCTCCACCCTTAAACCCTCACCCCACCATCCTCTCCGAAGACAGAGGGGCTGACGGTGATTGTGTAACACCCATGAAAATAGGGTTTTTATGCATACAATTAACTCATATAATTTTCCTCTTCTTATTGATACACATTTTGTCATGCAAGAGTTAAGGTAATATTTTTCACACATGTCACATATGATTTCAACTGCTTATGTAAATTTTATTTATTTATATGAATTTTATTTCTCTTAACACGTAAGATTTTTAAAACTTAGATGTATGGTGGCAATAATATTTATGTGTAATTTTGATAGCCTAGTTAATTTTTCATTGTGTATTTATTTTTGGTGTGATCTCAATTTTGTGTTTCTCCTTTGTATTGTATTATATCTCAGTTCCGAGATCACGTATTCTTTGGTTTTTCTTTATGTAGGTCGTTAGAAGTGGTTCATGTGGACGATTAGAATAGTTTTGATCCCCATTGGCCCGCAGGTTTAAATCCTTATTGTTGATTGGCTGGCGCTATAGGCCCCCTTAAGCTAGCGCCAGCCTGCTGGGACTAACGCTCTCTTCGCTAGCAGCCTCCAACGACGACATACGTAGGGCAGGACCTCCCGTGTCAAGTGGACGGAGAGGTAGGACTTTAAATTAGTTTTAGGGCGTGTAGATGTGTCCCTGAACCAACTTTTAAGTAAACTTGTAACAAGCAATGGAGCGTGTGTCAATGGTCACTCGTTCACGAGGGTAAGTGCTCAGGAGTTAGATAGTTTACACACGCTGTCTACGTACGTGTAGAGCGGAGCTCCACGTGTCTCCACCTTAATCCTGCTACGCCAAATCCTGCAAGAGCATCCTACCTTCAATCCGCTTGGTGATTAAAAAAGATAAGTCCTACAAAAAAGTCTGACATTTCCATCTGGACTTAATTTTATTTACATTTTGATTCAGCTCGATGTCCGTTAGCATCAGTACACAAGCGACGCAATCTTGACTTTTACAAGTACGTAAATTTCCCACTGAAAAACCTGTGATAAGAGTAGTTTCTATCAGAGCTAGACTGTTTAGTGAGAACACAATTTGTTTTAACGTAATATTTACTACAGGTAACAGTTTAATTAATTTGATTTTGAAACCAGTATATTCAGACTCTTGCAAGCTATGTCACGTAACCGTATAAGGGTTCAAGTAGGCTAGGGTGTCCGTTGTGTGTTTGATGTCTGTGTAGATGTTGTAGGCTATAGTGTAAGTGTTGTTTCCTCAGTTTATTTGTCCTTGTGTATACCTGTATTATTGATGTCTATGTGGGTAGTTCGACATAAATATACTGAATCAATACAACTAAATAAAATAGAAGCGTCTGTCTGTGATTTTCGAATTTTCCACTTTGAATTATTTTTTCATATAGTATAATTGATTACTAAGCCATTTATAATGTTAATTTTTATCGTGTCCGTCTGTCTGTCCGACCGGATTTAACTCAAAAACCACATTGACATCAGATTTACAAAGTATATGCATAATAACCCCAGGACTTGGTCTTTGTTTCATCGAGATATCTCAAACGGTTCCGAATATATGATGATCAGGCATGTAGATTATATAGGTACTGGATTAAGCTTTTCTTAGGATTACTTCATTAAAAAAGCATTGTTAAGAAAATGTTCCTTCATTTCTCCTTTCTTTTTTGCCTATGGGCAGCCTTTCCTTCCCAAGAGCGATTCCAAATCCCAAATGTCATGCGTACGAAGTAGCACAGGAAAGCTAGTACTGAATCTTATTGTTTGTATTGATACGCGATGAATTATTTGTGAGGGCCCAAGAGGACCATTTAGTAATTTAGTTTCTAAAATTATACTAATGGTAATGTGTGCAGCGGCAGGCACGCCGGGCGCCGACGTGGGCCTGGCCATCTCGCAGTCCATGGTGCTGGTCGGGATGCTGCACTACGGAGTCCGCTGCGCCGCGGAATCTGCGGTACACATGGGCGCCGTGCAGCGCGTCATGGAGTACGCCGGCGTGAAACAGGAAGAAGGCGTCGAGTCCGCGACAGGTGAAGCTGGAAGGCGACCCAGTACCGAAGTTATAGCTGCGTTTCACATAACTTAAGAAAATTTAGTAATAAATTCGTGTGGGGGAGGGGAGGGGGACCCAGGGCGAGGCAACACTCAACGAGCGACGGGTCTACCGGCTGGAACATGTAGGTGCAAGTCATCATGAGAGCCTAGGACGGGAGCGGCGCTGGAATGTAAGGGCGGGGGGAGACGGAAGTACCCCGAGAAAACCCGCCGGCACATGCGAACCCGCCGGTGATCGAACCCGGATCGCCGTGTGGTGGGAGGCGGGCTGTGGCTAGTGGTGGCGCACTGGCTAGCGCAGCCACTGCGCCACCACTGCCCATAGTAAACGTCGACCCCTCAATTTCGAAGTATTGTGTCAGTTGATGGTTGTTGCAGAATGTATGTTATGTTGGCGATCCTTGCGTTGATTATGAGAAAAAAAAATGGTACTCGGCATTTAAGAATATATAATTTATGTCTCTAATGATAATTAAAACGTTTGTTGTTCAAATTATGCTTTAAAGTTAAAGAAAAGCAACTGCCTATGGAGCAATGCACCTGGCTTTGCAACGTGAAGAACTCGTAAAAAATTATTACAGACACCATAAAAATTGTCATAAAAGTGTGATTTATGCAGTACATGAAAAAAAAAAAAAAAAAATTTCAGCATTATGAAACTTTGTACTAAAAATACTTTTTAAATGTAAAAAATTAACCGATCGATAGAGTTCGCATTTTTAACAAAATTTAAGCCCATTTCCGTTTTTGATGCTTCGGAAAGTATAATTTACAAGAAAATCTTCTTAATGAAATATCGTCATAATATTTACTGTGGTAATGTGAAATAAAATCGTAGTAATAATGTATCATATAAATTTTATAATTAACTTTATTTACGTCAGTTTCAGCCATAAATGTTTGTGACAAATGGACGCACATAAAATCAATTATAAAAATGATTCCTTACATTATTATTACAATTTTCTTACACAAAAGCATTCCAAACATTATGGAGATATTCCACGACCAAGATTTTCCTGCAAATTCTGCTTTCTGAAGCATGCAGAATGGTAATATGCTGGAATTTTCTTAAAAAAAAAAAAACTATTTTAATCGATTATTTTTTTTACAATTAAAAAGTATATTTTAGTAAAATATTTTCTAATGTTACAAAATATATACATTCTTCTTTCATATACAGCATAAATCGCACTTTTCTGACAATTTATGTGGAGTCTGTACTACTCGCTTTATGAGTTCTTCACTTTGTATAGCCGGGTGTAGTGCTCCATAGACAGTTGCTTTACTTCAACCTTAAGAATAATGTACACATTTTTCAATTATAAAGCATGGGATTTAAGAACATTTTGAAAAAAAAATAATGGTAGAGTCACGATTATGCGAAACGTTTCCGACCTGTGAATGCCATTGTCACTGTGTCCTCTTTCGTCGTGATTTATCTACACGCGAGAATTCCTTGCCGGTGCCGTCGCAATATTATACCCGCAGTGAATTATTTTTGTATTTACTCTTATCTCATTAACTGTAGTTCGTTCTAAGCGCCTTTGTAGAACAGTCTCCCCGGTGAAATTAACCATCAAAAATCGTGTCTGCCGCTTCGTTAAGATGTCGTGTCTCTGTGATTTGGCCCGCCGTTTTTTGATGAACCAGGGGCGGCTCGTATCGTCGAGGTCTTGAGAGCCGATGAGGGTGATTGAGGTGAGCGTGGAGCAGCGCCGGAATGATAAGGCGGGCGCGGGGGGAGGGGGGGACGGGAGCTCGCCGAGAAAACCTGCCGACCAGCGGCATCGTCTTTACCACTACGAAGCACGATGTGAACGGCAGCGCTTTATGTGTGGAAGACTCAGTTCAAGGTGTTTTTAATAAGTCAGAAAATTAATCATTTCATGTAAGTGACCCACAAAAGTTGCCTTAGTCGAGTAATCGTCCAAAGCTCACCACGTGTTTAGGAATTATGAAGTGGACAGTAAGTTATTGTGTTTTGAAAATAATGCTTTTCAAAACTGTTGTTAAAATATTTGAAAAAAAAAAAAAAAAAAAAAAAAAAAAAACAACAACAACAACAACAACAACAACAACAACAACAACAACAACCTCATTATTTACACCCTAGTTCATTTTTATTGGAAATCCAACAATTTTTTTTCACCTTAAGTTAAATTTGCTGAAAATATTCACATTTGTGCATTTCTCACATCGTTATAAACATGGACACAATTTATTGCGTTTTGTTCTTGCCGGAGGTTTTGAACTGCACGTGGCCTAAAAAAAAACTTCTTTATAGTGTAATTCATTATATTAAAAATTCCAACGATTTTCATGTGCGAGTTTAACTTCACGGGGAATTTTCGGTGTATTTATCGCATGGGCACCCACAGACAAACTTAATCGCGTTTTGTTCTTAGGTGAAGTTTTAAGTTTAGAGGTACAGAAATGTGTTTATTTCCGTACGAGCAAAATGTTCCACTATCGTTTAAAAGTGGGCAGTTTAAATCGTTACTCATAAGAGCCGCAATACAAGCCCGTCTTACGAAAGACGATAAATGAGAGTTCCCCACCCCATCAATCAAATAAATAGAATCCTAACTATTATATTACTTGGCCATAACAAAAATTAAACTGGTGGGAATAGCAACCAGATGTTATAGTAACTTTAGTATTGGACTGAAGTCAGTCTTTCAGTGCATGCCATTGGATTCGTAGATTTTGTTTACAAACATCGTTTTCCTCACGGACAGAACATCTGAGGCGGAGGGATACATTGTGTCAGCACTACTTTTCGAGAAATGTTAAAACTTACTGAAGATATATGAAACGGAGAAAAACCATGGAGCGCGTTGCGGTAACTTTGTGTTAACGTTACGTTTCAGTGGCCTGTGGTGAAGTGTTGCAAGGTAAGCTGGTGCTTCCTCAGTGCTGTACACACTCGGCGCACACAGCAGGACCGTATTGCGGCCACTCACGAGAGAGCGGCGAGGTACTCATTACATTACACACGTGCTGTGACGTCAACTGCACTACTGCGTTCAAGTGACCTATGTGTGCACTAGCAAACGATTAGGTACGGCACAGAACAAAACACAGCCTACGTTGCGACAGGTCACCGTACGCCGCTGTTACGTTCAGGTATCAAGGTCGTTCACGATAAAGTGAGCACTTTTGAAATCAACCTTTAAAAAATATCACTGCTCATACCTGCATATATTTTAACAGTTGCACTAAATGACATTCGTCCAGTAAAGTTGGTAACGATGGATGGAAAGTAATTCCATATTTAAGCCGAATAAAATGTGTTAGGTGACAATTTCTGGCAACTTAAATTATTTATTTTGCTTTCCGGTTTTTTAATCCATCAGTGCGCAAAAATTAGCAGATTTATAAAATGTTTCCTTTTCTAATAATTTCACAGTTTCATTTGACCGACGCACGAATAAAGGGACGAGGCCCATAGCAATGCTAATCTTACATAAGGCGGGAGAATACTCAACGTGCAAGCAGGGCTTTCAAAAGTGCTCATTTTACCGTGAACAGCCTATAGCAGCGCAGTTGCGTACTATGTGCGCCTAGTCTCAGAGATGTGAAGCGGGTTAGCAGATAACAGAGTGTTTTTTGTTTGTTGGCGGGAGGGGCGAGGGGGAGGAGCTTGTCATGCCATCAGTTACCTCACACAGATCAGGGAGTGCGTCCTTTCAGATGTTTGGGAAACTTAACATATGCTGCCAGGCCGTTAAAGACTAGCGAGCATGAGGTGAGAAGTCAAACCGACTTCATTGTAACGTCAACGTAACGTAGTATCTGCCAACCCAAAAAAAAAAAAAAATTTGCCCTTTTATTTTTCGTTTTAATTTTCACTCCTACCAACCTAAATTCCAGATTGTACACTGTGGTACGGCATCATTTGAGAACTTTCCATGGAAGTAAAATTTTTAGTTTATCTTGTGCGTGTGTTGGAATGATAAACAAACCAACGATTTGGAAAACTCCGAACGACGCAAAGTCAACCCAAAGTTAATACAACGATCCCCATGTGTCTGTGTGATTTGACCTTTACGGCCTTTGTCCGTAGATAAAATATAGGGTGGAGTGTGCTTGCAAACTGGGGAGCAAGCACTCTCCGCGTTCTAGTCCTGGACTGTTCTTTTTCTTCCCACTAGTACTTCGAAGGCAGCGAGAATTTTATATAGACTAAAAGTCTGTTTATGTAATTAAGTGTTTTGGACATTTATAAACGTCCATCTGATGTAATTTAAAATGACTGGTATATATTCATGTTAGTCAACAATATTTTATTTTTTTACGATAGCGTGGGATGTTGGAAAAATAAACAAACCAAACTCAATCTTGTTCGAGGAAGTGTTTACGTACACGTACCTAGTGCACGCACTTAAACAGAGCTTTCTAAAAACCACAACAGAGCGCAGCGAACAAAAATGTGAATGAACTTATTTTTAAAATTATTTTTTTTTAGCACATGCACAATTGCAACGCATTTACAAAGCATTAATTTATGGTACTTTCACTATGGTAAAATGTTTTTGGTATTTGATGATTTTCTTACAATATATTTCTACACCGTCAATACTAAAATGACTCAAGAAGTATTATAAACGTACTGTTTGTTCAGAGCGTGGAACTTAATTTCAGTTTCTTGCTGTTTTCCAGTGTTTACGTAACAGCGCGTGTAATTTCTTATTTCCCGGAGACGAAGTTCCACGCGTGTTCGCGGACGAAGCACGCCACCGAGGACGCGGACCGTCGACGTGAAAGCGTTACATGCAGTTGAGTGTCCTCGGACACGTCCTCTGACAAAGCCAGTTGTAGAGAACGCCCCATCCAGTCGTTTTTATAACTTCTGCACCGATCACAGAGTGGACCCGTGGCATTTAATTTCACATCCTGTGAGGTGACTCTCGTTGCCAAGGTCGCGTTTACATTATAGAGTCACGCAATTCTTGGTCCGTATATTTGAGAAGCCATGGATAAGTTATATATATTATACATATATCTCTAAATTTTAAGTCTAGCTTATCCTAATGTCTAAGTTATGTAAGCGGCGTTTCATTAGCCTTCCAGCAAGAACGGTAGATATTAAATAATATAGTAAAAATAGCATGGAAGACCTACTGTGTGTTGGAACAGTTCTATGATTTCAGTTTTTTCTTTCTTTGTGCATAGGCAAGAAGCCGCCGCCTTCGTGGCCTTCTAGAGGTGCCATTCTGTTCGAGCACCTCAGTTTGAGGTACGCCCCAGATGGCCTGCCTGCTCTAAGAGACGTCTCTGTCACTATAGAGCCCGGGAAGAAGGTAACAGTGACATGTCTTATTTACTAAAAGAGTTTTTATATTGTCAGTGATAAGATTTTAGTTACCAAAAAAGTACTCGCGATTAAGTGACAATTCGGAGAATAGTAATTCGCATAACGGAGATCTTTTAACTCTGAAAACGTTGGTGGTAATATCACCCCCACTTCGTTAAGCAAACGGGGGTTGCTACCCTGGGTTTGCATGAAACTTTATAGAAATAAACTGTAAACGATTTGTTAATACAAATGATGAATCAGCGTATCTGAATCAAATGGAAAGGCCGCCTTGTCGGAACACATTCAGGTGAACCGTTTTCGGGGAATCCATTCGGAAATTTCAAACAAAACATGAGTGGCTTGGCGATTAGACAGGCATAGGACCGACAGGTATCTGGGGGCGTGAGCTCCCTAGCCTTGATGGGTGTCGGAAAGGCTGTGCGAATTCAAAGCTGGCTACCTGAAAATTTTTTTTTTTTTACCTTTTTTTACATTACGATAAATTGCTTAATACAAATAGTAAACTATCATAAATATGTTTATTTCACGTAATTATTTGGCTACATTCAATAAAAACAATATTTAATTAGCCACTGCAGTCGGCCGTCACTTATTCAATCAGTGAAATTGTTTCATGACACTGATTCAGTAAGTGAAATTATTTCACTGAAACAGTTGTATATTTCGTAGTTTTAAAATGTTAGGTTATGATGTTTTATACTAATTTCACACTGTGAGATGTATAGTCCATTCCCGATTGGAAGCGACTTATGAAAATCAACCTTTGAAAAAACACTCTAGGCATAATATGTCAACTTGTTTTTTCAATAACTTGTATTCCACAAATATATATCACTGTGGTTAGCTTTAGAGTACTGTATTATTGAATAAATGAATCTTTACCTTAATATCTTCTATAACTTGTAATATTTATTTCTTTTTAAATTAGAATTTACAACAGCGAAAGCAGCGACGGGTTGGCAACGATCGGTGAGAAATAGTTCACAGTGAATAAATTATTTTAACCTAGTTTTTTATAATACTATTTGTAAATTAAACGGTGCCTACTGAAATATTGAAATATTCAGGTAATCCCGATAGCAACATATATAATTTTCAAGGATTAAAATAACAGCGGAAAATATCGTGAGTAGGCCGTAATGGTACGGTGTTGATTTATCGAGTGAGAAAGCAACTGAAAAACTGTCTGCTGGGCGAGGCTTGTCGCTTTCTCTCTTTCTTAGTTTCTTTCAAACTCGGGAAATTTCACTTCGCTAGCAAACAGTGAAATTATAGATGTTTTCAATTGTAGCGTATTTCATACTTATTACAGGAAAATCATGATTTTTGAATTCGTAATTTACAATTGAAGAGAGATTTTAATGTTCGAATACTTAATTTAATATATTTAGATATGATGGCGGGCAGTTACCAAGTGAAGTTGGCAGACGTGGCAAGTCATAACATGGCGTGTTGCTTTTTGCCAAACGAAACGTAAATTATTCTCACTCAGAAAAAAATCTTCAAATTACCACATCACGTTTGTAGACGTTGTGTTTTTCAAACCTACCTAGGCAAGTTACGATGTTGTGATAAATCTGTGTTTCCACGGCAGTAATAAATATAGTGTGACGTGTGTTTCGTTAATTATTGCGTCTGTGAAATGGAGCGCCTTTGTGCATCGTGGTCGATACGCTGGCCCTGTGTGTGTGTGCGTGATTTCAAATATTTGATTAGCGCTATTTATACGTTTTATCTGTGAACTGTTTATTTGACGAAGTTATTTATTTACATTCGCGTCTGTTTATTTACCACAGCGTTGTACCTTTGCCCCAAGGGTTCGGAACACAGTCGTGTAACGTAATTTGCCACAATCCCGGAAGAAAAATACTAAGTTCAGCCCGATCAATTTTAATAATCCTAATAAACAGTAATTAACAATACATTGAATTATGAGCGGAATAAAAGTTATCGTAGACTTATTTGTGTGCATGTTCACCGCTATCTTTTAAAGTTTGTATGACAAAAATGAGAAACACGAGTTGCGTGCTTGAATTCAATGGGCCTTTTTCGTTTGACTGGTCGTTCAACTGAGGCCGTCATTTTTAAGAAATGACCCAACACATATCAATAACAAAAGGATAATTATTACAGCCCTTTATCTCGCAGTTGTAGCAGTGTTAAACGCAGTCGCGGCAAAATACGTGCATTACATGTATTGAGCTATGCTGTGGATAACAAATATGTTAATGTAAAATAACCGTAAAAACTGTCGTCAATTTAGGCATTTTTAAAACGTCATTAAGCTCACCTAAATGATGCTAGAGGCCTAAACTGAATATTCGTATGGAATGGTTTTTGGAATATGGCAGAATTCTTTGAAAAGCTGTAAACAGTAAACAATGCATTTAACAGGTATAAAAGTAGAAGTAACATTTCAATATTAATTTTTAGGTGTAGCGAAAGTATACGAACATATGTACATACATAATGGAATGTAAACATTGATTTTGACAGATACTACATGGCATTCACATGGCAATGTTTGTTTACATTTGGCGGAAGGATACGAAACGGGCCTGCAAGTAGATATTTAGCAGGGCTCCGAGAATGTTGCTTCCAGTGGGGAATGGACTACAGTTAGTCACTGCTTCAGATACTGAAGCGAACGCAAGTACATAGTTCATTTTCTCGCCGCTAGGTCGCTCTGCCAGCGCCTAACTCGAGGCGCCGTCTCGCGGACGAGCACATAGCACGCGACTGTTTGAACGTTGAAATTACAGTGAGCGCTGTTCGTTTTTCGCTCGCGTATCGCCCAGCCACACGTCGTGTGGGGTGTGTGGCCTTCCTGTCCAAGCCACTCAGCCTCTCTTTGAAATTTCCGCATGAGATTTTCGAAAACGGCCCACCTGAGAAAGTCCGACAGTAGAAGACTATTGCAGATATTGGCGCAACTCAATAATTTAACTAAAATTCACGCAGATTCCTCACTTTCAAGCAACTTTTTTCAATCTCTTCTTCAAACATGATTCATTTCTCCAATTTCACCCCTAAAATAAAGATAATTTGAACCAAATCTTCATTAACAATTAAGCGCAATTTTTTTAAAAACATATTTTGTTCACTCTGACCAGTGGTTTATTTTCAGGGTGAATGAGACTAAATTTAGGTCAAAAAGGCAAATATTTACTTTAAATTTGAAAGCCAAATCAATTAGTAAAAAATAATATCACAAGAAAAGTATGAACATTCTTGGAATTTAATAAAAAATATGACGATTTAGCTTGAAAATGAGTCTTTAAAGAACCACACACAAAGAGTGAACACAAGTTGAAAATTGATTTTGACCCCAAATATGGTTGATTTTGATTTGCGCTCTGAAAAATTTGACGGGAAATAAGAAATCTGTTTAAATGTAGCTTGAAATTGGTCGAATTTTAGTTAAATTATTGAGTTGCGCCAAGATCTGCAATAGACCACTGCTCCCAACATTACGACTTTTTCTGTCAGTTTAAACTTGCTGATTCTTAATGTGTATTAACGTATCGTTTACAGCTTATTGTTACAAAGTTTCATGCAAACCTAGGGTAGCAAACCCCCATTTACTTAATGAAGGGGGGGGGGGGGGGTGATAGTTTTAACGGCGTTTTCAGAGGTGTAAGATCTCCGTTGTCCAAATTACTGTTCACCAACTTAATGGCAAGTACTTTTTGGGGGCCTATGGCTCCCTTAGTAATCACTTAAGAGAGAAAGGGTAATTAAGTTTTCGTTTTATACTTTCGTAAGGAATAACCCGCGTAGTTTCTCGGGGTTGTTAAAAAAAAAATCCTGCATATTTGCAGTCTCATGTGTGATAAATTTCCCGTAGTATATATAGATGAAAAACTTCCATTGGAGTTTTATAAGTTTATTGGAAAAAAAAAAAAAAAAGGTACTGTTTACTGTCACATCGATTAATTCAGTGCCGGAAAGGAAGGCTTCGTGTTCGATTTCAACGAGAGGTCTCCATGATGATCGGCGGCTGTATGCTATCGCGAGAAATTCTGAACCGCGGTGCGGCGGCAGCACGCCACCACAAAGCCGATATTAGCGTTTTATTTGGCTCGAAACGAACTGGCGTGAACCGACCGCGTTGTGTGGGCGCGATCTCACTGCGTACAGAAACTAATCCATTTCGCGACAGCTCAAAAGAATGAACCACCGCACGGAACTCATTTGCCTGGACGCCGTTATTCGCATCTCACTTTGAGTTACGAAGTTTAAATGAGTTCGGAGTGCGTTATTTGTCACGTGGCCAACTACACTGGCAGTAGAACGATGTCGCGACACATATGCTTAGTTGCACGTTGCATAGTATCTTTTTTCAGACACGGAATTACTTAACTTTTTAGTTTACTCTCACGTAGCCTATTACATCGAATATTTATACTTAATTGACTAAAATAAGTATTTATATTACGTTAGGTATTGAGGTGGTGTGTGGTTCAATGTTCTTCCTGTGTAGCTAGTTGTGGTAGCTAAGTGGTGTACGAAGCTGCGGTCATAGATAATTTCATAAAAATGTCGCACAGTGTCCAACTAGACCACACTATCACAGACTCCTCGGTAAGCTATCGCTTAGTTCCACAGTTCAGAGTCATATTAGGTACGGGAATGGGAGCATATACACACAAAAATAGCTGATTTTCACATATTTTAGTCTACAAAGTTCCGTTTTGTGAAAAAGGAAGTACATTTTTTATTGTTTACAATTTTCAGTTGCGTGGTTACACGCTGTGTTCCAAAAATTTTAATAATACCAGGCAACGACTGTTATCCAAGAGAAACCAAGGTTTGTTATATGAGAAAGAGATGTGAACCAGTTAGGGCTGTCAAGTTTTTCTGATTTGTTGTTACGTGTTGAATATTCACACAAGCCTCCGAAGGTAACCGAAGCACAGCGTGCATAAATTTACGATCTCGTAGTTGCGATAAACTCTAACAGGGCGAAAGGTGCAATTAATTATCTGCGGTTAGTGTAAAGCCTATTCACCGTAAAGTGATCAGTTTTTAAGGCCCTTCCAAAAAGCCTTAACCACCAATAAATATATTTTGTGGCTGCTTCAGACGTCGACTTTCGGGATTGGTGAAATGTATAGACTCTGTTTATTAGTCAAATGATAATGTTTATTTTAAAAATTTTTGGATAAATATACAAATTGGCTGAAAGTAACATTTTGGCAGGACCTTAAAAAGTGCTCACTTCACCGTGAATGGACTACGGACTGACCTACTCGAGTAGTTGTTCACTGTCCTGGACGGTTGCAGGTGGGCGTGGTGGGTCGGGCGGGAGCTGGCAAGTCTTCGCTAGTGTCCAGTTTGTTCCGCCTCATCCCGTTCGAGGGGTCGATAAGGATCGACGGGGTGGACACGAGGACCATGGGGCTGCGAGACCTGCGCAGCCAGATCTCGGTGCTGTCCCAGGACCCCGTCGTCTTCAGCACCTCCATGAGGAACAACCTTGACCCTTTCCACGTGCATGCCAACGACAAGTTGTGGAATGCGCTCCAGGAGGTTGGCCTTGTAAATTATGTCTTTAATGTTGGTTTATTCATGCAGGAAAAGCCAATAAACACAATTTGTATTCCATTCACGGCTACTTCCATTTTTTCTACTTCCAGGATAATCTTCCGCTTCATGCAAGCAAAGCTTAACCAAGTCTAGAAAATTAGACCAAAGGGACAATGCACCATAGTTTCACCCACTCATTTTAATAACATTTTGCTCAAGTACTATTTATTACTAGTCGTTACCAACTCACCTGTTTTTTTTAAGTTTTTTAAAATAATAAATATTAAAGGAATATTATAATTTATTAATATATATGTAAGTACAGGTTCAATTTAACCAAAAATAAGGTAAGTTTATGGTAACACATGTATAAAAAACGCTCTTGATAATGGCATTTATAGGAAGTAACCCAACATGTCTTACAAGGGAAGATAATTCGAAGGTTTGATTCAAAAGTTGTGAAGAAATTGCGAATATGCTATATATACAGGATGATTTTCAATTAAACTGACAAACATTCCGAGATGATTCCTTATGTAAAAATAAGTAGAAAGTATACAGGACACATATTACCTAAACTGAATATTAAGGGAGTCATGAGCTCTAGAAAAGTGATATTTTAATATATATATTTTGCAATATATAGGAAACAAAGTGAAATTAAATTATAATTCTCCTATTATTGTTCTATTTTAATGGGATCTTCAACTTAAGAGCAAACTCACATTAATACCTTCACCCGTACAGGAAATAACAGGGGTGGCCACCCTATTTTTCCTGGCAACTCTTTTACAGTAAGGAATTTCTAATTTTTGACGATGAAACAATTGAGCAGCATGGCCTCAGTGAAAAAATGTGTCCTCTTGTTGGAACTGCTCAGAACCCACCGTTTACGTGTAAAACGCACAGAAATATTCGTCTGCAGCGATTCAGTGCCTAGCACATAGGCAATACTATCTACGTTCGCATACAAAACGCCGCGTGTCCACTGCACAGGCGGCTGCCTATTTGTTTCTGGCAACAGTTTGTATGTTTGAATGGTATTTGTGCAAATCGTAAAGGAAGTGAAATGAAATGACAATTCTTCGAATAACGTGTTATGTGACCGGGAACGTCAACCTAAGATCAAACCCGTACTAATGCCCTCACCCCCCCAATAATAAGAGAACAGGGGTGGCCACCCTCTTGTTGTCTATGACGTTTTTACCGTCAGGAATTGTGAACGTATGATGCTTGTTTATTGAGCAGTAACGCCTACCTAACAGAAATGAATGGAGCTTTTGTTGCAACAATGTGAAAACGGTGGAACCAAGGTTGTTGCAACCAATGGACCATTTCTGTTACGTAGGTGTTATTGCTCAATAAACAAGCCTCACGGGTTCGTAATTCCTGACGATAAAAACATTGTATGCAACAAGCGTGTGACCACCCCTGTTATCTTCATTATGGAAGGGGGGGGGGTGAGGGCATTAATACGGGTTTGATCTTAGGTTGACGTTCCCGGTCACATAACGCATTATTCGAAGAATTGTCTTTTCATTTCACTTCCTTTACGATTTGCACAAATACCATTCAAACATACAATACAAGGAATGGATTCAAACTGCCGCCAGAAACAAATAGGCAGCCGCTTGTGCAGTGGACACGCGGCGTTTTGTACGCGAACGTAGATAGTATTGCCTATGTGCTAGGCACTGAATCGCTGCAGACGAATATTTCTGTGCGTTTTACACGTAAACGGTGGGTTCTGCGCAGTTGCAACAAGAGGACAAATTTTTTCACTGAGGCCATGCTGCTCAATTGTTTCGTCATCAAAAATTCGAAATTCCTGACTGTAAAAGAGTTGCCAGGAAAAATAGGGTGTCCACCCCTGTTATTTCCTGTACGGGGAAAGGTATTAATGTGAGTTTGCTCTTAAGTTGAAGATCCCATTAAGATAGAACAATGATAGGAGAATTGTAATTTCATTTCACTTTGTTTCCTATATATTGCAAAAAAAATCAAAATCAAAATATCACTTTTCTAGAGCTTATGACTCCCCTAATATTCAGTTTAGGTAGTACGTGTCCTGTAAATTTTCTACTTATTTTTACATAAGGAATCACCTCTGGAAGTTAGTCGATCTAATTGAGAAACATCCTTTATATAACACGACAGTATGTGGTCAGTCGGCAGAGGGGACGTGTGCCCATTATAACGGCTGAGACAGAGACTGAGAGCAAAGTAATTGCTTCTTACATATGCACTTCTAAATTATCTGTCTTCTTAATCCAAACAACAAATTATGTAGAGCCTAAATACACTGTATTTCTTACGTACAGCATATTTAATATGAACGAACGAACGAAACTTCACTACGAAATACTACGTATATTCAGAATATTTTTTTCTTTACGCTGCACAGACAAATGAACTCAGAAAATAGCAATTTTTGTGACAACAACTCTCGTAAACATATTTGGAGAGAATAGGTTCGCTACACCACCAGCCTGGCCATACGTGTTCCCCATATCGCGGACGAAGTAATCATCTGAACGTTTGCCATTAAACGCGAGTCGAACAGTTTCTTTATTGCTTTAAAAACGACGCCAACGTGGGTGTGAGTGAAAGCGTCGTTACAGCGTCATACATCTGCTGCCGTCGTAAATTTTTACTGAATGCACGTGTGTCGATATTTCACGTCCCACGGGGTTATAGTCTGTATCACGATCACGATCACGGGGTTGGCCACGTTAAAGTAAGCATTTTTATGAGTAAACCTTTGGAAAAAAAATCACTGCATGGTATATGCAGGTGTACCACCTCACACACTGATGGGAAGGCTCCCGGTTAAGTTGGCAGTGGATTTAGTAAAATACTGTACAGGTTGTTCTCGGTAAAATGAGCACTTTTGATACCAGATATCAACCTTAGAAAAAAGTCACTGCCCCCTGCCTGCATATATTTTAACAGGTGTACTGAGTGACATGTGCCCAGTAAATGTGGTAACAATGGAGGGAAAGCAGTTCCATATCTTTACGTAGAATAAAAAGTGGTAGGTAACCATTTATAATGACTTAAATTATTTCTTTCGTTATCTGTTTTTTTTTTTTTCAATTGTATCGAAGCGTATAAAAGAGAAAATTTGTGAAATTTTCCTTTTCTTATAATTTTCCAGTTTCTAATGACAAACGCATGAATAAAGTAACGAGGCCCATGGTAACGTTAATTTTACATAAGGCGGAAGAATACACAACGTGCGTACAAGTAGGTGTTAAGCAGGGCTTTCAAAAGTGCTTATTTTACCGTGAGCAGCCTATTGTTATAAGCACTGATGTTGTATTGGTTCTATAATGTTAAATTCTATGGTAAATCATATTGGCGTCCTTTTTTTTTTGCGTTATGCACATTAGTGCGCGGATCAGCACATTAGTAACTCGTTTAGGTTACTGGCAATTCCGTGTTTTCATTTAACTGGAGGGTGAATAATGCCGTTAGGGCCATGAAAATGTAAGTTATACGTATGGCGGAAGAATACAAACCGAGGAGAAAAGTAGATCTTAAGCAGAGCTTTCGGAAGTGCTTGATTAATAACAAACAACTTTCAACACAACCGCTGTTGCTGCAATGCAAAGACGAGAAAAATGATATGTTAATATTGTGCATCCCATTTCAAGTTTCATGTGTATTGTTTATTTATATCAAGATAATGAGCTTGAGAGGAAACTCAAAAATAGTAATAATGTTATTACACAGTAAAATTTTTTTTTGTATTTCCAAACAGTTTTCTGAAAATTAATTCCCAGTTTTTTAAATCACTACCAGTGAATTAGAGTAAATTGCGTAAACCAAATAAGACATTTTAACAATCAAGTACAGTAGACTTCAAGTTTATTACAAACAGAGAGATACATAACAATTTTGTATATTAACTAAACAATCTGTTGTAAATATAAAATGTTTCACTTGTAGTGTTGCAAGTAAATTTTCCACAAATAAGTGCCAAATAATTGTTGGAGAAAGTAAAAAAATATTAATGTTTAACATATTTTGAGGCATATGTCTGCTTGTCAACCGAAGGTCATGAGTTCAGGCCCATATCTGAGAATGCAATTAGAGGACATTTTTTAAAGGCATGTCAAGCCAGTACAGTCTGCTTGTACCTAAATTTCTAACAAATTTTATAATTCACCTTAAACACATTTGAGAAGTAGGGTGAAGTATGTTTGTGGCAAGGATTCATTGATATAAAAGTTTAATGCCTGGTAAATGATGAAAATGGATGATTTGTGTACCATCAGGTGGAGCTAAAAGATTCGGAACGAACTCTGCTGATTCCCATCGGAGCTGGGGGGAGCAACTACAACAAAGGGCAGAAGCAGCTCATCTGCCTGGCTCGAGCCATCCTCAGGAACAACAAGATAATCGTCATGGACGAAGCCACTGCCAACATGGATCCTCAGTGAGTACCCACGTTACGATTTCTCCAGGGGCCCTTCTATGTAACCTTAGATTGTTTAAAGATGCTCATTGCGAGCATTTTTAATGATGGCAGCAGCTGAAATGTCAATATGTACGTGGTATTCTGTAAGGCGTCTCTTTATGGCTGTCTTTCTGACACATGCGTTTAACAACGTCGTGGACTTTCTGTTCTGAAAACAAAAATCTGCCTGCTGAGTTTTTTTATATAATGTTTGCATAGTGTACTTCAATGAAGTAAATTTTTAAGTATAAATGTTATTTGTTCCTTAATAAATTTCCGAACACGGTTTAAAAAGAAATCTCTTCTCTTTATTATAAAAGTGTTCAAATTTCCCTCCTTGGCCATTTTTTGTTGGCCAGGTCTATATAGAAGGAACTCGCTAAGTATTCGAAAAACCGCCAGGGCAACATTGAGTTACAGAATACCGTTTAGTCTCGTAAAGACAACATAGTTACATGGTACCTGTTTTTATAGAAATATAGTTGAAAGTTATAAAATAGGTCCCCAGAGATACTCGTAGGACGTAAATGTTGGTAACCTGGGTATGCCTGTTCCAGGACGGAAATGCTGATTCGTGAAACCGTCAGGAGGAAGTTCAAGGATTGCACGGTTTTAACGATAAGCCGAAGTCTGAAAAACATCATCGACTGTGACAGGGTTATGGTGATGAACGCTGGAACCATGGTGGTGCGTATGTGAAAGATAAACATAGCTGTCTGGAATGTTTTGATTTCTTACTGATTTAGGCTTTAATGACTTAGCTTTTATAAATGTGACCATTGCACTGAGCTACTTTAACTTAATCTGCAAGATGCACATAACAACCGAGCTATTAGTGTGGAGTCATATCACATTCACAAAATTTTATATATCGGTAGTTTTTTTTTAAATCTCCATTACTACCAAATGACGTACAGTGAAATTCAGGTGGTAAGTTCTCTGCTTCCCATTAAAAACTGCAACATCAAGAAGGACTTGAGCTGTCACACTCAGATTCACTGGACAGAACACCCATCATACACAGATGACGTGATTACCCGTACAGCTCGGTACGACGTACAGAACATGTGGAAGTAAGTGCTGTGTGGCAACATCATGAGCGGCAATAACCGCTGCTGCACGAGGTGGCATTGAGAGGAAGATGCTTCGGTGGTTCGTCTGGGGTATCTCCGCCAGACCTGTTTCGACGCATACCCAAAGTTCATCCGTTGCGGCGACGGGTGCCCTCTTGTAGGCCAGCCGTCTTCCAACCATAGGCCACACATTTTCGATGGGTGAGAGAACCAGTGAAGCCGCAGGCCAAGAAGGCTGTGTGACACGGCGGTCATTTGGGGACCGTCGGACGGCGTGTGCCACATGCGGTCGCTCATTATCCTCTTGGTATAGAGCCGCGGGCTGGCTCCAACACGTATGCTAGTCAGCGCAACAGCGATGCGGACTAGGCAGTTAATACCATAATCCTAGGTGCTGGGCCGGTATAACTTTGCATAATACAGGATTCGGCCTGGCGTGAGCCAAGGTTCCGCCAGACATCGTGGTGTTGCAAACGGAAGCGGGAATCGTCGGGGAAGACGATGGCATGACATTCGTCCATCCAGGGTCCATGTTCCATGCACCATCGCAGTCCCAAGCAACTGTGGTGAGCAGTCAGTGACGGCCGCAGTGTGGGCGCCTGGACAAAATGCCCTGATGCTGCAGACGGCATGCTCACACAGATTGATGTGCTACACGCCTGATATCCTGAGCGGAGGTGTTGTACGTGGTTGTACGGTACGTGATTGCCGCGCGCACCAGATCTGTGTCCTCACTCTCATTGGTGCGGCGGGGCTGTTGGCTTCCTGCATGTCGCTCAGCATGTCCCTCCTTGACCCACCGATCCCACATCCGCTTCGTTGTGGTTGCGCTTCTTCCAACGCGAGAATCAGTTTAGTGGTAGGATAATCACGACTACGATAGGTCACGATTCTCACGCGGTCGAATGCGGAAACATGTTCGTATGGTTATCGTGTTACTTCGATGCGGCATGCTCACCCTGTCTGTGCACACGAACGGCGGAGGAACACAATGACACTACTTCTCAGTGGCTCCCTGACCTCCACTTACATGGTGGTTATGTGTGTCGCAATTGGCGAATGTGCTGCGCCACTCTGCTGAACAACTAATCACGTCATTGTCCTACCCTGCTCTACGAATTCTCCCAATGTTGGGTCCAACAGGTACGTCCTTCTTGGTTTTTGCACTTCTAATGACCATCAGTGTATCTACTATCTCGTAAAATACAATGTCGCTTAAATAAAATCTCAGTAATTGTTATGACACAATAGTTATCTTACGAAAGCTAAATATTTCTTCCTAAGTGGTTAGTGCCGTTCTTTCATTGTGTTAATGGAACTACTATAATAATTTAGCGATACACAATTTACATAAATTTCGTGGTATGAGATACACTTCTGCTTTCACATATCGTTATGCATATTAATTTAATATCTTAAATTTCCGTTTGGAAAACTATTGACAGTGATTTGGTTTTAATTACAAAATCCACGTATATCAGGTGTGCGAAACCTTTGGATGGTGCAAAGTCACAATCCTACTCCCGGGTGTTCTGAAACACCACATATACTGCGAAGGTTATCTAGCAGAGTGCGGGCGCGAAGTGTAGTACGACACGACTGCGGACGATGTATTCTTGGTGTGAATGGACGGAAGGGCGTGAAACCCGGTGATGAGTGACGCCTACTGAGCGTGAGGGCGCTCGGAGAAGTCTATAACATTGCGTACTAGCGGAACATGGACTAAACTGAAGTGGGACTGAGTGGACATGTAATACGGATTTTATTGTAAATATTGGAACTGTCAAATATGGACAGATAATTTTTAAATAATTGTATAGGTTGATATACTGTATATTGGGAGTGATTTTTAATTATTTAATTTAATTGATTTCTTTGAGGTAATTATAAACTGTGTTAATTGAAGTCATTAATAGTAAACAGTAAGTGATATCAATTTATTTTGAGACATTGATAGCATTTTGTTTATTGTTATTGTAAATACAATTAGGAATTTCTAATCAACTTTTTTTTTTTAATAAAGACCTCCATCCTTTAAGTAACTTGGTTTAGCCATTGAATTTCGAGAAATTGTAACTGTACCTTTAAGTAGTGTGTTGACGATTGAAATATAAATAAGATATAAAGGCAGTTCCAGATATAGTTTGTGCCCAGACTTTGTCAGAACATCAATTAGTTCAGAAATGAAACAAACATTTTATGGAGGTTATTTCAATTATCTCCTTTCAGGGTCACTGCTTAAGTCTAAGGGCTAATTAGGGGACGAACGGTTTACAATCTAAGCAAACCAAAATTAAAACTGGCTCGTACATCCATAATTTATCTGTCATTTGTACCCTGAACTTCGAAGTCAAAAGCGAATAAGTGATGTCGGTTATTGATTTTTAATGTTTACATAAGAAAATTTTCACTGTCAAAATGTTGAAAATTAAGTAAAAAAATATTGTTTTGTAACCAAAAATGTAGAATTGGTGTGTTAAAATAATCTTGTCCACCTACAGGAGTTTGGTCACCCACACATACTACTGCAGAACACTGAAGGGTATTTCTACAAAATGGTCCGAGAACACGAGAAGTCTGTCGCTGAACAATTTCATAGGATAGCAAAGGAGGTAGGTTCAGTTCAGTTTTACAAAACTGCTCCTTTCACTTCCTCACACACACACACACACACTTATAATTTTAAGTTTTCTATTTACATTCCAGGAAAATGCTGATCTACTTCCTTAAGAGCTGTGGATAAAATCCATAACTGAATTCGAAACTGTTTGATATAGTTCGATGGAGTTAGCTTTAGTGACTAATTATTTGAATTAACAAAATCATAACGTACAGCAACAGCAATAGTTGATATACGTATAGTTTATTTTTCGAATAAAAATTTGTTAACTTTTTCGAATAATAACGTGTAGAAGTCACAAAGTCAATACGTTTGGCAAAATAGTTATTTTAAAATTCATAAACTTTTGTTCTACAAAACCCTATAGCAAAAAATTAAAAAAACTTTTTAATTAAAATTTAATTTAATTTTCTTAAAATATCCCGTCTAAAATTTAAATAATGTATCTTTCTTCTCGATATTTAAAGTTAAGTATCATGCAGTTGTACATGTTATTTTGTTTTGTATATTTTAACAGGATTATTTTGGTATATTTGGAGAATTTGTGACGTATATCCCTAATTTTTCGCAAAAAATGTTAGTAAGTTTTAAATTGAAAACTATAGACTGTTGCGACTTTTACTGCATATGATAGTTACCAACATTAAAATATTCAACCCCATCAAAAATTCGCAGCAATTCTAGTTATACTCATGATTTTATATTTTGGGAATTCTCGCACTGAGTGATGTTTCCAAGGCTCTTAACATGCATTTCTGTAGTTTCTCAGCCACCGGATTATGTTAGTTAATTTTTGTACACGAAAGAATATCAATATTAGAATATATAACCAGAACATAAATCACCTCCAGAAGAACCCGAAAGAATATATCACACTGCCAAATTTTGTCCTTAAAATATATTTGAAAATAAAATTTGAAAACTCTTACTTGGCGAAATACAACAATCAATTTATTTTGTCTAACAAATTATGTCAAAGTATTTTGTCTATGTTTGAAAAATATATCGCAACATCAAAGATTTTTGTTTAGTGACCTAGGTACTGTGATCTTTATATAGATCTAACTTTCAATCAAGGATACTGCTAGCTATTGTGTTATCATGCAACCAAGTATATGAATGAATGTTTAGAAAGTTGTTCTTTATTTTCATATTTAAACAAAATTTTATCCTTTTTAGTAGAGATATATGCAGCGCAACAAAATTTTTTGCGCTGATTAAAAAAAAAAATTAGTGTAAGGCGCTCTTCTAATATAATTTATATCTAGAGATTTTATAATAATTGTCTCAATTTCCATATTTTCCTGCATATACTTTTTACGATTTTAAAGTTTTGCGAAGCCGGAAATAACCGGCTTTTCTTGTAGTTAGTTCAGATTGATTTAACTCACCAAACATGAGAAAAATTTTAGATCTTGCTCTACATACAACACGTTTAGTGGAAACTGGAACCATCCAGCATGGTCAGATATGGCTGTGCTAACGATGTTTTGGTGAGCCACAACTTCCCAAAATTCCCTAGATCAACTTGATTGGAAGAAGTTTGACGACAGGCATAGTGACTTATGTTGACATCCAAACATGTTTATTAAACTGATATTTTATATCAAAATTAAAAACAGTTGTCCCAGCAGGAATTCCTTTTTCTAAAAAGTGCCTATACTTATAACCAATATATATTTTAATATTTATATATATTTTCTCTTTAATTGCAATTGGTGTGTTAGCTTTGTATTCAACAATAGGCCACAAAATTTCTAATTTTTCAATAAAAATTTTACCTTTATCAGCATAAGTTTTATCAACTGAATCATCTGCTTTTTTAGTTTCATAAACAAATAAACAATTGTTATCAGACGAATTTCGGAAAAAAGTTATTTTATAACCACCTTTCCAGTAAACTTAATTATTATCACAAATAAAGTCAAATATTTTAATGGATACCTTATTTCATTTATTTTATCACTACGAACAGATTTTAATCGGAATTTATTATCAACACCAGTAGACTAAATAATTTTGTTCGCCAGGTGATAGTAAAATATTCATAATTGTTCACGTTATTCGTGTATTATCAACAGTCTCAATAATATATGTCCATGTTTTGAAGTTTCTACTCTAGAAAACTGAAATGGGAAAAAATTAGGACAAACATCAATATTATCTAATTTTTCGTATTTTACCTCATCTCCAATTTTATCTCTTTTTAGTAGGCGATATTCTTCTAAAACATTAGAGTCATTTGGAAAAGAAAATCCATATATAGAGTATAAGTATTCAGAGGGAGTTCATTGAATGAAATTGCTCATCGAGAAGTATAGAAATTATAAAAAGAACCATGAGGTAGAATATGAAAAAAAAAAAAAAAAAAAAAATAGATATAACATTAATTCGTGAATTTCAAAATATTGGCAAAAAAGTAGAACAAGTAAGTGAAGAAAATAAAAATTTAATAACACCACTAGTACCTGTTGCTGCAAAAAATTAGGTTATCCACCAACAGCAGAAGAAACATCTTTTGGAAGAGAATTATTCCCAAAATCACCTATGGGTGTTACTCCATTAAAAAATTTGCCACCTATAGCAGCTGTTTCTACTATAAATCTGAGAAAATACGTTTCTAAACATATTAATGTTATTAATGATAAAAATCTGGTTTACGATGAGACGGGCAAGTTTTTAAAATTGGTGTTACAAAAGTAAAAATAGATGGCGATTTTTTATTCGTCAAAGATAAAAAATATGAATTAACGATACACCTTACTAATTTGTCAACAAAAAGTAAAAAAGATGCTCTTGTAGATAAATCCACTGGTGAACGTAAATTCACTAATGAGGACTGTAAAAATTATGCAGAAATAGTTTTATTAACAAATGCAGCATATCAAAATTATAATCAAACTATGAGCATAGCTTCGAGTATCGATTGGAAGTATAATGAGATAATTAAACCAATGTATCACGAATATATAAAAAAATTATCCTAATTCTGGTGAAGATGTAAAAAAAATACAATAATTTTCCAAAAGAACATATTCGGATGGACGATGTTAGAAAATTAATCTATCGATTGTTAATTATTAATGGTGAAGAAAATGCTGGAAATAACAATTATTGCAACGAAAAAGTAAGCATAATGAATATGTCAAACAATAAATTTTCTGATTTTGTTGTTAATAATCCGAAAGGAATTCCATAGGTAATACGCGTTTTAAATATAATTCCACACACATTTTAGAATTCTGAACACCATGGAAAAGGTGTGATAAATTGGGCACTAAACAATTTAAATTTGCCTGAAATGCATTTGCTGGGTTATAATTACTGTGGACCATTTACAAAATTAAATGAAAGATTAGAGAGATGAGATGCTGGAGTGAATAAATTAGATGAAGCTTGTAAATTTCGTGATATTGCACATAGGAACCACTAAAATTTAAAATATATTTACGACGCTGATAAAATTTTACATAAAGAAGCAAAAGAGATCATGTTAAATAAAGATACTCCAATTGGAGAAAAAATTTATTCTGCTGAAGTTGCCTCAACAATGTTTCCAAAAAGAAAATCGGGTTGGGGAATTAAAATGTTTTATTGACTGCATATTTTTTTACTTATATAAATTAAGATAAAAAGCTTGACTTTCGATATACCCATTGAGCAATTAAGAGATTTGGATGTAGATAATTTTTTAACAAAATAACGAAAAAAATAAAAAATAAATAAAAGAAAGGAAAGGTTTCTTGCTAACCTTGTCATTGACAATACTCAAAAAAATATTAAAAGAAAATCTGGAAGTGGTTTACATCATGGAGAAATTATTCCCCTTATAGTTGCTGCTTTAACTGGCCTTGGTGCTTTAGCAGGAGTAACTACTTCAATTTATAATTCTGTTAAACAAACTATCAAAAATAAAAAAGAATTAGCAGGACGAAAAATACATAATTTAGCAATGGAAAATAAACTGGAAGCAGTATAGTTACGAAAAGAAGAGGAAGACCAAAAAAAAAAAAAAAAGCTCCATTATCTAATATTGATATCGAAAAATACGTAAATCTATTCAATATGTGTTTATATGATTGATGAATTACCAAAAAATATGCTAATAATGAATGTGTTGTGGTTAATTTTGATATTTCAACAAATTGTGGCACTCATTGGGTCTACTATTTTAAAGAATATAATTATGTTTATTATTTGAACTCGTTTGGAGGCAATATTCCTAATAATTTAACAAATTATTTAAAAAAGAATAATGTTTATTACAATGATGATCGAGTTCAGAATTTTAATTCGGTTATCTGTGGACATTTATGTTTAATAGTTTTACACCTTTTTTTTTTCCGAGAGAATTTAGGTTTTTCGATGTAATTTCTATGCTATTAAATGACAGGTATATTTGGGAAACCATTAATAGAAGCTTTAAATAAAAACATTAATAATATTGCTCAAGATAAAAAAAATATATATATGGAGATTCAAAATGCAACTCGAGTGATTCTTCTTTATAAACTAAATTAAGCCTATGTTTTGATTTTAAAAAAATATGTCTCATTTTTTGGACGAAGAATTGTTACTATAGATAATTCAAGAGAAGATAAAGATTTTTTTTAAATAGCTGATTATGCTTCAAAAGAAGATATACATTTACTATTCAGTAATAGTGCAGCTGATTATATAAAATGAATAAATAATGCAAACCAGGCATTAAAAAAGGAAGTAGATTCGAGATACAATAATAAAGAAATAGATGTTAAATTACAAAATTTAAACCAATCAGTTTTGAATTATTGTGATATACTTGTTAACAGAAAAGCAGAAAAAGCAAAGAAGACTCCGATAAAGAATTATATGTTAAATTTCAATATTTAAACAAATTAATTTTGATTTATTATGATAAACTTGTTGACTCGAAAATTGAAGAAAAATCTCAGATATTTTATGTACCTGCAAAGTTCGATAAATAAAATTAATACTTTTTGCCTACCCTTCATTGATGAACTGTACCATTTATGAAATAAATGGTCTTAATTTAAACTTTCCTGATGATTTTTTGACTTTATTACAGGAATTAAACAAATTGATCACCATAAGCCTTTTGATGTTGCAAGGGGTGATAAATTGATTTTTAGAGTAAAAAATATTAAAATATTTGAATATGATGATGGTATGACTATAATAATAGGAATATTCGTCAAATTTAAAGATTAACTATATATATATTACTTTTTTTAATGGAAACGACTACATGTTGGCAGCTTCAGCTGCCTAACACTTGGTGTTTTAAGTGCAAGAAAGTCACTAAAAATAATAATATATAAACTGAAAATACAACAAATGGGCGATTAGTCCAGAAAAGTATATGATCACTATGCAATTCTAAAAAATAAAGGTTCTTAAAAAAATTGCCCGATGTGACAGAATTATATAAAACAGCACAAACAAATTTTTCCGAGAAGAAAAGTTATTTCATATGGAATTGATGATTTATGGCAAATTTATCTTGTAGAAATGGATACTGGAAATTTAAATTGTATAACACTTATAAATAATGGATACAAATATATTATGATAGTTATAAATAGTTTTTCAAAATTTGCATTTGCTGTACCTATTAATGACAAAACAGCAAAAAATGTATCAACTACTTTACAAAATATTTTGATGAAAAGAAAACCAAATAATTTACAAAGCGACAATGTCTCAGAATTTTATAGTAAAATATTTAATGAAGTTATGTAAAAGCATAATATAACTGATTTTTCTTCATTTTCTGAATTAAAGGCTAGCATTGTTTAAAGATCTAATCAAACTTTAAAAAAATATAACATGGAAAGAATTGCTTTGAATGGAAATTCTAAATCAACACATTTATTGAATGAATTAGTGAAAGACTACAACATAAACCACAGGACTATCAGCATGAAACCAATTTAAGTAAATAAAAAAATTGAAAAATGTATTGCAAACAAATTTTGTGTTTACTAAACCAAAACATAAAGTTGGAGATGTTGGTCTGAGCAAACTGAAAAAAGTTTTTTAAAAATTTTATATTACTAATTGGTCAACAGAATTGTTTAATATTTGTAAAGTATTGAATCATGATATACCAACTTACAAATTAAAAGATATAAAAGGAGAAGAAATAATGGGTAGTTTTTATGAATATGAAATTATGAAAAGTAACTATCCTGATGAGTATTTGGTTGAAAAATTTTAAAAACTATAGGTGAAAAAATATTTGTAAAGTAGGTAGAATTTGATAACTCGCATAATTCACGGAATAATAACACAGATATTTTGTAAATTTGAAATATTAATTCTAGAAAATATATAAAAATTAGTTTCTTACTCAATTTGATATAGATTATTTAAATAATTTATTAATTGTTTTTGTCCATAATTATTTCTATAAATGTTAAAATAGTTTCGAAGACACTCAATGTTGCCATTCATGGCTTCTTTCATTCTTTGATATAAATTGATAGAATGTAGAATATATTCATATCTCAATAATATTTCACAATTTGGATGTATATCTTCGATCTTTGCAACTGTTTCCAAAGACTTCTTCTTTGAGTTCTAATCACATAACTATCATATTCACAATAATTACTGAACAATTCTAGAAGAATAAATATTGGAATTAAATTTGGATCTTGTGTTTGTGGTACAACATGTGGAATCATTTCTCTAATTTCTTCATTTCTACGATTTATTTCATCTAATGCTATATGAACTGTTTGTGTTAAATTTTCTATATTTTTATCTTGAATTTTTATATATTTTTTAAATGATCAACTTCAATTTATTATAATGCCTCATTATATTTTCTAACATATTTAGAATAATCATTACAAATTTCTTCACGTGTAATATAATAATCTTTTATTTCATCAGCATCTTTTGCTCCCAAACTCATTATCAATCTTTGAAAATTTCTAACTGAAATTAAAATATAAGTTTTTTGAACTAAGTTATTAGCCTCTAATTTTTAAGGGATTTATTCAAATTCATTTTAATTCGTTTTAAATTTTCAGGGCCGATGCTCGGATACCCTGAAATACCATAATGAATAAAACACAAAGTATTATTAGTGATCAAAATATTTTTCTCTTCGAATAAAGGATATCAAATATCTTGAAACCAATTTCCTAAATTAATATTATAATTATTTTCTTAATAAATTCAAAAATATTTAAACATGTATTAGTAGTACCTTCTCTAGTGATTTACCCATATTGTATGTAGTAGAATATGTTCTTTTCATTTATATTCTTTAATACGAAGAAAAGAAAACATTGAAGAAAATAATATTAAAGAATATGGACCAAATTCATTGAATTACATAGCTCTTAAGGAGATAAATTTTCTTAATCATTGCCAATATATTTCATTGTTGTTTATAATTTCATTATAATTTCGCATTTTATACCAAACATTGAAATAGCTATTTTTGCCAACTCTTGTAATTTTTTTTTTTGAAAATTCGTTATATTCCATGAAAGTTTCATTACTAAAAAAATACAGTAAACCATTTGTATATATAAAAGCTGAGTCTATCATATTTGGTAAATTAGGAAATTTCTCACTAATAAGACCATGCTTTTTTATCTGGAAACATTGTACATTCATTTCTGCATAATACAATTTTTCATAAAAGATAAAAGTTTTCCCCAAATATAAATTTAAAACAGCATTAATTTTATATTCATCTCTTAATCGAAATGAAATCAGTTTTTTTTGGATAACCACCAATAAGATTATAACTAGGATAATCAACCATACAAATTTTTTCGTCAACAAACAGGACTAACGTGCCTGATAGTCTTTGGAATATAAAAAAAAAATGATTGAAATAGGTCGGTGGAAACCAAAACAAATTTCTTATCGAAAATGGCTCATTAATTATTTTCTTGTCTCGCAAACATTTTTTCCAAACATTTTTATTGTAAAAAAATATACACTTCACCATCAATAATTTAAAATGTTTTTATATATTCGTCGTTGCATAAATCAATTGGTTTATTTTCATTAAAATTGTTTTAGTGGTTGCCCATAAAAGTTTTGAATATTTTGAATTTCGTCTGGTTGCAAATCAACCAAATCATTTTTGAGAATTGGGTACATGGTTGCATTTTTATCATTTGTACGTTGAAGATCTAATGCTTGTCAAATATCGTGAATCAAAACTGCTAGTAAATTAATTATATATTCAGTAGTGTTTTTACCATCATTATGCCAATATTCGTGCTTATTGATGTCAATTTCAACGAGACTATTTTGTTTTTTTGGTAATTATGCATGAGCCAGTGCACTACTAAATGGATATAATGCATAAGGACAAACTCCGTGCAACCTATAATTATTACGCAGGCCTTTTTTATATGATATAGTTATATCTGGAGAATTCATATCGTAAACAAATTTCAAATTTGTGTGTTTTTGGCAAATGTTGAAAGCCTCTTTTGCTAAATTTGTAATCGATCTATTTGTATTTACAAAATTCCATTTTAGTGAGTTTTTAGTCCATTATGCTGTTGATGAAAGGTCCACAATTATCTCATCCTCAACAGCACATCTTGGCTTGTTGATTAAATTAAGTGTTTCTTCATTGAGTATACCATCAAATAAAGAGATATGATATTCTTGAAATATTGTCAATGAAGTTTCATTAAAAATTTTTGAAATCAAATTTATATCACTTTCTAGATATACATTTTTATTTAAAAAGTTGGTAACTTAATTGGTCTGATTATCTTTTTTGGATAGTGCAAAATTATATTTGTAATAGCGAGAATAATTATATAAGTCCTTATTTATATAAAAAACATTTTAAAATATAATAAGTTCTTAAATTTTATTTCTGTACTTACCTTCGATAATTTTTCTATTCATATCTGTTGTAATAAGACCATAATCGTCGCCCCAACATTTTTAAGAAATTTCTTTTAATTTTTCATAGGGCATATCTCCACCAACAAAATCATTATAAATATGCTTTTAGTACCTTGTCTAAATATACACAAAAAAATTTGTAGTGTGTCTTACCAATTGTTTAGGCACTCTGGAATAAGTTTGAGCCAAATAGAAAACATAAATATTTTGGTGTTGTCCTCTTTTAAAGTATTCACGAATCATTTCTTGATTTTCTAAAATAACATTGTGAAATACAATTAGAGATTTGTTTTCGCATTGATCTAAAGTATTAATTTCCTCAGTGTTATTAAAAAATGTGTCACTTATTCATTAAATGTTTTGGGTATCACTTCAAAATCTTCTTGTAATTGAATATATTTTGGTTGATTCAAACTTATAGAGCAAACAAGTAATTAATTAAAATTTAACCACCCCATATTCTAAATAAAATTTATCATCATATTTGTTTTTCCGCTATTCCTAGGACCAACTATCAACCCGCAAATATTATCGGGCAATAACTCACCTTTTATTCTTGGAAGTTACCTCAGACATAAAACATCGACACCCCAGTCAACTTTTTACATTTAATTACAATAATTTTTGTAATAAATGGATAGTAATAAAGTTTTCAAGTTAACAAACAATAATTCTATTTTAAAGATTAAACTTCACTATGATTTAATTCGTAAAGATAAATCAATAGCATTAATTAGTTTCATGCAAAAATTTTAACTTCAAATGTGTCGAACAATACTATAACTACAATTGAAAAAATGAGTTCTGTTGTTGATAAAAAATACCATTATAAATATTCCCTGATAGCCTCGATTGAGCCATTTTCAACAAACAACATTGAAATAACAACAGACAATGTGAAAAATAGAATAACAATGAAAACCAAGTTTGATATTAAACTCGATGATCACTTGTCTGATATTCTCGGTTTTGAAAGAAAATCAACTATCGGAAAAGGCTAATTCGTGGGCACTAAATTACCAACATTTTTTCCAATGTTAATTGTAATTTGGCATATGGCATGTTAAAAAAATATGACGAATCTAATCACTTGGATACTAATATAATTGCTAGTTTTCCACCAAAATCCAATGTTTGTTTTAGAGACTATGTTATTTATAAGCCCCCGTATCCAATTTTTTAAATAAAATTAATAATGAACAATTTAACAACATTGTTTTAGAAATTAGAGATGGAATTGGAAATTTAATTGAATTTTATGGTTGTGAAATCGACATTGTTTGGGAGATTTAAAATTATTAAATGTTGCTATTTTATTATAAATAATAAAGGGCACCATGGTTTAGGGCCCCTATAACACCTCCAAAATATAAAACTTTTCTTTCAGAAATAGGTGTGATGAATAATTTTTGAATAGCACCAAGTGTTGGTGATTTTACTAACACCGAATTCAACATATTATGATTTCAAATATTTTTTCTTACCCATCGCACCTCTCATTAATGTAATACAAAATGTTTCTTTCAGAATAAGGCGGTATGCAAAATACATACCACTTCTCATAAATAAAATTATAAATTTTGATATCCATATGGCAGTGTATCAATTTTATTTTCCAGTATAATTCTCTTGTTATCACAATGACTTAATGCAATTTTATTAACTTCGACAGCATATATTTTGTGTTTCTCACTCATCAAATTCATTATTCTATTTTGAATTTTCTCATCAAACAAACAATTCTTATAGTCTTCGAATGTAATTCTCTTATTAACAACACATTTTTTCATTCCTTTAGATTTTTGTTTTCTTTATCGCCAACTCGATATGCATGCATTTTTGCTTGTCAATCAACAAATCCTTTCATTATTTTCCCAATACATTCGTTTTTTTCTTCTTCATTTATCCTAAAACTTTTTAAATTTTTTTTGTATCATGTTATAGATATTGTCGGTTGGGTAATCACTTGTATCAAATTTTTCTATCATCGACTTCATATCTGTGTAAAAATCATCTGTTTTTATGTTATATATATATATATATATATATATATATATATATATATAGAGGTATCTTGATAGCATAGTTCAATTTTATCATCATATTTTGGTTTCATCACTTTATAATGGAAATCAACATTAATTCTTTTGAAATATATAAAATCGACATACCCACAAGATTGGTTTATTAAATTTTACATTTGTTTTATTTATTAGTATAGCTGCAAGATTTTCATTAAATATAGTACTTCTTTTAAAATCTGGTTTTGCTACTAATTTTTCACATTTTTCAGCATCTGATACTAGTTTTATATCAACTCTGTTTCTACTATTTTTCTTTGTTTTGCCAAACACAGAATTATTCATGAGCTTATAAAAATCTTTTTCGAAATAATTTTTAGCATTAGTTCTCAATGTTGTTTTTAAATCAATATATTTCTTCAACCAATCAGATTGATCAAACGTCAATATTCTATATATTTTAGGGTATTTTAAGCCATCATCTTGACACTGTTTCTAGTTGCGATAGTGAATTATATACTTTTGTTTGTTATCTAAATTTGTTAAAAATTTTGATTGATTTGTCTTTGGAACTACCGTATTTTCTGGGCAAAATGGAAGATCTTTATTTAAATTGTGTAGTTCTTGTGGATATTCTAAATCAACTTCTAATATATATCCATACTCAGAATCATTCTACAATTCTAATATTTATACACTCCAACAATCTAAATCATTTAATGCATAGTACACCCACTAGAAACCACCATATAGTAATTGCTGAGATATTGCATAATCATATAAATTATTTGCATCGAGATATGGTAAATAATTTGATTCTTGATTTGTATTAAAATATTCTAAATATTTGTTATTTGCTTTAACATATCACTTACAACACTGTGAAATACTCCCTCGAACTCCTTTTTCAATCATTAAAATCATATCATAGTTATGTAGTAAATCTAGTGGTTGTTTAGTCATTTTTAACATTGCATCCCACGATAAACCTGGTGCTGTAAAATACCATGCAGGATCTAAATCATAAGAATTCATACATGTGTTTCTAAAATTTTTGAATATTTATGCTAACAATAATACGTCACTATTTAAATATAAATCATGGTATTCACCAAGTTTTTTTATATTAAATTGGCTCCATATAATTTTTTCATGTTTGTATTCATCATCAGCAGATGTACTATTTTCGTTTAATTTGTTATAAAAATCACTTTTTAATGGAAGTTCAGTTTCTTCAAATTTCTTCCAACTATCCATATAATCATATGGGTAAACACCCTTTCTTATAACTAATTCAAATTGACCTTCGGGAAAATATTTTTGTGTGTGTTTCATTTGATATATACTTAAATTAGATGATAATTTATCGAAACTACTGGCCATAAATTCGAATGTGTCTATAAATCTCATTGTAAAATTTTGTGTTTTTTTCCCCAAAAGTTATAACCTTTTCTTCATTATTTGCAATTAATTCTATATTTTTATCATCATATCATAACTTTTTTATTAATAAATATGCATCATACCTAGCTAAATTATGAAAATAAATTGGAACAAAATTTGATAATTTTAATTGTAAATTACAATTGTAGCATGTTGGATTAATGATTTTTCTACTTATGTGATAATGATGATGATTTACTTTTTTAGTGTCCTTATAATATTCATGCTCACATATAGTGCATTTTTTTTTTAGATTTGTTATATAATATTTTTTCTTCTTTTGTTAGTGGGTGCATTGGCTCAATTTGTGAATATATTTCACAAATTTCTCCTACTTCTCATTCTATTGATTGTATAAATATTTTATGAGCATCTGGGCCACGATATACAACTGGGGACTTATAATCACCATAATTAGATACAATAAAATAGCAAAAACCAGATGTTTCATGTAATTGATATTTCATTATATATGATTCGTTATTCAATTTTAAATAAATGTTATTTATTTGTGCATTTGTAAGTTTATATTTTACTTTGAGTTTTTATATGTAAATACCATTATCAATATCATCTTCAGTTAAAACTGGATATTCGTTGATTAGTTTAGATTCATAAATTTATTTTGGATTTGGTTTAGTTGTTGATATTTTCTTTAGAATCGATTCGAAATCTGCATATATTGCAAAAGGAACTTTCGTTGTATAAATATTTTCTCTCCTTTCGAAGGTAATTGAATTTTTACTGCTTCATTTTTGAACAGTCTTCTGTATGTTTACTTAATGACGTGTATATATATATACATGTATATATAAAATAAATAATTACAATAAAAGAATTGAAGGCAATTATCGCATATATAAACTTTGCCATTATGTTTATTATTTTTGTGCTGAAAGCAGTTTCGATAATCTTTAATCCAACCTTAATGCGAGTTTGTATCATCTTTGAAATAAAGTAAATTTATGTGCTTGTCCTTATGACTTTTTGTATGTTTTAGTGGATATACCATGGATTTCTTACCTTCATTTTCAATACAGTTTATATTTATAGAAGTATCGATTTGGTTTTAAATTTTTGGCATATCATCAATTTTAATAGGATATTCAAATTTACCTAATGCTTTCTCATTGTTAAGACCCACATTTTTATATTTAGATACTCTTTGTGGGTCTTTTTCTGCAGGAAACAGTGCAGATTTTATTGCCCAAAGAAAGCATGTTTGATCATTGTTTTTAACAATTATGCATGCTTTCTTAATCTTTATAAATTTAGGTAATTCGATGTGTAATGATCCTTTTAATGGATTAATCTTATTTATTTCTAATTGTATCCCCATTATTCTATCTAAAGTCCACCCCAAACCTCTTTTTTGGAATTCAGAAAAATTTGTTATTATTTCTTGTATTATGCATTTATGAATTATTTTAATATCTCCATCACTCAATATTGTATGATTTGGTGATTGAAATGTTAATATTTCAAATTGATTATTTTCTTGCTTGCGACAGTTGATATATAATTTAATGTTAGTTTTCAACCCCCTAAATTTTATAAGACGGTCATGCATTTTCTCAAACACCTTATTTTGTATTGAAGTCAAAAATGAATAGGTTGTACCAAATTAAAAGTATTATCAATGTTATATGTTGATATTCTACTTTCAAAAGCTTTATTAGCTTAATTTTACTAACGAAAACATTAGTAGAGAAAGGAAATATTTCTTTCAATTCCTTATTATCTTGCTTATATAATTCATTTATATCGACATCAGATAAAGGTAAATTTTTAAATGATTCTTTGTTCTCCATTCTGTTACTCGCTTACTTTTATCTCTAAGTTGTATGAAAACATTAGTAGAAAATGGGAACATTTCTTTTAATTGTTTTTTTAGCTTTTCTATATTTTATAGTGTAATTTGAAAAAGGTAAATTTTTAAAGTTTCCTTTTTTTTTGTTGATTCATAATAAATTGTATAATAGCTACAATTAAATCAGCTTTCCTTAGCCTGTACAAATATTTAATTTCAAATATTCTACCTATAATTCTTAACTATCTCACAGTCTTTTCGTTCAACACATGATTTATCTCCGAAGACTCCATATTCGTTTATTTGAAGGGAACACATTTTTAATGATAAAATAAAAAATACAGGAAAAAATACATTGGAATAGCATCGCAAAGAAGTTAAAATTATTGGGAAATCATATTTAACTTTTTGTTAAGACGATAATTATTAAGATATTTACTAAAACATTTTTTACACATAGTTGTATGTTGATCCTTACAAGATTTATTATAAAATAATACTTTTATAGATTTATTCTCATTACAAACTGTGCATGTTTTTGTTGGATGATTCTCATTTTAAATTTCATTCAGAATATCTATTGATGTGTTGTGTGTTTTAGTTTTTTTAAAATGGTTTTTGAGCTGTAGATTATAAATATATTTTCCACATTTGCATAGTACTTTCTCTTTTTTTAAAACGCATATTGATTTTTGTCATATTCAACAAAACATTTTTACAAGTCTTAATATGCTTGTCATTTGTGTATTTATGCGTTTGAAAACTTTCTGTATTTAATAGTTTGCCACATTTTTTACATTGCTTAGATATGGTATTAGTTTCCATTGTCTTTATTAAGAAAATTAATTTGTCGAGAGAATGAACAAATATTTTTATTTAATAATTTATTTCCTTGTAAATAACACAAAAAATGGAATCTCTGATCAAGAAATTGAAAAATTCACTTGAATTCACCAAACTACAAGATCTATAAAAAAAAATTGTTTACTGCTACAGATTTTATAATTTATGAATCAAATTTTGTTAAAAAATTAATTGTATTCTAGATGGTAAACTTAAAATTTCATTGCTAGAGCGCTATGTCAAGATACTCTATAAAAATTCTTTAAAACTAGTAAATGAGAAGGAGGTTTTTATAATGTACAAAATCTTAAAATAAATGAAAAATGAAAATTTGTCCACTACCTAGAACTCTCTTAAATAATATATAAATTCTCTCAGTTATATATTTTACTATATCCATTTGATTTTTGCTTATATTGCTTGATTTTCTTTTAAATTTGCTTGCTCGCTTGCAAAATTGTTATTTATAGCAAACTTGAAAAATTGCTTGAAAAGCTATAAATTTGCTTGATTTTAGCTTAAAATTTAATGTTTATAATGGTGAGAAAAAGCCTGCACGATATAAAAAAAAAGTGGTACATTTGTTTGATTTTGGGGTAAATTTTTTAGAATGGTTAGTTTCTTAAATTTCAAACCATTAATTTGGAGCAAAAAAAAACCGTGATTTTGGTCTCAAATTTCTTGATTTTTAGATGAAAATGTGGGATGCGTTAGAACTCCCAATATATCTACTAATATGAATGAAATGTCAGCTATACGCGACACATACAGCTAGTTGGCGAAACCACTCACAGGTATTGCCTCAATTTTTGAGACGTAATCAATATTGTATCGTTATCCCATCCCGCTGACTATGAACATCTGAAAACAACATTAATTTGAAAGCAAATTACTCACGTTATACTAGAGAATTCGTTTCGCGTGGAAAATGCCTGCAGTGCCCACGCTACGTTTTACTTTACAGATCTAGTACGAGACGCGTCTTGCATCGTGTGAACACTTCTTTACAGGAAAATTTTTATACAGCAGAAATATTCTTGTTGTAGTTACCTCGTACTGTATTTACAAACCTCAGTACATTTTGGTTCGAATATTTTGTGGCATGAAAGCCCACGTGGGAAAGGAAGTTAAAAATATTTTTCAATGTCGCTAGCAAAAATTTCCTTTGCGAATGCCATTTTGTAAATGCTTTCCTGTAGTCGTTCAGTTGGAACGTTTGTGGGGTGAGTAGATACACGGGGTTTGGTAAAACAACCTCCTGTTATTTTAACTCAATGTTATAAATATCCCAATCATTTAAGACTACTTTGTTTTAATTTCTTTAAATCAGCGCATTAAAGTTATTATGATATTTTTTATTTGCAATAACTTCAAACGAGACTACAGTTCGTCAAAATATGTTTGAAAATGACCAAAATAATTTCAGAACATTACGAAACTCTGCATGTGAATGGTCGTCATTTATGCCCCCCCTTTTTTTTTTTTTTACAATAAATACGGATGCTTGTAACATACCTTACAGAAAGCTAATTATTTGTGCATGGCGCCTGGCTTTCTACGTGTGTAATACATTGCAATTTATCCACAGAGACGCACATGGGGAAGAAGAGTTGATAAACTTTCCTGTTTTCTTGAACTGTACCTCCTTGAAATATCAAGTCAGTTTGGTTTAGTTTGTACTATTTATTTTTTTTATCGTAATATACACTTTTCAATAACACTGAATATTATAGTGTTACAGGCAAAATGAACCGGAAGCCGAGACACCAGAAGCAGAAGATGACTGAGATGGAAATAAATTTTGCCCTGCAAGATAGGCTGAGGAGATGGAGCATTTTCTGCAAATGAAGATTAAGTAGTGGTGAACCGCGAAAGACAGCAGTGAATGACTTAACAAAAAGTGCGTGGTGTACCGAATGAACTTTTTGGAGATGTGACATATCAGTCGTCTGTGTTGTATTTAAAAGAACCGAGGGGGATCAATTTGGATAGAAACTACATTTGGAAGTCTAGTTTGAGTGCTGAATAACAAGCATGGTGTTGTTGACTTGGAGGTTGCATTTATGCACAGTTATTTTCTCAGGCAATCGAATAGTTTTGTTATTGTACTTTCTTTTTTTTTTTTTTACGCCTGTGACTAGAGACACGCAAAATACGCGTTATTATGTGGCGGCAGAATATCTGCAGGTTATGTAGCTGGTTCGACTTCTGCCACAGGGCGATTAGTTCAGCACGTCTCAAAGGGCTGTCAAGGCAGGGGCCGCGGTGGCACAGCGGCTAGAGTGCTCGCGTCCTACCGAGGCGAACCGACGTTCGATTCCTGGCGCGGTCACTCCCGGATCTTCACCACGTGAGGATCGCGCCGGACGATGCCGCTGGACGGTGGGTTTCTCGGAGATATCCTTTTTTTTTCCCCCACCTTTATTTTTGCATTCAGGGATAGCTCCATACCTCGTTTCACCCTCATCGGCTCTCAAGACCGAAATTCTTCACGCCACTATCGAGTCAACAGAAAATGTGGCCAGTCTCTTGCGACGGGGTCATGTAAGCAAATGACACCGTGTTAAGATCACGAGTCAATGGAATCATAAACCATACTCACGCATGTAAAAGGCGGGGAAGTTAAGTCACCAGATACGCGAATTTTGCAGCTCTCTAAGGCCGGGCTACAATTGACATATACCTAGCACACTCATACAAAACACAACACAGCACAGTGGCCTGGCTACAACTGATATAACGATAATAATGTTAATTTGTTTATGTTGTTACATTTAGTACCAAAGAAATTAAAGTTCTGTATAGTTGGTAGCAGTTTTTGTCAAAAATAAATATTTTCCATTAATCCGAGACTTTTTAAAATGAGAAATTATTTTCATTTCAATTTCTACTATTAACGTCATCTAAAAAGTTACAAAACTTCCGTGGTTGCGATTATCCAGAAATAAACAAAGACGATATCTGCCCTAGGAATAAAGCCAACATACACACTTTCTTGATTTGTAAATAAGTTTTCCATTTTATATCGTAGTACAAGTATCGGAACTTCCGATTGGTTGAATATTGACGTACAGCGATAGTAACAAGGAAAGTTAAACCAAGTCAAACTTTTCTTGTTACCATCACTGTGCTTAGTTAAATGCGTATCGCTATGCAGGTAGTAGCCAGTCTAATTGAAAACAAACCGTTTAAATCTTATGTATATCACTGTATTGTGTTAATGATGTACTTATAGCAACTGTGCCCGGGTCTTTACCTTGAAATATTCATACTAGTAGTAATGAACACAATTTGCTAAGGAAATGTTTTATAAAAGAAGAGATAAATGAATCACGTAAATATCACATGGAATTTTAATTGTTTAATCGTTTCAATCCAAGATTTCCCTCTTCCCGTATCCTATACCCTCTTCTTCCACTGAAGCCTGCGTCTTCGAGGCTGGTATCTATAGTATATTCACAGTTATTTCACATTGTTTGAATCAAATTTTTGAAAATCTTTCTGTTGTATCATTTCAGTAGAATTTGAATATGGGAATTATGTTCTCCTTTATACTGACTCGTTCTTTTTCTCCATAAAATTAGATATAGGCTTACAATTGGTATCGAGGATGAATATTCAAAACATTTTGAAACAATTATATCACTTGTATCCATTATACATAAAACATCTTGCAGCAATTATGTCTTAAAGAATCATGTCTAATTTAATATATTTTTCTTTCGCACACACGTCTATTCTTGACGGTGGTGACCATTTATTAAAAAAAAATGAGTCGTTCGATTAAAACTTTAGCGTAATTTCTGTTGTTCCATGAGCTCTGATTGGTTGTCGTCTGACAACGCCACATTCCTCCTCCAATTAGCAATGGCGAGACGAGAGCCAACCAGGATACTTTTCTTTCGGTTCACGTGATTTATAACATGCATTACTTACTACCTACTAAGGACCAAATGAACAATAACCTCTAAACTTTTACCTGAAAACCAAACAATGAAATTCTTTGAAACCCTCTAATGATAAAATGAATAATTATAATAACAACAGCAATAACCTATGACTTACCTCTACATCAATAAACTCGTGACATAACCAATATTACATTGCACTTTGCTTAAATCATATACTAAATCGTAATTTGAAAAATTATCTTAATTAATCGTCACCACAAACAAATATTCTAAAAGATAATAATACTATTATAATAATATATGGGAAAAAACCGCAACGTTACACTGTGTGTAATGTATTTGGTTGCTTTATCAATATATATGTCGTATTACACGTATTACAAGCTTTTTATGTTTGTATTTTCATAAAATTACCTTATTTTTCTTAAATTGATTTGACAAATATTCTTCCTATAAATTATAATATTTCATTTTTAATCATCATAAATAAAAACAGAGAGAAAATAATTGTGTTGCTCATGACTGATAAGAAATAGTTCTAATTCAAAATATTTCACTGACTGCGCACGAAACCAATGCATAATCACTTTGGTGTAATTTTCTATACATAGTTAAGCTTTGTTTGTATGAGGCGGGGGAATATACTGCAAGTAGAACTTCAGCAGGGTTTCAGAAAAGTTGGACGTGACCGTGAATGGCCTGTAGCACCATAGTCTGATGACGCAACTTCGGCTAACATCGGGTATTCCCGGCTCGTGTCGCCCAAAGAAGTACTATTAAAAAAAAAAAAACAAAAAAAAAACACAGCGAATGGGACGTCTGGCAAGAACGGTTACCTACCATACTTGAACACTGCATAAACTCGTATACACTACCAACCAAAAAGTAATTGGGCACCTGTCCACAATGTTTGCTCGGTGTTTGTCACCCCGTTATAGTATCTCGTAGCGCCACCTCTTGCGGCTATAACAGCAGCTACCCTGTCTGGCATGCTCTCTACGAGTGTTTGCAGGACATCCACGGGGATTCGTCGCCATTCCTCTTGCAGCCATTCCATGAGTTGAGCAATGGATTTTGACCGCGCCTGACGAGCCCTCACCCGGCGATCCAATTCGTCCCAAAGATGTTCTATAGGGTTGAGTTCGGGGCTGTGGGCGGTGCAGTCCAATCGGCGAACCTTGTTGTCGGCGTACCACTGCATAGTAGCCCTTGAAACATGGCACCTGGAAGTAACGCGGGTCCATTCCGTAAAAACGCCACAATGTTGGGAGCATTTCATTACCCACAATGTTATAATAGGCCTCTGTGTTCATGCTACCACGGACAAACACCAGCGATCCTACGCCGAAGGCAGTGAAACGCAAGTCAACTGACGTACTGAATTACCTGTCTTCACAGGTGCCCAGTTACTTTTTGGTAGATAGTGTATTAGGCTTCCTGGCGGATTCCATGGGCAACTTCATTGTCAGGAGGACGCATATTTTAAATTACGAATCCTCTAGTCGATTCACCAAATTAATTTCACCTGCATACAGCTATAGTCTATTCCTGCTTACTTCCAAATCTTCTGAAGTCCTGCTAAAGTTCTGTTTTCAGTTCATTCCTCCGCCTCATGCAAACAAAGCTTAACCGAGTCTAGAAAATTTACACCGCATTCGTGTGCACTCAGTTTGACAATATTTTGCCTAAAGCCCCCGTCACACTGTCAAATTTTTCCGTCTAACTGATGCCAATAAAATTTGGTCAAGTAACGTTGGACAATTATGACGTCTACGAAACGTCACAAAGGCCGCCATATTTGTCTGAGAAAGTTGCATGGCTCCAGCTTCCATCAAACATTTGAAGATAGGAACAGTTCTAAAATTTCTTTGATGTTTGACGGTATCAGCCAGTAAGAATCGTGCGCGACAAAAATTGAAGTCAAGAAACCTTAAAATTCCAAAAAATTGCTGGAAAAAAAGTACGTGTTGAAAGTAATTAATTTACGTAGTAGCTATCTAGCCATGAATGCTATTTTAAGTGAATATTGTACATAATATTACGAACTCAGAGGCATTAAATTTCACTGAGCAGAAAAAATCTCTGATAAATAAAATTTTAAATTAATAAAGAAACGAAAATAAACTACACCATTCCTTGCATTTCTTCCCAGTGGACTGCATGCAAAAACTAAAGCAATATATACTATGAAAATAATTTTTGAATAATATTTCAAATTATTCTCCCAGTAAAAAAAAAATTTCAGTGAGACACATTTTCAAACACATTCATTATTTGATAAAATTTATTGGAAGGACAAATTTGATTGCCCTATTTGGTCTTCAAATTTTATTGTCAAATATAGTTGAAAGAGAAAATTTGTCAGTGTGACAGGGACTTAAAAAACGTTTCTTAGTAGGTATTACCAACACGTCTATTTGCTCTTTGGTTTTATTCATATTAATTATAAATTAAATATTATAATCTGTAGATAAAATACGTGGAAAATACAGTTTAACCAAAACTAAGATACATTTGGGTTAACAGTAGAATAAAATGATTCTTATACGTGGCATACTTAGAGAACAACTAAACACTTCAAATATGGGGTGATTTTTCAAGGGTTTCATTCAAAAAGTGTGAATACGCAGCGAACAAACTATAGTAACATTTTCGCTGAATAGTCAGAAATGGAAACCACATCCGGACTTGAAGAACGTCTGAAATGTTCTCAGAAAAGGTGGGGGGAGGGGGTTTTTACAACGCAACCGATCTTTATCAATTAGATACCACATACATACAAGTAGCCCGAAACTATAATACTAACCTTTTAAACCAAAATAATAAATCCCAGTATTGACTTGCGAAAATAACATAGATTGTGTCTATAGCGTTAACAATGTATATTTTTATGTGTGAAAGTATTCATAATTACATAACTCTTTCTACGTGAAGTACATGGAACAGTAATTGGTAGCGTTGTAGACTGAGAACTCAAGGGTGATGTGTTCGATTCTATGCTCTTCCAAAGAAATTTACCATTTATGAAAAAATGCTTAAAAAAATATAAGACGGGTTAAATATTTTTTTTATTTGGGCAAAACAGAATAATTTTTTGGTTTGAAAGTGCATGGCAAGCTCCTTTTAAGTGGGCCACAAGTAGCCAATAGCTGGGTTATTAGTGGCAAGTAGCTAGGCTACAAGTGGTCAATAGCTGGGCCACAAGTAGCCAATAGCTGGGTTATTAGTGGCAAGTAGCTAGGCTACAAGTGGTCAATAGGTGGCCACAAGTAGCCAATGGCTGGGTTATTAGTGGCAAGTAGCTAGGCTACAAGTGGTCAATAGCTGGGCCACAAGTGGCTTGCCAACAGTTGGCTGACGACAGATGGTTGACATATGGCAGGCTAGAAGCAGTAAGTCAGTGGGCCAGTGCTGCCACTCATGGCCCACTGATGGTGCTGACATGCTTGGGATACAGTTAGTTAATGGCTGTTCAGGATAAAGTGCTCACTTTGAGACACAGTTGTCTCAAAACCTGCAATTGTCTCTGCTCCTGTTGGACAGCGCCATTTTACGCCTCAATTTGTCCCGAGGTTGGTGACAAAAATGTACGTTTTTGTGAAAAATTACGTGATGAATTTTGCTAAAATCCTATAATAACATGTACTGACCTGTGTTTCTATGTATGTTGGACGGTCTGTGTTGATAATTACGCTTCGGGTAATTACGTGAGAACGACACGAGAAGCATGAACCAGCAGCATAACGACCTATCGCTGCGAAAGAAAATTGGCGACTACCCAAGCATGGCCGACACTTCGATGCCCTGTGATGGGGCATTTCAATACTGTAACCCTACTTAGGGGAATTCATATTTTTTCTGTATAAATAGGGGCTGTTTAATAAGGGATGGCTTCCTCGTGGGAACGAACACCCAGCTGAGATAAGTATAAAATATTCTTAAAAATGTAAAAACGTAAAAGAACTTTATTCATGTAAGCCGGTAAGGCAGGTTCAAGAAGGGTCAAGGACCTGCAACTTTTTTACGTCCTTAAAATTTCTTAACTTTGGGTTAAAAAGGTGAAAATACTCGTTTGGCCTCAGTGTCATATGTCAATGGCCAGTAAAATTTAAAAATTAAATGAAAAACCGACATAGTATTTTTCCAGTGTGTCCTTTTTGCTTTGGTGGGCCAGAAATTTGTAAGAATTGTAAAATCAACTTTGACCTTAGTGTGGCCTTCTGCTGCTTTGGTAGGCCAGAAAATTGTAAGAATTATAAAATCAACTTTGACTTTTGTGTTTTCTTCTGCTGCATTGGTTGGCCAGAAAATTTGTTGTTAAAAATCATAAAATCCACTTTGTCTTTTGTGTGGCCTTCTGCTGCCTGATTGGCCAGAAAATAGTAGTCTAATTCGTAAAATAAAAATTGTTCTGAGTGGCTATATTTTGACTTTAAAATAATATTTTTCCTTGTTGGTCCTGGGCTATCTGAGTGGTCAGTATGTATAAATGTTTTAATCACTTGTACTAAGTCAGATGATAAAAGATAATGATTTTATATATGTTCAAAAGAGATGAAAATATTAGTATTAAAAGAATCTCTTGGGAAATTTTAAGGGAGCAGTTGTTGGCTCTGTTATGTATTATAGAGTTGTAGAGATTGTTGTAGATTTTTATTTTGGTACAGAATAATATTCATAAATAATACATATATTGAGTAACTGGGATGTGAATAAGACTAGGTTTGACAACCCAGTAAGAGTAAATATATGAAGTAAAAATATTATCTACTAAGTCAGTGTGTACTGGCTTGTATTTAACATTTTGAAAAATTAAATTTTAATATTTTCAAAATTAATATTTAATCTAATAGTGTTTTTTTCAAGGTTGCGTTGGATCTCAAATGTAATAAATGTGGAACTTCTTGTAGAATGTTCTATTGACCTGTATGATTTCGAAAACAGAACAAAGATAAAAGAAAAAAGAATCCAAACTAAAAATAAATAAAAGACAGGAAGTTAATTAATGTTTTCTTATTGAAATACGGAGTGTGTGTCTCTCATTACAACCGTGAATTTTGCTCGTAGGGGTTTTTCTGAAGTATATGTACTTTCAGGTTTCATTGCTATTTTGGGTTTGTGGTTTTGCCCCCTTGTTGCGTCCTCTGACATAGAGGGCGCCACAACTTTTGAAATCACCCTTACGGAAAAGTCACTGCTATTAAATGCATATATTTTAATCGAGCGCACTGAGAGATATGTGCCTTGTAAAGTTGGTAACGATGGCGAGAAAGTAGTTCCTTTATTTAAAGTCAAATTAAAAGGGTGACAACTAAATTATTTATTTCTGTAAAGATGAGAGAATTTATAACATATTGACTTTTCTAATAATTGCATAATTTCACATTACCGAAACACGGAAAAGTGATCAGGCCCATGGCAATGTTAATTTTACATAAGGCGGAAGAACACACAACGTGCATGCAAGTATATCTTAAGCCGGGCTTTAAAAAGTGCTCATTTGACGGTGAACAGCCTATACACAGAATCGGGCCACTTATGGAAAGATTGCATTTTGCTAGATGGAAGTTGCCTGAACAATGGCCTAGACGTGGCCAACTGCACACAACAGTCGAGCAAGAGACATCATGTGGGCTACGTGCATCTGCGGGTGCATTACACAGAATCGGGCCACTTATGGAAAGATTGCATTTTGCTAGATGGAAGTTGCCTGAACAATGGCCCAGACGTGGCCAACTGCACACAACAGTCGAGCAAGAGACATCATGTGGGCTACGTGCATCTGCGGGTGCATTACACAGAATCGGGCCACTTATGGAAAGATTGCATTTTGCTAGATGGAAGTTGCCTGAACAATGGCCCAGACGTGGCCAACTGCACACAACAGTCGAGCAAGAGACATCATGTGGGCTACGTGCATCTGCGGGTGCATTACACAGAATCGGGCCACTTATGGAAAGATTGCATTTTGCTAGATGGAAGTTGCCTGAACAATGGCCCAGACGTGGCCAACTGCACACAACAGTCGAGCAAGAGACATCATGTGGGCTACGTGCATCTGAGGGTGCATTACAGAGGTCGACTGGTTGTGGAAATAGTTTGTGTACAAGCAGATTTCCACAAATGGGCCAGCTGACTTCTGCTGCTTGGTTCGCTACAAATAACTAAAGAACTAAGTGGTTTTTGTAGCCTTTTATTATAGAAACAAGCCTTCGACTAAACTGAGAATTATTAGTATTTGATATCGCCAGTGTTCAGCAACCAGCTATCCACGTGTTATCATTGTTTACAACTATGTATTCAGCCATAAGCTTTATTCTGTCGTCTGTTCAATACGATGTTCAGGCAGCGCGTTATTAAGGACTTTGGTTCTACCGCACCTGAGGTATTGTACATACACTGAATTACTTACCGCTCACCAAATGACGATCATCGCGACACACACGCACAGGACGAATCAGCCATTCTTGGGGCAACATACGAACTTGAGAGTTGTTTGAAAGATTCTTGTAATGAGGGTGTACGATTAAATAAAAATATTCCAAACATACGGAATTACTTCGCTATGAAGTCACAGAAAAACCACTCACAAATTGGCCAGACAGTGGCACCTTCGAGGAGAGATGCTGTATTTCGCTGGTCAGAGTCCAAGAAAGACGCTAATTATATGGTGTTTTTTTTTCTGCCTTTTCTAACCCATCGACTAAAGATGAAGCAGATCGAATTATTCGTCTTTACGCATGTACCCAACATCGGCCTGCCCCGAAGCAACACAAATGTAAAAATCACATGGTCAGCGTTTAATGGACGTGTTTGTTTATATCTTAATTTTTAAATTACAAATCCCTTTTATATTATTAAAATACTTTTACCGACTTTAATTTGATAAATCTGTGCTACAAATTGGTTAGAAGTATAAGAACATCTCAAAGCACTCGTTTACAAAACAGTGTTTTAACCTCAAATCCAAGCCACACTGTGTTTGCAAATAATACTGACAGAAAAGCAGTTCAATGTTGGGCACACAGATTGATTTTGCACACCCAGCTCTACTCCATACTAAACCTAAGTTGTAACCTCGTCCTGGTCACTACCCTGTTATAATCTCTTCGCAGCTTCTTCACACTTTTTGAATCTAACGTTCGAGAAATCACTCCATGTATGACGTGATTGGTGGTTTCCTAAATATGCCACGTATCACAAGAGTTTTGTACTTCTGTTAACATAACAGTCCCTTTTTTTTTTTGTTAAGCTTACTTGTATTCATCTGTAAATTCAATTTAATTAATAATTAATATGAAATAAAACGGTGAGAAAACAGGCGTGTTGGCGATTCTAGTAAAAATAGTTCTTATGCAAAATAATATTACTCTAAGTGCACAAGAATACGGCGCATTGTCCATGTGGTTTTGTTTTCTATATGTCGTTAAGCTTTGTTTTCATGAGCCGGAAGAATATCCTTGAAGTAGAATTCAAAGAGGACTGTAACGTTTTCTGTGACGTCGTTTGCGCGTAAACTCGTATCTCGGTAAATAAAAGTTCTGAAAATACAACTTTTTGGTTGAAAGGATAAACAAACTATTGAGTATGTCCCTATCGTTTTACTTTCATTATATTAAGTGTACTAACGGAGAAAAAAAATTGTGAAAATGGTTAAATATCGTATTTTTAAAGCTTACCTATGCAGTTTCCTTAAGCGGCAAGAGAAAAGTACAAAGATACGGGAGTAGTTCGATCTGTGGTCTTTCATCGCGTGTAGTAAAGTGCCACTGTTAGAGAGCTAATTTGCACAGTACAGCGTCACGACGGAAACACTGCACGGCTTGCGCGTAGGAGCGATGAGGCTCTAGGCATACTGAGTTGCAGAGTTCACGTGCCGCTTATGTCTTGCAACCCCGGCTTCTGCGAAGAGGGGCCGAATTACTGACTAATTTTTTTTTGCACAACGTTAACCCGTCTGTCTTATCTAACCCGTAAGGAATACGGCGGATATGTTGCATAGCCACGAGTGGATTTCATGACGCTATGTAGGAATGAATCCAGTTCCAAAACAAAAAAAAAAAATAGTTCTCCCGAAGATACTGTTATGTTCACCTTAGCAGTATTTGTACATGGGTAGGATCGAGTTCCGAAGACTTCATAAGACTAAATTCATGCATAACTGGCACAACGTCGGTAGCACAGAAGTAAAGTTTCAGCCAGCTGGTTTATTGTCGCAGAAACAGAATTTTACAAAGATTATAGAAAAAAATTTCGTTTGAATAAGCAATGCGTTTAAAAATATTTTAATTTCAAAATCATAATGAATTATTTTCAAGTGTCTAGTGCCCTGACCTCTTGCGGATATTACTGCTCTAATTTATCTCCGCATCTTACTCGTTGTGTCGTCATGAGGGAGGCAAGTCGGTGTAGAATTCTTCGAATGGCACGAGAGAAATTATGTTGTTTTCGATATTATCGAAAAATTTTTTCATGCTCTCTCCGATCGAGGGTCCCACTTGTTCGTAAATATCCATGAAGTTCTCATTTAGGAACTCGTTCATTCCATCTCCTGAAAAAAAAAAATCACAACGGGGAGTTATAGAAAATTTATTAGAAAATTTCTAATTTCGGGAAAGTGTGCACATGTATATGTGTAATACATTTGTATGTGCATATACATATGCACCTGTGTATAAATATGTATACATATACAATTTTTAAACAGATATTCATAGAGTGTATTTTATATTTCTTCGAGCAATTCGATTTCCTAACACAGAAAAAAGTTAAGAATTTGTGGTGGTCATCTTACAGCAGTCATTATAGCTTTGTTCTTGCAATTCGGATAACTTAAAACAGATTCTTCTGAAATTCTAAATCAAATATGACTGTATAGCCATTAAGATGAAAAGCGGTAACTTGCGACTACTTGCGACTACTTGTGACTACTTGGGAAGTGGGATGATAACAGTGCTAACATTACTCGAATCTCTGACGAAGCGGAACTATGGTCATGGCAAAATTTAGCTGATGCCTCTGTGCAATCCAGTTTGATTCCTGGATGGATTTTCCAGGTTTTTCGCATGTGGAAAACACGGAGGGCGTTTCAGTTTGGCTGTGGGTTTACTCGGAGTACTTCAATTTTCTCACCAGTGCGTTCCTTCATTGCTCTACCACCATCTCACTTCATCTTCAGCTGTTAAATGACCTCCCATAATGTTTCGCTCGCTCACCGAATGAACTGTCCGAGTTGATAGCGCTGTCGCAGATATATATAGGTTTTGATTTTCACTTCATGTGCCCCCTGTGACAGTTTGTGGATGGTGTAGTCGAGAGGGGCAGCATTGTCCAACTAGAGCTGATGAATCATTGAGTGTTGTGGTTGCACAACATGGACTGTGCAATATGCATCTGATGTCCACGCTAATGAGAAGCGGGTTTGATATAAACAGACAATATATTCAAAGCGGAAATGCCAGTGGATTCAGAAGTGAACAACTAAAACGAACATTTTCTTAAAAGCTAGCTTTCTGATTACTTTCTTCAGGATGAAGTTTCGTATTGCTTCCTTTCGGTTTAATTACACTTGGAATTGAGAGCACAGCAGTTAGCAGGTGTTTATATTCCTGCAAATAAGTACAAAAATTCAAAAAACTTTAAAATTTGCATGTCAAAAAAATTCAAACATATATATATTTAAATTACTAACATTGCAGCAAAATAGCTTCTTCAATATTAGACAGTGACAATTTTTCGATTATAGTTTTTTTTTACAAAACTAAAACAGCAAGTTTAGTTATTTTTTCCAGTTACGTAAGAGAAATATGTTTTAATATTACGAAGATCGTAGCAAACCAGTGATGTGGTTTTGTAAAATACTATGAGTGATAAATATTCTTGTACTAATATTGCCTACGTGAAAGGAAAAGGGGCGACGTACTAACATAAATGTTCAAGTGTTTCATGACCGCATCCTGCCAAACTTCCAAACTTACTCGCAAGGAAAACAAGTCTCAAGGGTATGTTAGTTGTCTGTAGCAGCATAAAAACATGTCCTGCTATAAGCAGTATGTACTGGGATTATAAGCAGTATGTACTGGGATTATAAGCAGTATGTACTGGGATTATAACTACAGCCGACGTATTCCCACCTTACTGACCGCATTTTGAAATTCGGTTAACCTGGTATTAATATTTTAACAATTCAAACCAAGTTAGATACTTCAAATAAGCATAACTTAATTCTATGAATATAGACAACAGAAATTTTGTAGGAAATCAGAAAAATTTTCAGGTGTGAAATTAGGTTTAAAACCTACAAAATAGTTTTAGACATTTTCGTTCATTATTATTAGGGCTTCGGAGAGTGATAGACGAATAAATAAATAAATGCATAGAAGTATTACAAAATCTATTTTAAAAATTGTAATAAAATTTTAATATATATCAGTTTGGTGTTTGACCCAAGGAGAGATTTGGAAGAGACTACAAAACAAAACGTTATCATAAAACTTTAGTAAATAAAAATATTTAAACATAATTTGTAAAGTCGAATGAAAATTTCAACAAGAATTAGTTGACGGTCCCGATTCGTAAAGTCGAAAGTGTCAAAGAAAATTACTAACGCGGAGTACTGTTAAAGAGGCTAAATATAAGGTACGATGGTTCACATTCACATTTGATAAAGTGTCAACTCCGCCTAACGTAATTCCTGGGTTATTGTCATCACTTCTAGAGAAATGAGAAACTATAAAAAAAATTTGAATATTACACTATTACATACAAAAAACCCGAACATATTACATAGACTTTCGTTAAGTATAATATCACATTCATATTAAAAACGGAAATACAATTTTATTAATCGTGTTATCTTCGAAAACATACTCCAGTCACATATCTAATTCAATTGGAGGTAATTTGCCCATTTTTCATTGCATTTGAATGAATATACACATAGTTGTCTTACGTATAGTGTAAGGCTTAAAATATGTTATCTAAACTTAGTAGAAACGCCTACCGGGACCCATTTATGGCTTTTTTTCTTTCGTAAAACTGCAAACGGTATCTACGATAGTAACTTTCGACATTGAGAAAATTTAGATTTTCCTGTGATGTTATATTTACAAGAAATTCATTTAGTAACACATTTTTCTAACATTATAATTACGTTAGGATAATTCAAGTAAACAAATCCAGCATCTCCAGATCTCTTTCAGTAGGTCAAATGTTCGATCACAGTTAGTTGACCGGGAGGGAGGGGGGTGTTGTTGATTTCTAATTATGTCCAGTGGGTACTCTTTCCACACAAAATTGTTGAAGTTCCATAATGTGAATCTTCTCAAATCCTCGCACATTGGATACAGATTTAATTTGCCTCTATGCCTAATAGTAGATGAATATTATTCATATAAAACGCACTTAATTTATGACCAGTTACTTATATTAAATATCTACAGTTTAATAATATTTATTACACTTAGTACACTTAGTAAAATTTAGATTTACTATAAAGATATTTTCTGAAAAATCAATACTGCATTGGCTCACACACACATACACATGGTGAAACGCGTGTCACGTAATTTTTTAACAGCATGGCACTTGAGAGTTGTCTCTATTTCAATCCATTGTATTTGATAGTTAGCAAATTATTTTAGCACTTTTATCTAAGCATTTGCTGTTCTAGTATTTTTTTTAAGTTAAACGATGTTCGGATAACAAAGCGAAAGTGTTACATTAATCCCAGCTGATAACACATGCCAAATACGACAATATTTCTTCAAGTTTTGAGCTACGAACAATTTTACATTTTCATTGATAAATTAAAATCAAACTTACCAAGAGCCGTATCTCCGTTGAACAAGTTCGTTAGATGTATTTGTCCTCCTGTGACGTTGTGAGACATGCGAGAATCTCTAACGGAAAAGTACCTCATCCCGTTTTTTCTTCTTTATTAGGTCGTATTCTAGAGTGAGAAGTACCCGCAGATTATCTGTGAAACAAATATTTGACAAAATGTTACGATTCTTGACACATACATACCTTAGAAAATCGGAAGCTTGTAATGACGATTACACCACGTTGTTAAGTATACAAGTCAACGTAAACCGTAATTTTTTCCAAACTATTTACATTCATTATGGCATAATTTAATATTTCTTTTTTATGCATTACTAACCGCTAAGATAAAAAAAAATATTTCAAAGATAACGTGTTCATTTGTACATTTAAAGCAATAAGTATATGATTTTTAGTAGTCTAATTTTTATAAGTAAATACTCGTTTTTTGTATAATTATGTATAATTTAGAATAAATATCTTAAAACGATAATTTTCGCACATGACTTACTTATTATCAAGTTAGACTGTCCGTGTCCTGTTATGGGTAACCTCAGTATCTTGCCACTCATATCGTATTCTGATGTCACGTCTAGCTTCGGCGTAGTGAAATCTGTGAATATGCTTCTCTTCTTCAAATCGTGGCTGAAACATAAAATAATGCGATCAGTTATTTTACGTAGCCCGTAACATCCTGTGAAATATATTTTTACAGTGGATGAACAAATAGGCTACATTAATATGTATTATTTCTACTGATGGAAATGTATGATAATTTTAAAGAACAGAACAAGTAACAAACAAACATCAGAAAATCTTCCTAATTATGCAGACACCTGCCATTTTAATCAACAGTTTTTTTTTTCTATAATCATGTCGATTTTCACAGAATTATATCTTTACTTACGAAATTGTAAGTAAATACGTTTAATTATTAATTTTTTAAATGGCATTTGCAATTGGTATTAGGTTCTTTACGTGGACGACACACTGTGCGGAGATAAGAAATATAAGAAAATCGAAATATTTGGTTGCAGGCCGGGTTTTGAAAGAATGAAAAACTTATAAAACACCATAACTCATCATATAATGGGCTTACATCGATTTTGTACTGATATTTCTTTTTCTGAAAAAGATAACTTTTTTTTTTTTTTTTTTTTTTTTCCCCTGCAGTCTGAGTTTATTAGAATTGTGCCGTACGTAAATTGAGGTATTAACTATTTTTTTTAAAAATGTTTCTAAGTATTTAGATGAATGGCACGACTGGTCCTGAGGCAGCATAAACTACAGTTATAAAATTATATTGCCGAATAATGTTTGTTGTTGCCACGGCAACATTCATCTCCTACACCCGAAGTTGCAAGAAATGGTTAGAGAAAAGAAAGGGAAAGATTCCACTTGATTCCTTAATGCGGAATTGGTTCCGTTTTCCTCAGCGAAGTTCGCGTTTCCGTGTGACAAATTCCCCCGTAAAATATGCGTTAGTTTACAGAAATTTTTAACGGTCTGGCAAAGACGGAAGCAAAAATTTCCAACTATTCTCACAAAACACATGCAAATAATAAAACGTGAAACTCATCCCGTGAGGTACTGCTAATGTAGGAATATTTATTTGCGACAATGCCATTTTAACGTCCATTAAAATTAGTAAATAGAATGGAAAAATCCGAACTTCAAGGGAAAATATTGCAAAAGACTTAATGAGTGCATTTATGTGGGCTACAATTTGTCATACCGTGAAAATAATATAATATAAATTACTACAGAACTTTACTTTAAAACCATCACATGTTAAATATCACTCATTTGCGTTTATTACCTTGGCAAGAACAACTCCATGTAACTGCAGTGAAGGCAAGGACGTTAAGAACAATGAGCGTCTCCAGAACTGTATCGTGAGAAATTATAAATGCTGTTTACGGTAAAGTGAGCACTTTTGAAAGTCCTGCTAATAAGCTGCTTGTGCGCACATTCCGTATACCTCCGTCATATGTGAAATTAACGTTTACCATAGGCTTAGTCACATTACTTATGCGTCAGTCAAGTAAAACTGTGAAATTATTAGAAAAGGAAATATTTTACCAATTTCGCTCATTCATACGTTTATATACATCAAAAATACAAAAAGCAAAACAAATTATTTCACTCTTATCACATGCTCTCGTGACACTTTTAATGGCAACGTTTAGACATGGAACTATTTTCTCCTCATAGTTGTCTACCAAGTTTAGAGGGCGCGTTCCAGTCAGTGTGCCTGTTAAATACCTGCTGGCCGGGGGGGGGGGGGGGGAAGGACATTTTTGAAAATTCGATTTCGGAAATGCTTACTTTACCGTGGACAGACTTCATGCATGTGCTGAAAGGCTTACTATGAAAAATGGGACTTCAAATAAAAGAAACGAGGACATGCTGGAAGTGTTAAAAGTCCAATCGATAACTCACTACAATTACAATTGTCAAGATAAGTCGTAGCGGCAGTTCCAGAAGACGGAATCTGAAAAATTCCCTAAGGAAATTATTCACTATCACCCTAGAGAAAAAAGATGTGTAGGACATCCGAGGAAGCGATTGGAAGAGAGCACAATACCGTAATGATGACTGATGATTGTGATTGGCGATTGTGATTGATAATGATGTTCGTATTAGTTAATGGTGGTGATAATCACGGTGATAAGTAGTAAAGACCTGCAAAATTCGCGTTATTATTTGGGGACACGTTAAACTTTAAATACGTGTACCTTTGCAATACAGTTGTTATTGGACCGTACTTAATTTGGCACGCCCTGAATAACTGTGTGCCAATAAATGAACACTTCATAACTGTGTGCACCAATCACGTGCAGTTCAGTCAGAAAGGGCGTGGATTCTCGTCTATGCAGCAGCCAATGGAGAAATGACGCTGGCTTCAGTACAAACATCACTGTGAAATCTAGCCTGATGCTGAATAATAACGCGAATTTTTCATTTTTCTAGTGATGGGGTGGTGATAGTGAGAGTAGGTGTGATGGTGCGTGATGGTAGTGTTTATGTTGATAATGACGACGATGACGGATGAAATGAATAATGACTGATGGATGAATGACAACTGACTGATGACAGACGAATGATGGATTATGATGGCGCTCATAGAAACACATCCATATGTTTGTTGATTTGCACCCTGCCATTTTCATCTCGTTGGCAATAAGGCTGTGTCTTCGGAACACACTCTTAGTACGACTTTTCTTCTGACAGTCTAGCTTTTACATTCTGGGAAGTTGCTTTCAGTTTTAAAGGCGATGTCTTGCAAATCACGTGCGATTCAAAGAAAGGTACATTCTATGTAGAGAAATTGTTTTTGTGCACTTTGAAAAGCACAATTGTTTTTTTTTTTCGACAATTCGTAACAATATGTTTTAAAGTTGCTCGCTAACCCTTAAGAAGATTAAAATGTTTGAATATCTATGGATACATATAAAATTAATAGCAGAAGTCATACCAATTGTAGACAACATGTCCAACAGTATAAATTTTCAAAGGGGCAAAATCTAAATCTATTCAGACTATTTAAGGTACAAAATTGCTACACTGAGAAATTTCCAAGTAATACTCTTGAAATAAACATGAACAAAAAGTTGAAATTATTTTACTATGCATGTTAGGGCGTGTGCTTGATATGTACAAAGGAACCTACGATCTGTGAAGGATCTTGCTCTTGGCGAGTCCCCGGATGGTCATATTGGAGATGACGATGGACAGCATCGTCGCTGAAGTCTTGGACGTGTCTTCCACTCGAAGCTCCTTCACAACCAACGGGTCGAGAACCGGAATCCTGTACGTCGGGTCACCTGCGGTCAAACAGCACCCATACTTTACCAGACTCACCAGAAAATTTGAAATTTTAAGATTTACTTGCTAGGGAGTGAAGTTGTCGGGCAGGAAATGCAAAATAATGGTTTTCAAAGTTTTCGTTTACAGTGCTTTGTTTTTTTTTTTTTTTTTTTTTGCTGTGAGGTTAATATGAAATTTGTAAGAAATTGGTAATGTGTGTGCATGCAGACAGGATCTTAAACCTGAGAGCACGCTATCATTAACATCTCCCATTGTAACGTAAATAACATGGGTGGCCACATTTTTATTACAGACAACTTTTATACTAACAGTATTTAGAAAAGTTTGATGCTGGTCTTATGAACAGCATAACCTAATCAATAAGCATGTCTCATGCGTTGCAACTGCCTAGCATACATCGTTTTCGTGTAAAGCGAACAGATTGTTTCGGTGGCAGTTACACAGAACCAGGCGCGTGGACAATAACAATGTTGCCTAAGAGGAATCGCATTTCGACTGTAAACAAGCAAACAGCTACAGCACTGTAAGCGTATTCATTTGTGGCAAATCTTGTTTACAGTAAGTGTTGAATGTCCGCTACCATCGTTAGTGAGATAGGCACAGCAGCTTACGACGGACAAATTTATAGTCTATTCACCGGCTCGCCCTTTTGACGTGAATACGTCTTTCAGTGTGCGAGCATAGTGGTAGGCAATCCAGAAAATCCGATGATAACAAAATCGGGGGATACAGTTTGGCACTGCAGCTCCGAAGCTATCGTCTGCATTCAAACTTAAATTACACCACTTGATTGCCAAAGTATCAAAGAACAAAGAACATGTTACGTTGAGTGAGGACTGCGAAGCAATGCGTGTGTGTGTGTGTGTGGGGGGGGGGGGGGGGGGCACAATTTTGAGTTCGTTTCGCCGCGTCTCGTAACTTCCGCGTACTATAACTTTTGACTAGGAGAAGCTACGACGCTCGTTTAAGTTTCAATCGACAGCTCTCAACAGCTCTCGATCGCGTGTATAAAACATTTGTGTGGCTTGGTTATGGTGGAAATGTAAAAAATTAAGACAAATCAACACAATTCCGGCCTATTCTCGTCAAAACGCCAAGTCGAAATACGTAGATCGTATACGGTTGGAAAGAGCATCTCAAAATAATTCCAGTGATATACCCATAAAACTCCATATGATCGAGTGAAGCGGCGAGGGAACGTAAAATATATATCAAGGCGTACGAGTGCGTCAACATAGATGTATTCACGCAAAACAAACAGCCGTGTCCCCAACACAGCCAAACCTGTTTTTTTTTTAAATGAAACCTTTTAAAAACCACTCCATCCATGACGCGTTTAGTTATTTCGTGAATACGCCATTTATCACAACCGTTTTATATCTTTTAACATAAAAGTATCTTATATTTATCTATACTAAAATTTATATTATATTTTATTTTTAAATAATAATATATCATTTATAATAAATACGAACAAAAACAATGAGAAAACATGCGTGTTGGTAAAGCCTAGTAAGAAATAGTTCTCTTGCAAAATATTATCACAACTGAGTACACACGAATTCGGTGCATTGTCCTTTGGTGTAATTTTCCAGGTTCGGTTAAGTTTAGTCTGCACGAGGCAGATGAATATCTTGGAAGTAGAACTCTAGAAGGGCTTCAGAAAAGTTAAAAGTAACCATGAATGGATTGTAGGTAATATTACCTACGTGCCAGGCACTGTATCGCTGCAGCCGAAGCTTAATCGTGTGCTTTCTACATTAAAAGGATAGGTCCTCCTGTGCGGTGACAAGAGGACCAATTTTTTTAAAATCAGATCATACTGCTCAATAAACCAGCATCAGTTGTTCATAATTCCTGACGGTAAAAACGTTGTTAGCAACCTTGGTTGTGGTCAAACTTGTTATTTTAATTTCGGTGGGAGATTTTAATGAGAGCTTTTTGTACGGTTGAAGGACAATGTTTGGAGAATTATAATTTAATTCCACTTCGTTTATAACACAACGCAAAAAATTCAGTTTAAAAGTTCGATTTGCGAGGACTTGATATCTACCTCAATGCTCCGTTCAGGTAAACAGTTTCCCATGCATTTCCCACATAATTTTTCATAAGAAATGAATTCACGAAATTCGTTGGTCGAATTCGACCCCACTTATATATGCATATGTACATACATACATAGAGTGTATGATTCTATTTCGAGGAAGAGGGAATGACCAGGAATTGACTTCTCGTAAAACGTTTTTCCTAACTGAAGGAAGAAAAGTTATTTCCTTCCAAGGAAAAGTGATTCCCTTTCCGAAGTGTATCAATGCACGATGATTACTGAGACGAATCGTTCCTACGCACAAATTATAACAACAAATACCGACGCCTGCTCCAAATTGGACGTATTGGCTGGAAAACTCACGAGGCCACAGATGACTATGATATAGAGGCTGTCAAAACCTAGGTTTTTGGTGTAGTGCAACATTTCGTGTCGCTCGCCCTTGGTGTATTTAATTTCCCATCAGGCACAGATTAGAAATATATAATACTGCAGTTTGTTTACAACCTGTAAGCTAGTGCATATTTCCACCACCAGATGTCAGTCATTTTGCTGGAAAACGCGAACATCCAAAAGTTCCCAGTTCACCAAGGCCATGTCCGAATTGGCAGATTTTGTTGACAAAATGGCCACGTGACCTCTATTTTGTATACAAAAACGATGCCGTATTTTGTAATTTGGAATTTAGGTTTTCATATGTAAGGGATCGATACGAAATCACTAAATCCCCAAATCGCCACCGTATTTGTTTACCACTTGAAGCGGCAGAAATTAAACTCAGGGACAGTGTACTTAACACGTGATTATTAATTCATATATGTTAAGAAAAGATATAAATACTCCAATAGAGCATACATTAAGCAATATTAAAATATGACTGCAGTCGTAAATTAACCGTAGCTCTTTTGTGTAACTTCATGCCTTCCGAAAGAAACCAGTAAGTTGTATACGTTTTGCCATAAAAATTAAATTGAATAACATAATATAAAAATTTAAAAATTAGGTTCGGTTTTTTTAAAATGAAGTCATTTGTGGCAGAGCAGTCCTGAACAACTGGATTAGCGACTCTCCGTTCGAATTGAACGACACGAAACCGCAAAATCACAAAATTACCAAATAGCCATTTCGGACACGGCCTAAAAAAGTTCCCTCATACTTAACAATAAGTTTAATTCGCGACATGCAAATAATCGTGGATTCGCCTCGATTGGTGGTGGTAAAACTGCTTGGCAGAAACCACGAACCAGCCTGGGTGAAACTACGGGGGTTGAAAACCACGAACTCCAGAATAGGAATAAATCACGCTGCTGCTTGAACGAACACGTTTGGTTTGACAAGTTTTCCAAAACTGGTGGACAATTTCAAATTCATTTTCATTTTCAAGAATTTTGAAAGGATTGGATGAGGGAAAATTTACAAAAGTAAAAATCCCAGTAACCTAGAAGTAGTTAATTATATGTTTCATTTTATGTAGCATCGCGCGAAATAAATTTGTGAACTCTATTTGCCCAAGTTGAAGTTCATGTTTATTTTACTTTTTTTTTGTTTAACAGCCACGTTTAAAAAAAAAGCTTATCACAGTGCGACAAACTGTTTCATTATAATGCATCTGTAGCCTTACCGTTATTTTTATAAATTGAATTTTGGATGAGTGCAAATAATGTTAGCTTGAGAAATACTGGATGATTTATTTTAAATATTTGTAAATGTGTGTTGCGAGATCATTATTTAACTCTCTTTCTAACAAGGGTTTTTCATTTCGAGAGCCGAGAAACACAAGGGGGGGGGGGGGACACTTTTGTTTCTTTGATGCATATAAATTACTCGTAACCTCATTAAAGAATATATTTATTTCACCAACATGGAAATTGGATTGTGAACATTTCCTTTCGAAATGTTTGTGCGTAAATTAATCAATTCTTTTATTATGACGTTCATAAGTCTCAAAGACAAACTGGAGCCATTGAATTTTCCCTAGACAGTTCAAGATTATTGTTCGTTTGCGCAAACCCAAGAAGATGAAATTCACTTCACAATTTCAGACGTAATGCATGTAAAAACTTAAGCTAGTTTATGATTATAGACCAGGGAAATCAAAGTTTCACTAAAACAGGTATACACTTCTTCTATTAAGCGAACAATGAGTTTGTTTCGCATGAAACACAAGAATTCTCTAATAACACATGGGTTAATGAGCTGCGTATAAATATGTACCTACTAAATGGCACGTACGCAAACTGTACCTTATTACTACGATCTCCTGTTTTTTCGCGAAAATATCTACGCGGACGCTAGACTTCAATATCCTATGTGCACAATTGCAGTATTTCTTTCGCTACTAGCTGCTTGTCTTTGCGAGAGGAGTATCAGTTTTACGAGTGAGCCAATGAGAATTGAGATTCTCCGATACTGACCGTCCGTGATTCGCGGACAGACAGTGAACGCGCGTAACAATTCAAATGATCCAATCACGAAAGTGGTTGTGAACTAAAGTACTTTGGAACACAATTTGTCCTGGAATCATTTCGCGAAAAACAGGTGCCCCTACTGACTACCGTAATTTATAAACTGTACAGGGGAACAACTATTTGAAAACACTTTTGGCTTCATTTTTCTCCAAAAGAGTTTTTTGTGGTACACACTGTTTTGGAGGGGCACATCTCAGGACGGGGGTAATACTTATTTGGTGACAGGCATATAATGAGACCCAGAGTTGCCAGTCATTCTTCAAATTGAAAATGAAATTATATTGAGGAATGTAGTGGTGAAGCAATTGCACTCGTGGGTTAAATTATGTAGAGAGGCCTCGAGCGCGGGTGAGGTGAAACGAGGTGAAGACGGAACATCAGCGGAGTGCAAGAATATGGGAAACGCGAGTGCCTAGAAAACCCCCATCGGGCCACCGGCAACGTCCGCCACGTTCGCCACGTGGGAAAAGTGTGGGTTACAACGCCGGGGAATCGAACTCGGTTTGCCTTGGTGGGAAGCGAGTGGTCTGATAACTGCACCAATGCGGTCCCCTGTGGGATAAATGGGAGTACCCGCCAGCCTTTCGCGTGGTGGCATGGACACTACATTGAGCACTTTTGAAGCCCTAGTTACCTTTTCCTTTCAGCCATCTTTTTTTATATTTTAAAACACCGTTTTAAATAAATATTATCATGTCATTAATAAACATAAGGCTAAAATAAAATATTTTTATTGACTATTATTCCAAATGGGAGTGCTTTTAAAAATGTTCAATTTCCCATGCACGCCCTATATGTAGAGACCTGAAAAATTCGTGAGTTCAATGACCTTTTCATATGTAAAGGTCATACCTGCATGTGTTTATATAAGACTGTGAAGTCTTATATAAGTGAAGTCTTATATAAGACTGTGAAGTCTTACCTGCATGTGTTTATATAAGACTTCACAGTCTTATATAAACACATGCAGGTATGAACTGTTCATTGGTGCAAAGCGTTGATTGGGCCTACAGTTATTGCACCAGAAGGTGTAAAACAACGCGTCGACCAATTGCAAAAGTAACATGGACGTACAAGTTTTTGAATTCCAGCTTGTCCCGAAATGAATCCGAGAATTTTTTCCGGTCTCTACCTACATGCTGACGTGTTAATCTGTACTTACCTTGCACCATTAAAGGAATAGCTTCGTTCCCATGCCTCTTTTCACACTCGTCCAGTTGCAGGTCGTTTATGGAACATGGCTTGATGTAGGGAGCTGAAAAATTCAAGAAACAAACGTGTGACGCTACACAAACTTCCAGCTCACGCTGGTAATATTACGTGCTAATTTTTTTAAATTAGTTTTTTTTTTTTTTTTTGTTAGAGATGGCCTTCCAACTAGCGGGTTACGTAATTTCCTCGGAATATCCGAGTGTCCTTGTCATTAGTCTCGCTTTACCGCTGTGCTATTACCAGCATCGTAATAAATCATTAGAGCATAACTTTATTATTTAATATGAATATTCATTAGTAAAAACAGACGTTCTAAAAAGTATGTTTTAAAAATAAAACATATATATTAATTTAAAGGGTAAGGGGGGAGGGGGTCACTGAACTGGTGTATTTCATTCTAAATGCGGCGTATCTTACATACTTAATTTTAAATTTTATTATTTTCTCTAGTATCATGAATATTTTTTTAAAACAAATACGCAATAACAACAAATATATAATCCTCGAATATAACTAATTATTTTCTTTTACTATGGGGTGCCAAAAACCTATTTTTACTACCACGTAATATTGTTTAGAACTGAAGCTTTGAAATATTTTATACTACCCACAAATCAAGTTAAGAATATTGTTAAAATGTACAAAATTTTTTCCAATGTGCGCATTATCAAAAGGTAGAGTAACACAAGCACATGTCTAATTAAAAATAAAGAGAAAATCACTTTTGTAATGCCATATACTTAAAAAAACGAGTTACACGTAATATTTTTTTCAGATTACTTATTTATACTTTTTATTATTTAACCTACCATGTCGAAGGTTTTCAAGTAGCTTATTATTATTATTATCATTATCGTGTCCCAAACATTGATGGCAGCGTTGCTACGTTTTCTCAGGAAACAGTCCAATGCGTAGCGAAGTTCCAAACTTTATATAGCAGTAAGGCTAAATATGTCTATATTTTCAGCCTGGTGTGTGTATTATTTCCATAACAGGTATAGGTTGAAAACTTACATTACTGTTTAGGAAGTTTACTAGAAAATTTTTACAGTGAAGGTATCTAATCCATATTGTCCACTGCCCTATTTTTGAATTTTCTTGAGTTAGTTTTCATTATTCATGGATTCAGAATGTTTATATACTGCCAGAGTGACAGATCACTACTATCTATTGCTATTTCCAAATTTCAGTATATATATATATATATATATATATATATATATATATATATATATATATATATATATATATTTCCAAATTTTCAAAATTTTCCAAATTTCCAAGCTATTTCCAAATTTCAGTATATATATATATATATATATATATATATATATATATATATATATATATATATATATATATATATATATATATATATATATGAGCATCCTAGCGTGGAGGGGAGGGAGAAATTGACTATTTATTTTAAACTAGTTTCTCTACTATTGACAGACGAGCTAAAAACAGTTTGATTTTATTTTCTGGTCACCACAGGCATTAGAAGAAATAGAGTTATTGCATTTCTTGTTGTACATCAATCAAGTGTAAACATTGTTTGCCTTTCTCTTTATTGCCTAGCCATTATGATAGTCAAATGATGCGGTATCAGTTCTCATGTTGTGCGCATAAACATTTTAGCAAAGTGTCCCTAACTTTTTACTGTAAAATACTTCGCGCGCTAGTGTCTCCGGAAGTATACGATTCCGCATTTACCAAGTTCGGTCATAGAGTCATAAATAAGACCATTCACCTTCAAAATCCCTCGCATCCGTGACATACATGGTCTTGAAAGTTAAGTCATTTTTAAATTTCCTAACACAAGTTGGGATAATATTAGTGGAAAGATATTTTAAACAGTAAATTGAGTGAATCTCATTTGCTTTATATCTGGCATTATGGGTAGAACTAGTGACTTTTCGCGAAAAAAAAAAAAATGACTACACGGTAGACTTCAATACTATAAGCATTCAAAAGCAGTTTGTCAATCGCCATTGATTTCTGTCTGCTTGAGAAGGCGTTTTCATGTTTGAACGGGCCAATCAGAATTCGACTACATCAGCACGGCTCCTACGTGATTAGTTTGCACACAGTTAATACGCGTCAGAACTGAATTCAGCCAATTAAGATAGGTAAATGAAATCTACAGTGTTTTGAAATATAACTTGCCTTGAAATCTGTTCGTGAAATTTCACTACCACTAATTATGGGCTCATTTATTGAAGACAATTTGTCTGTAAAACACGCTCGCTGAAAATTATTTGACGTTTAAAAATTTACATCACACCTTCATCTCTCGATTAAGTAAGATTAAGTGTTTTCCATGCAAATGTACCCGTGGCATATATGGAGGGAACATCGTGAGTGGGTAGTTCTACTGTTAATTCCTTACGACAATTTTTTAGCGATCTCTCCCTGCAGTTGACAGTCACAGACGAAAACCCTGCATTTCATTGTTGCTGCGTCAAGTATTGGGCATATAACGACGTCGATCTAAGAAAGGTAACGTAACGGGAGTATATTTTTATATTCACGATTATTGGAGACCTGCAAAATTCGCGGTATTATTTAAGGACAGAATGAATTACAAGTTACTGTGGGTTTTTAACCACCTCAGTCATTGGCAGGAAATATTGTCTGGCACGCCTCGGAGAGGTCTTGAGCCCAGTAATATTAGTTCAGCGGTGGAGTGACCAATCTCTTTGAAGGAGATCAAGCAGGTAGGTGACGTTGGTTAAATTGCAGCGGCCAATGAAACCACAGATAGTGTTCACATGTTTATAAGCCAGTGGAGCGTATCCTCTCACCGGAAGATAACGCGAATTTTGCACGTCTCTAACGATTATAATGCCTTCGCCTTTGTGACCTTAAGGGGGCTGACTAGTAAAAAATTCTTACTGCCTCAAGGTCACGTCCAGCCATAAAGAAGCATTGCGATGGAGTTGGAAAATAGTATAAACAATCTTCTCGTGTGTTCTGTTTCCTCGGAATTTTAAGCGGTGACTACAGGGTATTAATACCGCAATCTGTTTAAGGCTTGTTCACGATAATGTGAGCACTTTAGAAATGAACCTTAGAAAAAATGCACTACCCTTGCATGCATATATTTTTATGGGCGCATTGAGTGACATTCGCCCAGTAATGTTGGTAACGATGGATGGAAATTAGTTCCATATCTTAACGTCGAATAAAAAGTATTATTTCGCTTTATTTCGCTTTCTTTTTTTTTGATCCATCGAAGTTTAAAAAAATTAGCATACTTATAAAGTATTTACTTTCTTAATAATGTCACAGTTTTACTTAACCGACGCATGAATAAAGTGATGAGGCCCATATCAATGTTAATTTTACACAAGGCGGAAGGATGCACAACGTGTATACAAGTAGATCTTAAGCAGGGCTTTCAGAAGTGTTCATTTTACCGTGGACAGCCTATAGAAAAGATACAGCTTTGTCGCTATAGTTTAAAACATTATTTTACAAAACAAAAATATCGTAAACAGAGGGACTACTTAGAGCGATTTTTGCTGACTCCGAAACTTTTTCAACGACCACATTTATGTTTCAGTAACTAAATTTCTAAACTGGCAACAAAATATCGACTTTAATTTTTGCCCTGAAAAAATATTAACTTTTAAATAATGCATAGTTTTTTAAATTACTAATAATGAGACCGATATGACACCTATGGAGACTCCTTAAAGAAAACCGTTATTCTTAAAACTTGAACTGTGTTCGAACTCAGGACACCTAGTATCCTAATCTTGTGTGTAAGTGGTAGAGACCTGCGAAATTGGCGTTATTATTTGGGTACACGTTAAACTTTAAACACGTGTACCTTTGCAATTTTTTTTTTTTGTCATTGGATCACACTTTATCTGACACGCCCTGGGTAACTCTGAGCCAATAATATGAACACTTCACAATTGTGTGCCGCAATCACGTGCAGTTCAGTTAGGAAGGGCGTGGCTTCTTATATATATATATATATATATATATATATATATATATATATATATATGCAGCGTCCAATGGGAAAACGACGCAGGCTTCGGTCTATAGAGAGTACTGCGCAGTTCAGCCTGATTGCACATAATAACGCGAATTTTGCATGTCTCAAGTGATTAGTAATGGCAAAGGGTTCGGTAAATGCAGTTGCATAACTTCAAAAGTTTGTAGCCAATTCTTCGTTTTACGTCTTTTGACTTTGTTGGAAGCTCTGGAAGTTGTTGTGGTTAGCGATCATATTAGTACTGTCGTCAATCCAAAATTAAATGCACAATTTTTAAGTTAGTATTAGATTTCACAAATTCGTTGGCTTAAAGTTTTGAAAGTATGGTTTAACATCTATGGTGCCAAGTTACATAACTGTGCTCGTTCTCGATACAATATGAACTTGAGTTTAAATATAATTTCAAGTAATTATGCTGTAAAGGCAGCCGAATTTTTGATTGTCATAATAATTGAAAATCAGAAAAATCTTAAGATTGTACAGTTATGAAACGGAAGTAAGTAAAAGCAAGTGGAAACGCCCTAGTTCTTAAATTTTAATTATTTTTGGTATATTTAGATAGCAAAAATATCTTCACAAATATCTGTACATATCATTCGCGTTATCTCACCGAATTTGAAGAAAAGCATCAAACGTCGGTTTCACTAACGAAATTTAAGCGTTTTAATATAAATGTGTTGCTATAAAATCTCGATTATACATAATCTGAGTTCCTCCATGTACTTAAAACGATTTTTTCGAATGAAGTAAGATAGTATTAACTTTTCAGCCAGTTTAAAATTTTAGCTTCAGTAACAAAATTACAAGATAAATTGTAACAAAATGTTACATTTTCTGTGCGCAAGTGAGACCGAAATGCCGACAGAACCCTACACAGTATTAATAAATCGGAGATAGCATGAACGCTATTACTAGAGATAGGAAAATTTCGCGAATTCATTTCGGGACAAGATAGACGTCAAACACTTATACAATGAAGTGACATTCGCAATTGTATCACAGTTTATTAGACCCGTCCTGCACGCCCGAGAGCCAAATAGCAGACTTGCTAGGAAACACTTAAGCGAATCCCATAACTGCCAGGTGTGGGGCACATCAGCCAATGAACACACAGCTGAGGCTCCAATATGCAAAGGACTGAGGAGTCTAGCCTACAGGTCACAGAACTCGCGAAATTTTCCTATCTATAGCTATTGCAGTTTCAGTCCAAATTCAGTACAACTATAGACTTACGTAGTTTGAGATAGGCACTAGCGCGTATGCAGACTTGGAGAAGCACGCAGACAACCACGATAGCTCTCTTCAGTTTGGTCTGCATGGTCTGTGCTTGCGAACTGACTCCGCACCTCAGAGCCTGCTGTCTTTTTAAATCCTCTCGCGCGTCTATCCCACCCACAAGCAAACTTACAAAGGCGCACAAAAAAAAAACTGGGGGTTGTCCAATGAAATCCCAAGGTTGCTCAGATGTAAGATGTAAGATTTAATTTCTTTTTCATTTCTTCATCCATCAGCGCAGACCTTGGCTTATGTAAGACACTAGATTGGTATGATAGCACACTACCAAGTCATGACTCAGGCTGTGTGGAAGTGTTTTCTTTAACTTCTCTCTTGTTGCAGTCAAATAAAGTCAGCAGTTACATAAATCGTTTAAATCTTACTATATTTTGGGTTATGCATAACGTACATTAACTGAAGGCATCCTATTATCTATGGTAGGCTTCTATGTAATCAGCGCTGGAACGTAGCAAAACACATTACCGAAATGGAAAAAAAAAAAAAAAAAAAAAAAAAAAAAAAACACACACACACACAGACACAAAGATTATAAATGCTTTGCTGTCACACTTGACTTGTTTTACGAAGCGTATTTATGTATTGCAAGCATTTATAATTGTGAAGCTCTTAATCTCGCTGGGGCCACGGTGGCTGAGCGATTTGCACGCTCGAATCCCAGCAAAGCGAACCGGGTTCAATCCCCGGCCGGGTCACCGGATTTTCGCAAGTAGGATCGTGCCGGACAATGCCATTGGTCGGCGGGTCTTCTCGGGGATCTCCCAATTTACCCTTCCCCCCTCATTCCGATGCCACCCCATATTCGCTTCAATCACCCTCATCGGCTCTCAAGACCTCGCTGTTAAGAGCAGCCCAAATCTCACTCTTAGTCTAGCTAATACGAAGGTCTTCGGTGATCACGTGACCAGCCGATGATCCATCAAAGTCATCCGGACGTATTAAAATTACTGGAGGGATAGACGTGGATTTATGCATGTGTGAGACTCGGAGGAAGTTTCCGTTGGCTGGTGGGTTTTATCGGGAGTACCCGGTTTTCTCCACTATCGCATTTCGTTTTTGTGTAATATCCCATGTTACACCTCACGGATGAAGGGCGCCCAAGGGCCTTGCTTTGAAATCCTTTGCTTGGTGGCTCATACCCCACTTTTGTGTGTGCCATTCACTTGGAATTGTTTTTTACTCCGCATAAAATATTTTTTAAAAACTCTTATCAATTTATAGATATTTTTGAGCTCCCCCGAATGGCGAGGCCTTAATAAGGGGAAAACAGACATATATTCACGGGGGAAGAATCTGTAAGGGCCTTTATTACGGAACCGTCTCTGAATTCCCTTGGAGTGATTTCGGGAAACCCTGGATAACCGAAATCAGGATGGCCGGACAGTGAATCGAACCCGGGTCCTCCCGAATGCGAGTGCCCTACCTAGCTCTGTTTTATTTGTATGAGATACTGTTTGTTCCGTTTCACGTGTAATGCACACGGCTGATTTCATGTTTATGTTCTATCTTCTCCATAGTAAATTACTGTTTCGAAGAGACTTAAAATTCCCTTCCAGTAAACAGAAGCACTGATTTTTTCCTGGGATATATGAGCTTTGTTTTTCTTTGTAGCCATATTGGCAAACGAGACGTCATCTTAATGTTGGAGGTGAAAATTCCAGATGGTTATTGTTTCACCGACGCAATGATATTTGGATTTGGGTTTCGAGAAGTTTCTTCGGTGCAATATCAATAATACGTAAGCGCGGTGTTCAGTAATGAAAAACGGAGTTGATATTTATACATCTATGCATTTCGTGCACTTTCAGGTGCTTGAGATGAACTACTCTGAGGTTGTACGCAGCTTTCTTCGATGCATTAAACTGAAAACCATATTTCCCGTTGCAATTCGGATATTCACACCTCTTACACATCTATCTTCAAATATCACTTTGTAACAGACGGCAAGAATTAAAAACAATTCAGAAATATGGAAGACTGAGAATACCAGCAAGCCATTAAAACAAATTGTTTTCATTTTATGTTATCTACACTTAATGTGGGCGGGTAATTTTCTCCAGCTATCACGATTTTGGTATGTTTTCTCTACATACAACCTATATATATATATATATATATATATATATATATATATATATATATATATATATATTTAAATGATGTACTGTTGCAGGCGTGTATGAACGCAGGACGTAGGAAAATGTAATGGCTAGCGACTGGTGTTTTTCGTGAAAAGATTTCAGCGCCAATTAGATTCCAAAACACTTTTATTCATATGCACATTCGTGGTTGGATGGTTTTAAATGTCCACGTGCCTCAACTGTCTGTCCGCGAATCATGAACGTTCAGTGTCATAGTGCTTTGTTACGATTGGCCCAGCCAAATAAGAACATGCCTTCTCCCGTACGCACGTGGCCAATAACCAAAGGAAGTTGTGGTTCTGGACGTATGATACTGAAGTCTAGCATGGCCTTAAATATTTTCGCGAGAAAACACCTGCCCATAGTAATGGCCCACACGTTGGTGCCACTAAATATGTGATATACACAATGTAAAATGTGTTACGTAAAGTTCACAAACAGTTATGCGTACCCACACAATGCTACCACGTTGGGATAGCCACTCAAATATGAAGAACAAATCACACCGCCTATACGTATACAAACTTTAAATGTTTGAAAGCTTAGACTTGTTAATTAATTTTTGTAGTGAGTACCGGTTGAGGTAAACAGATTAATTGGCTGGGACTTTCTAATAAGTGTGAGTACATGCTAAAATATCTAGTACTCTCAGTAGAATAGACTAGCAGACTCTACAGATAAAGCATTAAATTATTCTTGTTAGCTTCAGTAACTCCAGCCCGGACCAAACTGCCTATGGCACTCACGAACACGTATGTTAGTGTGAGAGTGACACAGTGATGATCTTTACAAATATTCTTCAATAATGTGAAAACAATTTTTTTATTAATAGCAACAAACAAATACATCTAAAGAGAGGTGTAGCAATTTGAAATGACTGTGTAAATATGACCTAGGCAGCTTCTGATCAATGACAGGTTCACACCTAGGCTGAGCTGAAGACACACTAACCGTACTTCACACCTTCGTTCAGCATCTCACATAGTATTGTGTACATACCAAACAACACAGATAATGAAAATGTTCAGAAGAATCAATAACTGACACTGCGCAATATAACGGTTGACCACACAGCACAAACAGCGCAGATGGAAGCCAGGATGCATTTAGAGAAAGCTCAGCAGTACAAAACAAAACACACATTTATAATTCGAGCAGTTGAAAAATTGACGTTTAACAAAGTCAAGATTGCTCCATATTCTATAAAACAAAAAATAATATGGCAGGTAAATGAGATTATCGATGACAAAAGGCAGTTCACGAAAAAGTGAGCACTTTTGAAATGAACCTTAGAAAAAGGTCACTGCCCCTGCCTGCATATACTTTAACGGCCGCACTGAGTGACATGCGCCCGATAAAGTTGACAACGATAGATGGAAAGTAGTTCCATATCTTAACGTCAAATAAAAAGTTTTAGGTAACCATTTGAGAATAATTTAAATGATTCCTTTCGCTTTATGTTTTTCAAATGCATCTAATCTAAATGTAAAAATTAGCAGAATTGCAAGATATGTACTTTTCTGATAACTCTACAGTTTCACTTGACCGACGCATGAATAAGGTGATGGGGCCCGTTGAAATTTTGATTTTACACAAGGTGGAAGAATACGCAACGTTCATACAAGTAGATCCTAAGCAGGACTTTCAAAAGTGTTCATTTTACCGTGAACAGTCTATAGAATCACGTAGTTGCTTCTTTGGGGATTATCCCAGTGATACTTGATCCCGACTTGCGTGGTCTGAAAGCTTTTTTGCCAACTTGTCTTTCACTGCAAGCAGTGGAACCTGCCCCTTGTTCCTCGAGGGCACACAAGCTGTTGCGAGCTACTGTCATGAAAAGTAAACGTTTCTTTTGGTTGACAGCCGATGTCACTGGTGTGTGATTGAAGTCTTCGTGAATTACCGATGTTTTCTTTTGCAGAGCAAACAGACCACTCCGTTTCCTGCTTCCTGCACATCGACTCTGAAACAAAGATATCATTCAACGTAATTTGATCGTATGGAGACAAGGTTTCTCTAATAGTGCAGTAGCTTCCTCATAAAGAAATAGCTGCGTAATTTCCAAGTGAGGTATGAAAAGGTGCCGTCTAAGAGAGCTGCTAAGAAAACATAGATTCGAAGAGAAATATTTGCTGCCTACCATAACTTTAAAATACTCAAAAACCAACCCTACAGGGTTTTTCTGTTTACAGTGTATATCTTTGGGTACATAATGTGCGACAATTTTGATTGTAGTGAAGTAGGATTATAAGTTAAGGAATAAGTTTAAGCTTAATTAATTCGTTCTATGGCGACTTCCTCAAGGCTGCTGACCCCATAATTAAAAGCATATATATATATATATATATATATATATATATATATATATATATATATATATATATATATATATATATGCGTTACAATTTCTCTTTCACCTACCGCCTCTATTTCTCCCTCGGAATTAAACCGTTGCTGTTTTCTAAATCAAAAATACAAACCTCTCTTTTCGCCCCTCTAGCCCACTTATATAATATTTTCACCAAGATTTATTATTAATAACCCGCGATTTTCAGCTTGTGCTGTCTTTCAAAGGGCGCAGTTCACAGTAAATAATTATTTACTGTGTTGCATTAACCTGCATGGATTTAATAGGAGTTATACAATGCCATATACCTAGTTTTTAACCTCCCAGCAGCAGCTCATTTTGGTAAAGTTTTCTTCGAAATATGGCGTTAAGTTAGTCGCTGCCATGAGAAGTGCAGCACATTCAAGCATGTTACCTTTATGTGCTGCAAACTAACTCGCGCTTGCCACTGAACATTTAACAAATTGTCGCTTAACACACACGGCTGGGGGTGTTTAGAGTTGTCGACACCAGTTAGTTTTACGTAAATTTTTTTTTTTTAAAGCAATTGAAAAAAAAACATAGCATTAAAAAAAAAAATTTTTTTTTCTCTAAAAAGGCAATAAACTACCCATTTGGCTCTACTGTCACCGAAACGTCTGCAAAAGTGAGAGTACCAATAGCTTCTTAGTGTAACTTACGCTTTACGACGTTAGAGAGCGTAAAACACGTCGAGCGGGAAGACGTCGTTTACTCCGAAGTAAACGTCCTCCAAGAATTTACCAACCACTTGCCCTATTCCAGGTCCGACTAATTGGAAAACTTGCTGGTAGTTCTCGTTCAGGAACCGGTTCACTTTCTCACCTGAAACCAAACGAAAAATGTGTAGACAAAAGGTAGTTTCGGTCGGTGTGATATGCTTATAAACTTGATTAAAAGAAGACCAGGAATGAGGCCCGCGGAAACCACGGGCTGAGCCACCAAAGATGAAGCAGGTAACCGTACGAATTAGTATTTACGGTCCAATGTCGTCTGGGTTACAGTTTTTTTTAGGTTTTTTGCTGTTGGGGTTTTTGGGGTATGCACTTTACACCTTTTCTTGAAGGGATTGTTTTTGATTTTTCCATGTTTCTAATATTTCGTTTGTAATGATGGGTTGGTTTGAATACCCCAGTTGCCCCGCCCTATAGCTATAACATGCAGTAGTAATTATGTTGAAAGTACGACTTAAGACTTAAAATTTAAGACTTAAGACGTAAGACTTAAGACCTAAGGCATAACATTTACGAAGGGCCTAACTGCTCAAAAAGGTGAAATATGGGATGCACCACAATCCCACAAAATGGAAAACGTACCCCCCCCCCCCTTTTGGCAGTCTCTAATTCCTCCCAGGGGGGTGGGGTGCACTTCGGGAGGGGGATTTCAAAGAGGAAGGATGGGGGATCAGTGAGGGGGGTCGGTTTCCCCCTTCCCCTTCCTTTTGCCCACAGCGGCCCTCAAAACAAGCGTTTTTGTGCAAAAACTTCCGTTCTTGCTTAATTAGTATGATTCTTGGCAGGAAAAAATGTTACCACTATTTTGTACTACAACACACTGGCGTGCATAACAGTTAATCTTTGGGGTGGGATAATCACTATATAAAATAGGTTTGATATTGCAATGTATTACAGAAAGGCTGTCTATAATAAACATATCTACACAGTAGGCTGATTTCTATACATATATTATCGCATATTCCCGAGAAAAAAATTGCTCGTTTACGACAATGATAGTTTGTTTCCAAGTTTTCTAAGAAAAACTTGCACATCTCATTACTGATTGGTAATAAAAAATCCCTTCGAAAATAACTCGTTTGTGTGGTGACATCTATTACTTTATTGTGTGGGTGTGTTTTATAAGGGTGGATGTCAGCTATGCATTACGTTTTATTCAGGTATGATAATACATTGAAAAAAATTGTTTGTACTTTTACAAGAAAATTTCTTGGAACCCAGTTGTCCAGAAAATCCTTTGCAAAACTACAAAGAGTTTTCTTATAAAATCTGCAAAATATTTATTTGTATTACAAGTGACATTATTAAGAAGTGTAAATAAAACTACTTTTTTTTCTTCTAAAAACAAATTTAATGAAATAGTAACAAAGACCAACTAAAAAAAAAATTCATACCTTGCTAGCACGGCCATTACAACTCACCAACGTACCTTTATCCACAAGACCAACTTGAGTAACGGTTTTAATGCTTATTTTTACTGTAAATATACGTACAAGTACATACACAATAATATTGTAGCTATACAGTTAAGAAGAATAGGCTTTTTTTTTAAATTTCAGTTGTTATTAAGAGTCAATTTAAGGGTTATGTTTAGCTAGGAAACACCAATAAATAATTTATTATACGGTCACGTTTAATCGAACTTGTAGTTTTATTGTGATTATTCGAGTTGTTCGAAGTGTTTTACGTAATTCAAACCTGCAATAGATTTATTTTTTCACCCATAGTTTTTGCACAAACAGCTTTATACGGTTTTACGCTGTTGAGTGTCCGCCATTTTGATGAAGCTCGTGGATACGGCTCAGCATAGTACAAAAATTTCCTAAGGTCTATTTCAAACACGGCCCTTGTAGATTTACAAACGAGTAGTTTTACAAGAAAAATCTTTGTACTGTTACAAGCATTTGTAAAATTACAAATAATTTCTCAGTAAAAATTACATTTTTTTTTAGAGTGTACGGTTAAGTGACCACAGAATGCATACAATTAGAGTTGACGCTGTGTTTGTGATCCCTCCTCCCTGTCTAAATAGAGGGTCCAGAAGAAGCTAGCGAAATGCATTCCAACCAAACAACTCACGAATCACCTGTTGGAACAGCCCAGCCGCGCTACAGATTCAAGAAACACTTGGAGGTTGTTATATTATCTCCTTGCTGTGTCACACAGTCACACACTGCAGAGTTTGGGCATTCCTTGCTCTAGAGCAGACTTGCCCTTTCCTACTATCTGTGACTCTCCTTTCGTTGAAATTGTTGTGTATTAAAAAAAAAAAAAATCATCTCAGGCCGTTATCAACAGATGGCAATCGCTTCATAACTCGTTTTTGAAACGAAATCGAGATGCTCACTCTGGGGGGGGGGGGGGGGAATGAAACCCCCCCCCCCTCCGACTCTAAGAAAAATTTGGGTTGGAGTGGAGGCGTTTCCCCACCGTACACCCTGCCCGGCACGATCATGACTACACGCTGTATTACTATTTGTTGATGTTTCAGGGGAACAGTAGTTCTAGTGTTCACCCTTGTTCCTTGACTAATGCTTTTTTTTTTTTTTTTTTTTTTTTTTTTTTTTTTTTTTTTTTTTTTTTCCACACATGTTAGTATATGGCGTTTCTAGAAGTTTCCTACTGCTCTGATTTCGTAAAGCGGCTTTCGTACGAAAGTGACATATATCTACTTCCATAATTTATAATGACAACAACCAGAATACCGTAAGATACTTGACGCGTTGCCTCACCTCAGCGAAGAGTTGTTAGGAGTACTTGCCAAGCTGGATTCTGTAGGCTAAGAGTCCCACCTTCGCCACACGTACTTATGACGTTCTTAAACGTTTAATTTCCTGCAGCTGGGCAAGATGTCCTTCTGGCTGTCCGCCAGTTTATTAAGACTGGGCTATTTTTTGTGCGATGCATGCATTGGCCTTAATATTCCACACAGTTAAGAGCTGATTGCAGAAATTTATAAGAGCGCAGTTCGTCTGCATAACAGGTTTCATTAATGACCGCACCCACCTGGCAGGCCAGTTGAGGGCAATGATTCGTTGTTCGCATTTCACTGAGAATCGTATTAGTAACGGCTGTTCACGATAAAGTGAGCACTTTTGAAATCAACCTTAGAAACATGTCGCTGCTCCTACGTGCATACATAAAATATTGATTTTAAAGGTTTTTTACAATTAATTTTTTTTTTTTTTTTTTTTTTTTTCACTTTTTAGTCTCGCCAACTTAAAAGATAACTGACGAGTCTGCTAATATATAAATAGTCTACCTATATAATAATAATAATTAGTGAGACTAAAAATATTAAAAATGCGCAGTTAAACACTGTTGGCCATCTCCATACTTCACGCTGCAACGCGACGATCAGAGATGCCAAAAATTATATGAGAGACTAAACAGATTAAAAAAGTATCAGTATATACATTCTGTAACATTTATTAATTGCATTTGTTTTTATTACTATTACTACCTCTATGTAACACTGATCATAAATATATAATGTATTTACATGTTACATCTTTCACAAGTAACTCCCCTATGTATCCTTTTAATTACCTTCATAATAGCTATTGTAATATCTAAACCCAATAAAATTGAATTTCTTACTTTAGCTATTAATACACATTTTCCTTAAACTAAACTTCTTATCTCTGTGACACCTTTATCACCTTATTCACGTAAACACGAACGTTATTGTCGGGGACAAAAAAACCACGCCCTTTGAAGTAGTGCGAGGGGCTAACCTAACTCGCCCCTTTCCCAAAGGGGGACTGTCGATCCCCTCTAGGCCCGTTTCCACCCTCTCCACCGTTTTCTCGTAAAGTGTTAAGACAAGGCAAACGGTAAGCGCTGGACAGACACCGTACATACAAACGAGTCAAGTTAAATAAAAGCGTGTAATAATACAACGAAATGTACGTCTGATAAGACACCTACGAATCGTTTGAGTGAAGAAATGAAACGTGAAACGTTCCTAAACGTAGTATAGAACCGTAAAACATTGCACAATATGCGACAAGAGCACATGTTTTGTGCGTGAAAATCATCTCAGTAATAAGTAAATGTGTTTTCTTACCATGATTGTACTGGCCTAATCCGAAACACGTTAGAGCTTATTTTGAAGGCGGTGCTTACGGCCTACGAGAAATTGCCTCTATGTTTCATAAAAACTTTGTGGTTTACACTATAAGACCGGTATGATTTTTCGCACATCCTTATTAAAATATGAAAATGTCCTTTGTCAGATATAAATACAGATAATGTTATCGTTTAAAATTGCTTCATAATTTTGAGGTTACATACTCCTGTCTATGCTCGTTACATAAACCTACTTTTAAAACATTTCTTTAATAAAACTCGCGTCATGCTAATCTAATCTGTAGAGGCTTAATCTTATTCTTACTTTTTAGGACAAATAAAAAAAACGTGGGTTCCAAAATTACATTACTGATTAAATTGCGTACGGAAATATAATGTTTTTCAAACGCACCCACAAATGGGTAAACGTTTTTGATAATTGCGAAGTATGTGTTTGCAGCACAAATTTTTAAATAAGCATTACGACGCGAGTCTGAAAGAATAGTCGTTATTCGTGAGAGTAAAACTTGAATAAAATATTTACCTACAATTTTAATTTCACTGCCTATTGCTGTACTAAGATGTTAATAGTATCAGTAAATTATGCAAGAAACATGTTTTCAATTTCATCCCTTTTTCGAAGTATCTTTGTAATCCAAAACCGGCTGAAAATACGTTCGCACGCATGACGAAACTGAGATAGAGAGACCAGAACATGTACAACTACATCACACGCCCGTTAACCATAACACAAACCGTTTTGTTGACAAAACGTATTTTAAAATTGTACATTCTGAATGCGCGATAATTTGAAAAATAAAGTGCGCACGGGAATGATATTATGCACGGTAGTTATTTTAATGGCATCAATGAAAGTGTAATTGATTTTCCAGGGGGAAAAAAAATCCCTACGCCACACACGGCCCAGCCTCAAGAATTTTGATTACACGTTTACTGAAACTGGCGTTGGTAGCGCTGAGAGGGATATTAAGTAACTGCCGGTGCATTTTACAGATACATTTAAATTGAGATTACGCACCCCCGAAGATCGCTGGCTGCGTACCAGGCGATTCAAAACAACGATAACTCTTATGATCCATTCACGGTTACTTCACACTTTTCTGAAGCCCTGCTGAAGTTCTACTTCCAGGATATTCCTCCGCCTCGTGCAAACTAAGCTGAACTAAGTCTAGAAAATTACACCAGAGGACAACGCACCGAATTCGTGCGCACTCAGTTGTAATGATATGTTGCACGAGAACTATTTATTACTAGGCGCTACCAACACACATATTTTCTCACTGTTTTTATTCGCATTTATTAGAAATTAATAATTATAATTGATAAATAAATACAGGTAAAACTTCAATTTAACGAAAAATAAGATATTTTCACATTTAACAGAGGTATAACACGATTGTGATACATAGCATATTGGTGAAATAACCAAACACGTCATACCTACACGGGGAGATTTCTCTAAAGGTTTGATTCAAAAAAGTGTGGAGAAACCGTGAATAGACGATAGTATGTTGCGCGTGACAGCAATCTGATCATTGCATCCGGTACATGGTTTGGGCGCTGTTCCATGGCCAACACGCCCACCACATCTGACACCTCTCGGCTATTTTCTTTGGGTTGCTATGACGTGCGCGGCGACTCCCGTACCGTCAGAGGAGGACCTTACTGCACGATACACGCGGAGACCATACCACCCACCACACAACCACACAGATGACAGTACAATGTTGTGCCTACTTCATTAATGCAACTAATGCACTAATTATTTATCATCTGCGAGTCGTCAGTAACTAATGTTGCTTGTTAATGTTAAGTCGCCAAACTAAACAACACATATTTTTTTTTGTAGCAACGTTGACCTTCTAACTGTACTGTCGACATTGAGGTGATGTTTATGTTGCTGCAAAACTAATTCTGTGTTGGACTGGTGTTAACATTTGTGTTAAAATTTCTCTTGTAGTTTCTGTGCTTTAGAAACAATCCGATATAAAATAAACGAAGTACAATTATTTTATCACAGAAGGAAATATTACCAACGAAGGAAAAAATGACGGCCAAGAGAGGAATCAAGCATGAAACTTACTTATATGTAGTAGTTTCATTTTATGAGGTTATAACTGTTAAGTAGTATCCGCCATTTTACAACGTTAATTCAATGTACACTTATGTAGGTTGGACGTTACTGTAAATTTATAATTATACAAAATATTATGTTCTTCCTGTTATGCTTAGCGTAATAGAACATTTGGTTGCAGTAACATTACGTAGAGGCTTTATTAACATTAAAACATCAACAATCTCTTTGTAGCATAGTGATATCAGATTGTGTAAATGGTTAACATTATTAACTTTGTCCCAACATTATTAATTTTACTACAACACAAACGTTTAAAAAAATGCCTCAATAGCAAAATTTTTGTTGAAACCACGTTACACTTTTTTTCTGTGCACATTTGCGTCAATCTCTGCAGGGAGTGACAATTCGAATCCTTTTTTTTTTTTTATATATATAATTTACTGCATTGATGTGATCCTCTTGTTGGGTTGGTGGTGGTTCGGTGACACAATGTGGAACGTGCACCCATCACTATATCTGAAGCGTTGTCAAACTTTGACGCCACATAGCGCCCAAACCGTGCTTTTCCGGAAGCGAAAAATGAGTGAAGTGAAGAGATTTGGGCGGCTCTTAACAGCGAGGCGATTGAGGTGAGTATGGAGCAATGAAAGAGCCGGGGGAAACGGGAGATCGCCGGGATTACCCGCCGACCGACGGCATCGTCCCGCATGATTCACACGTGCGAAAACCTGGTGACCCGGCAGGGGTTTGAACCCGGTTTGCCTTGGTGGGAGGCGAGCAGGCTAACCACTCAGTCACCGCGGTCTACGAAGTGAAAAATGATTGGTTCCGCATCTCGCACAGCATACTAAGCGTTGTCGGTTTTGTTTTGAAACACCAGTAGAAGCAGAGTAAAGTCTATTCATGGTTTCTTCACCATTTTTGAATCAAACCTTTGAAAAATCTACCCATGAATAAATGTTTTATACTTGTGTTGGTAAAATGTTATTTTTTTTTTAAATTGAAATGTTATTGATATTTTATCTATAAATTATGATGCTTCATTTATAAGTAATTTGAATGAAAATTAATAAGAAAACATGTGTGTTGGTAGCGCCTTGTGAGAAATAGTTCTTATACAAAATACTGTTAAAGGCTGTTCATAATAAGTGAGCACTTTAGAAATGAACCTTAGAAAAAAGCCACTGTCCCTGCATGTATATATTTTAATGGACGCACTGAGTGACATTCGCCTAGTAGGTTGGTAACGAAGGATGTAAAGTAGTTCCATATCTTAACATCGAATAAAATTTTTTGGTTAGCCATTTGTTATAACTTAAAATTATTTCTTTCACTTTCTGTTGTTTTAATTCGTCGAAGTCTAAAAACGAGCATAGCTGTTAACTTACATTTTATAATAAGTATTTACTGCGAATTCGAGTCAGACTTTATGCAAGGAATGAGCACCGGAACAATCAGTGTAAACTAACATGTCTCAAATGTTTGATGTGATGACGAATAATGTTTTCATAATGACACTTTGCCTAAGTATTTCAATAGTACACATGTGACCTGAAATATTTTACGTAATACAGTGATTGATCTATGGATACTGAACATTTACATGCTCGTCAGTAATAAGGGTGTTTGGTTAGAACAGGTCAGTTAATTAAAAAGTTAAACACTTTGAAAATTTCTTTATCTGTCTTAATTTACTAAAACCTTTAATTATTCGAAAACTACACTTAAACATGATGCTACACTCATAAGACATTACTTTCTTATCATTATTATACTACACTAATTTAATTTAAATTTTCACTCACCAAGATCTTTATCGGCGTTGAACACATCGTCTAAGTATATCTGACCACCCGTAGTGTCAAAAACCACCCGACTAACATCTTTTTTGATCAGGTGCGTCCTCCCATTCGGTCTACTAACCAAATCGTAGTCCATAATAGCCTCGGCTCTGTAGTTTTCTGCGAACCAAAGCCAGAATTGAGAGACAACGATGATTCACGAAGGTTTTCGAAACATACGTATGCTCCTGAATATTTTGAAATTGCACACGCGGTTGGCTGCGTGGTATAGGTTCTTACCGTCCACAGCTGGAGTCTCTGGTTCAATCCCAGGCCCCGGCGAAGGTGGGGCAATTTTTTGGAAGGCGATTCTCATGTAGGGGACGTGGTGGACACAGCAGTGAAGGGGGGACTTTCTCGTGGTGCTTCCATTTCTTCCCCGGTAATTATTCCACCGCCACCCAGTTACCATCTCATCTATAGTCATCTTTTCTAAAGGCTGGCCAGGGGAACCAGAGTCACGATGACTTTAATATGGGGTTCGTTGTGTTAACTTCGCTTTATCGTTATGCTCAGGTATAAGCGTTGCAGCAGTGTGTCCACATTGACTTAAAAGTGACGTAAAGCTTAAGTTTACATATTGAAATTTGAACGGACTTACGAATAGGTTAACGCAAAGGTAAAGTAGTGTCAGGCAAACAGATTCGGGGAACGAATTTTTCTTTTATTTAGTGTATTCATTTTTGTTCCTGCTAACAACCGTCTGGGAATCATATGTTTTTACGCTGTACGATTAACAGTTTCGAAATTATGCAACCATATATATATATATGGGTGAAAGTATGCGTGAAATTATGCGAGAGGCGAGGTTGTTTCCTGCATGTAGGAACAAAAGTTTTAAATATTAAAACAACTGCTAAATTTACGTTTTCATCAATTTGCAAAGATACACATAAATGAACTAGCCTAATCCACTTGCCAGTTACATCATCTGTAGGACTGCATAAAAACTTGTGAACACTGCTAAGATTTATAAATAAAAATTGACACAGAGTCAACGCAATGTTAAAATAGCGGACCGTATGCTGGCATTGGCGGCAGCATCCTGCCATATGCGTAGGTCTAGCCTCAAGGCTAAAACAACATCATTGACGTTTACATTGAGTGGAAAAGTATAGCTAACTCCTGCAACTTAGTAATTGGAATTATTAAATACTCTTTATGCAATAACATATGAACAAGATATAACAGAAAAAGTAGACCAAACAGCTAATATAGATACCAACGCATCGTTCTAAAAGATTTTTTTTTTTTAATACTTAAATTTTTTATCGCAATTTTATAAAAAAAATTTTGCTGCGCCATTATAGAGTTGGCAAGCCTTCCGTGTAGCTATACATTTTATTTTATTATTTTATTCAAAGTTTAAATAAATATTAACATGATTGCGCGTGCTGAGAGACTCCTCATTATGGAAACACTAAATGCTTTAAAGAAATAATTAAACGCAATAATTTTCACACGTGACTCACCCATTGTAACGTTACTGTGTCCACGGCCTACTATGTTGGCGTCCAGGATGCTGCATGCAATGTCGTAATCGGAATCGATGATTAGCTTCGGAACTGTGAACTCTGCATATTGGCGCCTCAGTGTTACATCATGCCTGCAACAACATTACATTGGTTAAATGACTTGTTCAAATTCCGTTGGAGGTTATCCATGCCCAGCGGAATAAGTCAGATTAGAAGGCATTATTTTAGTTTGGTGATCGTTTTAATTAAACGTTTGGCGAATGAAACGTGTACCTCAAGTTAAAAAAAAAGAGCTATTTCATTAGTAATAATTCAAAAATTATGTTTATACAGTCATTAGAAGACGTATGTTAGTAACGATGTAATCTAGCACTGTTGTTACTCTTCAAAAATACTTCAAACATTGTGATAAATCATTGTTTACTATTGCCTTAATACGTACACTGCCTGACATAGAAAATGCAGTACCATAAAATTTGCAGAGCGTATGTACAGTATATACCCATGCTTGTTATGCGTTTAATTACCATTTCTGACCAATCCCAGGAACCGCGTGCATTATATAGGCAGACAGCCAGCTGTGAAGCCTTCATTCAAGACGTAATGGCCACGTGAAATGAGTGTTATGGCTGTTACTATGGCTGGAGTATGATCAAGGCGTTGTTATGCCTTTAAGAAGCCGTCGTATGCAATTCTGTCAAACCAATGAGTTTTCGAGTGCTTTCATCGTAGGTCTGGAGCAGCGTTGGCGCAGTGGCTAGGACGCTCGCCTCCCACACCGGCGATTCCGGGTCCGATCTCGGATTTTCGCATGCGGGAGTCGTGCCGGACGATACCACTTGCCGGCGGGTTTTCTCGGGGTACTACCGTTTCCCCCACTCTTGCGTTCCAGCGCCGCTCCTGCCTAGTGTCTCAATTGATGTCATGTCCGGGGATGTCCCAGATGGAAAGCCCGTCACTCGGCGAGTGTTGCCTCGTCCTGCGTTCACTCCCCACTCGTAGGTCTACGTTCTGTAGGTTGGCCCTTGCACCGTAAACCTACGTGATGTCACAACCACCGGTCGCATTTAACGACAGTGGTCCCAGGAAGGACATGCACATCGTCGTGTTGGGACTAGAGCTTGGAGACGGATGTCAGAGAGCACAGACAGTAGCATCAGACACCATGCCGTAGCACACCCACAATTCACGATTGACATGCTGCGAAGTGTTCAGGGCGTTCTGGATGTCCCAATATCAACACTGACGGTATTGCGCCTGTTGATTGAGGCAGGATTGCTGTCCTGCCGTCCGTTGGAAAGGCTACTTTTAACAGCTAACCATCGTCGTCATCGCTTGTAATGACGCTGTGCCAGAGCTGCACGGAGTGCAAAATGGAATAGTGTAATCTTCAGCGACGAATCACGTTACTGTTTCTTCGATGATGATCACCGTATGAGAGAGTGGCCGCAACGTGGCCATCGGACGCATTTTTCTGCCGTTGTGGAGTGCCACACAGCCTATCACGGGGCTTGGTTTGGGATGCAATCAGCATCAATAGCCGCACACCTCCAGTAGCTGTTGAGGTACCAAGGCGAACCAGGTTCAATCCCCGGCCCGGTCACTCCGGATTTTCGCATGTGGGATTCGTGCCGGATGATGCCATTGATTGGCAGGTTTTATCGGGGATCTCCCATTTCCCCCGCCCTTTCATTCCGGCGCTGCTCCATATTCACCTCAATACCTCGATTTTAAGAGCCGTTAAAATATCTTCACTCACTCCAGTACCTGTCACCTGTGTTGATGAGGCGCTGCGGCCTGCGGCAAATACAATATCTGCATGGCGTCCGAAACGCACGTTTTCAACAGGTAACCCGGCCTCATAAAGCTCAGATCAACCTCAGTGCTTTGCAAGGTGTGCAGATGCTTCCTTGGCCGGCCCGATATCCCGATCTCTCGACAATCGGGAGTCTGTGTGACACGATTGGAAGTCAGTTGAATACCATTCCACCCCCACGAAATTAAGATGAACTCTAGATTCGGATCACCAAGACACATCCCACGATACTCTAGGGCATTACTCGAAAACTTGTCGAATATAATCCACGCCTAACATGGAGGCCCAACTGCTTGCTGATCCGCTTGCGTTTTAGGGCAATGGAGCCTTGTAAACATTTTAAAATTGAATAATTGCTTCTGAGGTGTTTGGGTATATCTGAGTTCAGTCTTGCCTGTTTTTGAGCATTCCATTATGGCTGGGCATTTTATCTGCGAGACTGAGTATTTTACTTTATTTTCTAAAAATAAACTTCAAGTAGTCACGTACGCAGGAAAACTGGAAAATCCGTATTTGGAATTTCGTTTGGTAGAGACTCCTACACAAAGACAAAAACTTGTAATTTTCCTAAATGCATACGATATTTCTTGTGTGTCTGTATCTGTGTAAAGATTCAGTGCTCTTTTTTTTCTCTTTCAGGATGAGATACAATGCTAGTATGTTGCACCATTTGAGCATACGCCACCAGATGCCAGCCTCTTTGCTATGAATCTTCAATCAAAATGCTTGGTCACGATGCTCTAGTAGTGTCGTTGGATGTTGGGCGACACACGGTGAATGTATAAACGAACTTAAAAAAAAAACAAATGTATGGCGAAGTCGGTCGAAGGCCATACAGAATTGTAAACCTGCTGGTCTACTTTCTAATCGCCGTGGTTCAATAGCTTCGGGCGTGGTCGGTAATTTGGTGGGTGACCGACGGAGACTGCCATTGTAGCCGATTACGCCCATATCCCGCTTAATCTACCCTGCCATGACAAAAGTCATGAGATAACAGTCTAATAACGTGTAGGGCCCCATCTAACCCGAAGAAGTGCCGTAACGCGAAGTATTCTCCGGAACTTTCCAGAATGCTCTTCGAACCAGTCCTTGACATCCGCAGCCCGATGAGACTGCGCATTATCCTGTTGGAACATCCCATCTTTGTCAGGAAAACTGAAGTCCATGAACGGCTGCAAATTGTCACCAAGGAGAGTTTTATAGCGGGTACCATTGAGTTTTATGGGTACATGGACCAGTGGATCAAACCCATGCCACGTGAACACGCCCCACACCAATACGTAACCACCACCAGCCTGCACGGTGCCTTGTTGACAACTGGGATCCATGGCCTCATTGGGTTTACGACATACCCGAACCCTGCTATCAGCCCGAAACAACCTGTATAGTGACTCATCGGACCAGGCCACAAGTCTCTAGTCCTCTTAGGGTGCAATTGGCAACCTCACGAGCCCAAGTGAGGCGTTATGCCCGATGTCGTGCTGTTAACAGGGGCACTCTGATGGGTCTTCTGCTTCCGTATCCCGTGGAAGTTAATACACGTTGCACAGATCGTCGGACACCTCCTGCATTGAATGTGGCTGTGATTTGAGCAAGTGTTCCTGCTCTGTTAACACGGACAATTCTACCCAGCCTCCGCCGGTCACGATCATCGAGTAACTTTGGACGGCCTCTGTGTTGTCCACGGTGGATTGTAATGCCTTGATTTTTATATTCCATGTACACACGTGACACTGCGGATCGAGGATTATCGAAGGTTTCCACAACTTCTGAAATTGAATGCACCATTCTTCTGGCACCTACAATCATGCCCCGTTCGAACTCTGATAACTCACGTCGCCTTGCCATGAGCATGTAAACAACAGCCAGTCCGAATGTCACGACCACATGTTCACTACTAAGACTGGTTTAGGCCGTGCAACGTCGTTCTGCAGCGGTGGCGCAACGAGTCATTCAGTTACATAGTGCTATCCCATTACTTTTGCCATGTCAGTGTATGAGAGTACTAGCCGCGGAAAAAATTGGCATTTCATATTTGTACCACACTTAGTTCCAGTTGTAAACATTATTTGTGACTACCTTTCCTCAGTGGAATTTTTTTGATCACGTTTTTTTTCTTCGAAATGTCATGTCAAAGTCAACATTTTACTGTTTTTGTAACGTAAAAATAAAATAAATAAAACTATTTACAGAATACCCAACAAGGGCGACTGGAAAGTATTGTTTAAAATAATTTAAAGGTATGCTTGGCTAAAGTTATTTGACAAAAATTCACGTGCAGCTATGAATAAAAAAAAAAGTAAGAATTTCCTTATATTTTACAATTTTTGACTGCAAAAAAATTTTCCTTGTACGATTTTATAAAATTCTTGAAGTACTTCTTGACATATTCTTTCAGTGTGAGCTATATTATTTCTGTAAGTAAATTAGTTTCCATTACTTGAACATTTGTAATACAGCAAAATTGTGATTTTGTCTTGAAGTTACGCGAAAACTCTGCCCTGTATTTTTGCCAGGAAAGAGTAATTGTTGATTATGTATAAATGTTGAACAGTGTGTGGTACAAATACGAAGCAAAATTTTCGTAGCCAACACCCATAAGATATTTCCACTCCAGGTAGCGAGATGTAGCCTTCGGGCCAGGTGCTCGGACCACACACATCGTAAAGAAATCATTCCGAAGAAATTTTACAATAAAACACTGCTGACATTTTCGCACATAAAATGCTGCACGTCGTCAGCAAACTTACTCTCTGCTGATGAACTTAGTGCCAGCTAACCCTCGGATGGTGAAATTAGTGACGATGATGTACGAAGAGGGGTCTCCCAGCCTAATCTCATTCACTACCAAAGGGTCGAGGACTGGAATGTTGTAAGCAGGATCACCTGTTGACACACAGCACACATAAATGCGTCATGCGAGAGAATGACTGTGAAGCAAGGTTCGCTTGAGTCGACGAAAATATTTGATTGTATTTGGCCAAACGATTTTAAAGCAGATCTAAGAAAACGTTCTATTCGGTAAATGAAATTTCTAACGCGTCAAACTGTATTGTTCTCGTTTATAGGCTGTTCGCGGTAAACTGCGCACTTTTGCAAGCCCTGCTTACGATGTACTTGTACACACGTTGTGTATTCTTCCGCATTATGTAAAATTAACATTGCCGTGGTCCTCCTCATCAATTTATTCGTACAAATCTGCTAATATTTACACTTCGAAACATTAAAAAGAAACTGAAAGCGAAATAAATGAGATTAAGTTATCACAAATGGTTACCTAACACTTTTTATTCGACGTTAAGATATTGAACTACTTTCCATCCATCGTTACCAACTTTACTGGGCGAATGTCACTCAATGCGCCCGTTAAAATATATGCATGCAGGGCCAGTGACTTTTTCTAAGATCCACTTCTAAAGTGCTCACTTTATCGTGAACAGCCTTTAAAAAAAAAACACACACAATTAATTTGATGAAACCCCTTTTATCATAAGGTGCCGCGGTGGTGTAGTGGTTAGACTATTCGTCTCCCATCTAGGGGAGCCTGACACGATTCCCGGCGGATTTGATTCCCGGACTTCGAATGTGAGAATCGGGCTGGACGATGCCGCTGGTCGGCGGGTTTTCTCGGGGTTCTCCCATTGCCCCGCCCCCTCTATGAGTCCGTTGCTCCATACTCACATCGGGCGGCTCGTAATACATTGGTAGTATAATAACGTACCAGCCGCTATTGTATCAATGCAGGGGATGATAGTACGACACAACTGTTCACATTTTCAAAGTATTGGTTAAAGAAAACGTTAGTAATCGCAGAATGACTTTCTAATCTCATGTAGGTTTCGTTATTTTCCTGTATGACGATTTGAAATATCGATTTTCCAGGGTGGCTACTTCCTTCTCGAGTTACTGTAAAACTTTGTTCGTATAAAGTTTCCTACCCTTTTTCCATAGGAACCATCTCGCAGCGTTTGTACCTGAAGTTCAAGACCAGCCTGTATATTACGCAGCTAAGGGGTAATCATTTTTTTTTCAAAAGTTGATTAAAAAAATTCTTACTCTACCAAGAGCAGCATATAGCAAGATGTACGTGAAAGAATATAGCCGGCCCTCTATTAATTAAGCACGTTTCAAATGAACTTTTAGGAAAAAAAAAATCCCTGCATCTTAATTGCATGCATTTTTTACAGCATTCTGCCAGTCAAGTTGGCAGTGTAGTAGAAAAAAGAGTTCCATGCCATAACGTTATATCTTAAGTTTCTTGTTTAAAAATTTAAATCTGGATTAATTTAATTAAGTTTATGTTTGTTTTGTGCTGAAAAATGAATTTATAAAATATCCAATTTTCACTTAATCGAAGCATGAATCAAGCAATCGGGTCGATGGCAATGAAAATTTTATATTTGGCGAAAGAATACAAAATGTTCAGAAATGTATATCATTAACATTACTAATGACAGAGCTCAGTTAACCTCACATAACCTGTATTTTGTATAATTAACTCTACACGTTTGTCCGGACGTACACAAGCAAACAAGCATTCTGCTGGTTCAGTTGAATTTTTCAATTGTGCAAACCTGAGAGCGAAAAATCTTGTGTTTGTTAGACGTCACGTCAATGTTATTGTATCAAAAATGTTCATTATTTTACGTTTGTACGAAAAGATTTCGAACTGATAGATACTAATTGTAAATACTTTTTTCTTACACAATAGAAAATTTTAGCGTTTGACTTTACATTTCCTTTCCTCTGACGAAACCGCCAATACACAATACAATTGTAAAGTCAGAGTTCAGACAATTGAACATCGGTTCAGCCAGCTTCGTAAAAATGTGTATCTTGTTATGTAAATAATTATTATATTATCCAGGAATTCATTTTAAGCGCATTATATATATATATATATATATATATATATATATATAGGCTTAAAATTTGTATTAAAAGTTTATTTCAAAACAAAAAACGAATTTGTTTACTTTATCAAAATATTATATTTCATATATTTCCTCTTCACTTTATATTTGTTTGCCATTTATTTAATTCTGACGAGCTTTGTTTAATATACCGAGATTGTAATCGCCCTACAATAAAATAACGCACTTTCCACATAACCTGCGTTAGATTCTCGGAAAAATTTCCGCTTGACTTTGAGTTTAGTTTTCAACTCTTCGAAATCGTTACCGAGCAGGGTTAGTCCGGAGGCGACAGAGCTAAAGATCGAGTTCACTCGCGTGAATTTCTGAACGCGAGTGAACTTCAACTCGACCACTTTTCGAACGCACCGAGTTTAAGTTTTATCCTGGACGAATTAATCGGGTCGCTTTTCGTGAGCGCCTTAAGTGTGAGAGGGAATGGTTGTATGTATGTACATATGCAGTGTCAAGACTTTCATTCATACGCACACACGTTGCTTGGAGGTTGTGATGAATTCACCTCAAGTCATGTTGGGGTAGGTATGCACGAGTGCAAAGGCGTGGTAGTTCCTTTAATGTGGGTATTCTCATTCTCTGTATGGCTAACAAGGCTCTGGAAAGAGCTTTTTTTTTTTTTTTTTTTTTTCTTGCGATTCAGTTTTTCTAACATTTCAGTTCAATGCGCACTGCACGAAACAGATGTGGAATTTTGAATGCGCAAAATAAAATACTTTGGATATTTAATTTTCTCATCGTGTCAACAAGGCGCACGATATCATGAGAAATATTAATTATAGATAACACTTCGGAGAAAAATTAATGTGTGACCGCACGACTGTATCTATGATTAGCCGTTTTCAGTATTGTAGTGTAGTATAATTGATGCATTAAAAGTTTTCGAAGGAAATGTCAATGCACCGTATTTTTCATATGATATCTAAGTTATCAGCACATTATATTATATGCAAAACGAATAAAGATGATAATAATGCAAGTTTTAAAAATAATTCAAATGTTGATAGAAATTCAGTGAAGTCGTTTTCAACAAAAGGTAAACAAGCATAGTTTAACAACCTGTCTTGCAACAATTTTCCTCCAAAAATATATTCTTTTTATCTAACCTAAAAGGTACCTATTTCGTGCAAAGTTCATCGAAATATATGTATATTAAGCTACATGTCATAAACCAATTCATTCCGGTTTTTTCTGCAATTCTGTGTCAATATAATTATTTATGCTATTAGTTAGTTGCTATGGTATGGGAACTAAACCTTACCTTCCAGCTATTTGACATTTTCAGGCCATTTTCATGGTATCTTTACATGGGCTATAGACAACAAGCAAATAGGTTCTTCCATAACATATAAATGTTCACATCTTTGATTCATCCTATTTGTGACTATTACTACTTTGTTTCAATGAGTACGAAATTCGGCCAACAATAAACTGTAGTAAAATGTATATATTTACCACGTACCACGCTATAACACTTACCTTTAGCTAGTAGTGGAATAATTTCGTTTGCGATCCTCTTTTCACACTCGCCCAAGTTCTGGTCGTGTAAAGAACACCGTTTTGAAAAAAGGGCTGAAAAAAAAAAAAAAAAAAGAACATGTCTTTAAGCAAGAAAAACCTTTAAATCATGCTGCTAAATTAATTTATAATTCCTTCCATTCCTCTTTCCATTAGATCACATCTACCTGTAAAGTGGCTCATGTGTACGGAAAGGAGATGTTATAAATCTCACCGAAAGAATCTTGGTAGCCATGTCATTTTTCGTTTCATCGTTGCTTCACAAAATTATGGCTCCACTTTCCGTTTGTCGATGTCGTGAATGTATGAAGGTTAATACAAAATTAATTAATTAATCTTATATATATATATACGACAAGGAACAAAGATGGTAATAATGACTTACCCTAGGCCAGGTCCAAAAGGGAGCTACGGCATGACCTCTCCTAACCTAATTTTTTTCCCCTATTGCACGTTTTTACAAAGCCCGTTTTATTTTCTTCTTTCTTTATGATCTTTCCTTGTTTCCAGTCGGAACACCACATTAGTGTTAATGTGTTAAAAGTTGATTTTCCTTTATTATTTAACTGTGCAAACCAGAAAGGTAAATATGTGTTAAAGTTATTGGCTATTATAATCTTTATCTCTGACAATAAAAAATATTGTTTTCATTTCACTCTTGTTTGCCAAGTAGTAAAGCCATAATATACTATATTATGTATTTATTTATCTGCCGATTCTCACTTCAGAGGGCAGCACCTGTAACATATAACGAATACTGTCGTTATGTTCATTTTGGCAATTTGTTCTAATCATTTATTTTACCGCTGTATTAAGTGTGTACATGATATTTTTTTAAAAGTTACTCTAAACATTGTGTTAATTCGGAACCAAAGTAGATAATATAGTTCATGTTCATTTGTAAGTGCCATAAACAGCGCAAAAAATAAAACTACGTCAGTATCGTAACACGTTGTTCTAAATACCAACTTAATTTTGTTGTCTCTATGATTGTGTCTGTCCGCCACTAGGATAGGTGGCAGCTCTAGTGCCGCAATAACGTAATATTTTTGTATCAAAGTTTTCATTTTCCTGGCTATAATGTGTTACGCTTGTTTACTACCTGTATTGCAATTTATTTAATTATGTCAACCCTTTTATTTGTTTTGTCGTTACGTTAATCATGTTTAAATGCAAATGTAATTTTCTATTGTATTTAACTCCGCGATATGACCGTTCGATATATATCGACTGGTCATCTCACGAGTTGGGAACATCGCCGAGTCACTTTCGTACGTGCAGGAATGTGCTGAACTCATCTTCTACTACCTTCTTCCACACAACGTAGTCCATTTTGAGATTTACTACAAGACCTCTCAGCTTTATTATGGCATAAGAGCCATACTTCACCGCTTTGGTGAGTGTTTTGTACTTAACTTTTGGTAAATGTTTGTTGCTTAGTCAGTGTTCATTTAATGTTGTTTCTCTTTTAATTTTGTCCAGTGCGGTTCCCCGGTTACACGGCCTAGCCATTTTGATGTGATGTGACCTCGGGCTGTTCTTACTTTCAAGCGATGGGACCGCGGCCCATGCTATGAATTAAACTACGAAAGGTGTGTCGCTGCCCGACCACCGCCTTTCTACCTTTTCAGTCAGATCTTTTAAAATTTTTGGCATGTGATTATGTTATAACTTGCTAGCTGCATGAACACCGATGAAGGAAACTGCACTTCAATGTCCCTCAAGATGTTTAAAAATACATTTAACAGCTTCACTGATTTTTTTTTACCATTGTAATAATTAAATCAACTTATTGGGAATTGGATTAATTTCAATTCCTTAAAAAATAAAACATAATGGTGTTTGCAGTCAAAATACTGCTGTATACGAGTAACCATTTTGGCATTACAAATTTATAATGTTGTTTTGGTTATAAACCAATATAAGAAAAAAATAATACAGTGTATGTGAGGTTTAACCTCTGAATGTAGAAGCATGGGTAAACCACAACTGTTATAGCTCGTTTAGTCATTGATGGTAAAACGCCTAAGATAATTAATATTATATATATCAGGGGTAACCAAATAATAATACTCATTTTTAATGTTGTTGTTTGAATTGTTTATTTTTTGTTACGATTGAAGGTACTCATTGTGCGTGATAAAAAAATGGGTAATAAATAAAACCCAAATGAATATCAAAGTTCTTATTTTTTTGAGGAACGTAGTTGATACCCAGTAAATTCATTACATAATATTTTTTAACCCTTTTTACTGCTGTGTGTTCCAATGTGTTGTGTTTTCTGAAAGGGGCTAAAGCACCCGTACAACAGTATACTTGATTGGAGAACAGGGCGAGAGAGTGGAGTTAGATGTTAAATAATTATTTTGGGCTGGGCTTCCTCTCTCCATGGTTATTTATTTCTACACTGAAGGGTTACACGTGGGAGTGGAGATACTTCATTTCACGACCTCCTCTGGGGCACCTCGGTGCTTATCTTGGGGGCCAGCAGCTGGGGTTTTCCTTTTGTTGGAAAGCACTGGGCTGTTTTTCTTGTCCCCTGATGTGGAGCGCCAAGGGGTGGCTCAGGTGGAGAAAGAGAATGTAAAAAACAAATTGCAGGAATTGAATACCAACATGTGTAAAATTAACTTTTCCTTTAGTCGCTATGGATAAATATGAATATTAAACAATGAAAGCTTTTGAGGTTGATGAATGTATGAATGTTTGACCCAAACTGTAAGATTTGTTTAATGCAACTGAAGATATGTTTTGCCCTACGTACATTGTAGTGAAGGAGGTTAATGAGAGGGTGTAGTTAGGTGAAGGGGTGGAAAGGGGTTTTAGTGTATCAGGCATTAAGTGCAGATAAACACAGTGCAGCTTATTGTGAAGAAGGATGATGAGGGGAGGGGTTGGGAGTGTAGCTAGGTGAAGGGTTGGAGTAGATGGAGCATGCAGAGCCAAGTGTGGTGGTAATTTCGGTGCTAATTGCGGTGAGTGCGGTGCTAACTGCTAGATGAAACTCTTCCCAGGCTATCTTACAACACTACGATTTTATGATTGAGGCTATCGTTTCAAGATTTTTCAGGACATCGTTCCCTCTTAGTGTGTTAGAACATACACGCTTCCCTTACCGATATGAATTATTGTACAACCCTTTTTGACGTTAACGATTATATATATATATATATATATATATATATATATATATATATATATATATATATATATAGCGTGTGTTTGTCTCAGTTAATTAAGCACAAATTTCTCCATTTTTATTTTCATTTACATGGTTTTTAGATGATTAGCTTTCAATGCTTCACTGCAGTCATTATTGCCCCGTTTTCACTGGCTAAATTAGCATAATGTTACACCAGCAATTAAAAAAAATTCAGATATAAAGCAATATTGAAATTCAGTCTCTGCGATATTTTGTACAACCAAAGCTAAACCAAGTGTAGGCCGATGTCTTATTTTTCTCAGAAACATATTCAACATAACATAACTCTTAATCTCACATATCGTCAGTCATACAATTTTATTTGAAAATAATTTAAACATGCGAATTTGACAATCTTGTAAGAACAGGGCTTTGCCTATTTCATAAATTTAATAGACTTAAAAAATTAGGTCATGTACAATTATTACATAATATGCTATATACCTGCAGTTCGTTTCTGTGAGGCACAGAAACATGGAAATGGTAAGGGTAGCTATGCCCCATCGCTGCCATATACAGGACACTAAATAATTGTGCAGTGTTCTTGTCGTGCTACATGTAACTATGGCACCTTAACAGCGAACCTGTCATATTTTATCGGTGGATAGTCTTCAGGGCCATATCGTGTTTTTTTTTTTAAGATATGTAATTAGTATATTTTAAGATATGGCTGACTGAAAAGCAGTTATAGCTATATTGGATGGTGTCAAAATGTTATTTTTTTAAGTGTATAATATTTTAAAATTACCTACCCACCCCCATTTGAAATATATGTTATTTTATTAAATAGGCAGTGCACTGTAAACCATTTAATAGTTCCGTTTGTAAATGTGTAAATCAAACATACTGCAATTCAGCTCAAGCACAGTGTAGGTGGGCCCCTTAATGAAAGTGAAACAGAAAGAAAACCAGCCCAGGACAATTTAACAAGCATTGTACATTAACGTGCAATTTAAAATGTCTCATCTGTTTTATGCCTACATTTCTGTGCTGATTAGTTATGTTGGTCAGGAGCAAAACAAGAACTACTTGGGGGAGGAGAGATGGCATACCTATTCGCACCCTTAAAAATTTCACAAAATGTCAGGATTGGCCACACATTTACAGGTTTACATTTTAAGGTGCCGTAGAACAATAATGCACAGTTGTAGGCAGTGTAGTCTGAGTAACACTGTAACCGATGTACAAAATATTTCTACAATATTGTATACAAAACACAAACTCAGTTTTCAGCTATAATAAGTACATACGTTGAAAAAGTTAGTATAATGTTATAGATCGTACCCAACTTGACATAAAATAAACTATGCATCTGGCCCATAATCCCTTTCCCAAATTTTCATTTTCCTTTCGTCACTACTTCTCTGGGCACTGGTAAAAAAAACAGCAAATTGAAGGGCATGTTTTTATACCCATTAATTTACGCAGGGATGTTGTTATTTTGCCATAAAGGCTATGTTAGCAAGAATCTTCCGTGAAATTTCTTGAATCTTAGGTTAGGATATTTAAATTAGGTCAACTTAGTATTGTTTTTATGAGTAATGAATTTTAAAAATAGAATCTTTACTCGTACAGAAAACATTCTACTGGCACATCTGCAATGCCGGAGTTAGCTGTTATAAAGCAATGTCGAAAACAGTCACCCTGATTTCGGTTTTCCATAGTTTTCCGAAATCACTCCAGGCGAACGCTGGGATGGGTCCCTAACAAAGGCCATGGTCGATTCCTTCCCAATTACTTCCCCAATCTCTCTTCCCTGTGCAACTTGCACCGTCTCTAATGGTCTCGCTGTCGGCGAGACATTAAGACCAACTACATCCCTCGCATAAGTGCAAAGCTCACAATACCATCTCAATTTAACTTCATTGCGTATGGGTAATGGTGACAAAAGGTTTAATGATAAGTAATCTTAAGATACTTCATAGATTGTACGCAAGATAAGTAACTTTTATTTTTTTTAACTATGGGCACTGGATAAGTGCACACTTCAAAACTGCAGTCATTCTAGTAAATTTCCATTGAAATACAAACGAAAACTTAAATAATTTTTATGCATACTGGTAAACCTGCTGAAAAAATAAACAATATATGTTCCATGTTGAGCCCATATGGAACTGCCTTATAATCCGCGTCATGCCCTTCTTTTCAATCTACAGGTTCAAGCGAGGAGTTTGTTCCTGTTATCCTAACAAGTGTAGTGTCCACAGCAACTGGATTTGACATACGGGTGCATTACAGGTTTAAACAGTTTCAATCTGAGCACTAAATCATTTACGAACTTAATAATGTCGCAGTGCTTATCTATATATCTCTAGGACAATATTACGTTGTTCTGTAAGTATATGGATGTGTAATTATATGTCTGCATGTGTGTGCATACGCAGGTAGATTGTAACAGTGTATTTGAATTGCGTACATTTTTATTTTACGTACATTAACAGCTGTTAAGTCTTGCATCGTTGTTTTTCTATGAAATTCATTTTATTCCTGACGAGGTCTGTCTCGATGTTCGCGTGCAGGAAACATGATGGATGTTGCCACTGGCTGGTTGGTTTTCTCAGGGTTCCGCAGTTTTTCATACCATTACATTTCATTACTACTCCATATCCACATCACTTCATCCCTATCAACACTGAAATTCTCAGCTGTTAAGCGACTCCCAAATCTATCACTATCATTAAGGCCAATGACTAACACGAACTGTTCAAAGAATATGTATAAATTTTTTAAATATATTATTTGCTCTAAACTGCATAATTTGAATGATGAGTTATTTGTAATTCAAATTTCATTTTCACCAATGCAATACACCACATTTCAGACTATCTAGAAATTTTTGTTCACTTCGTCTTTAAACTAAATTTGCTAGTCTGAAGTATTCTCTTCTGGTTGAAAGCCGATTTTCTCCCAGCTAAAAAAATTGATTAGTTTTTACTTGCTTTGTTGATGTAAGGCTATGAACGTGGCCAGCACAGAAGAATCAATCGAATCGCTTATTTAGTGCAACAGTAGAGAACGTTCTCCTCTCACCTGATTTCGCACGAGATCGGCCTTTCACGAGAAGTCCACAGGCATATCTTAATGGGATCGGTATCATGCAAAAATGTATGCAGTTATGCTGCGGAGTTTATAAGTTGTTTTAGAGTAAAAAAGCGAGAACTTATGATTGTCTTTCGTTTGATTTTAAAATATGCTACAAGCGCAGTAATAAAATACGCCCTAACCCCTATACAAAGATAGAGATTTTTATTTAATTTAAAGAAGTAAAATTTTGTCACCGTGAACAAATTGATTGACGCGATATCTTAAAATTATCAAATCAATACAAATATAGATGCAATTTAGCATACAAAATAAATATTAAATTAATAACGAAAATAGGTTTTTCCTTTTAAACTGATGATTAAATAAAGAATTTTCATTTACTTACAACTGAGTAAGTTTAAAGCATTATTAATTACTTTATGTTGATCCGTAACTGTAAATTCCTCCCCATACGGATTTTAAATCTGCAAAATTTTTTAAGGTTCTGTCAAACTGTATAACCTGCGCCAATACCAAAATGACACATATCAAAGAGTTAATGAATGACAGGTTAAATGGCAGCTTCTAGAATCTTAAGGAGCATCAAAATCGCGTTTGTTTGTTCTTATATCCTTACTTCAAGATTTCTGCCGCGATTTCGGCGCGGACCACAGAATCTTGTTTGATCACACGAGACAGCATCCGCGGCGTCGTAGACTGGTTCCAATAGTCATCCCCGTCTTTTCGTGCCTTCGGTGACGAGCTGTACCGACGCCCCTCCGTAGTCACGCAACAAGTAGAAAAATATAAACTAAACTTTGAATAAACAAACGACAACCCCAACGCGTTGAAGTCTAGCCACCCTCCGCTTCTGGTCCAGGCAACTGTAAATAATCATAATTATTCTTCAATACATATTTTACTAAAAAAAACAATTATGGTCACGCATACATGTTTGAGGTTTTTTAAAATGTAATTATGATAAGTATTTAACATCTCCCTTAAGGGAAGCACAGGTTAGCTCTGCCCCACCATAGCCTAATTTCCCGGACACATGGCTAAACAAATTGAAACACATATTTCACATATTTTGCTTTTTCGGGGCAGCCTAAGCCACGCATTCCCGTTTCCCTCTGCTCTCCTCCCATGCTGCAGCTAATTTCTTACTTTTAGAACAAAATATAGAATTAGAATTTAGGCTTGAGAGTCTGAACTCATGCGAATTTTAATGGCGACCCCTAAACTTTTTAAATACTCTAGAAATTATGACATTCAAACGTTTTGGAGGTATTCGGATAAAAACGTTTTTGGTAGATCTTCCTTTTGGTTTATTTATGTTATATGTATATTTATATATGTGTATATATAATATATATGTTATATATAACTTTTTACTGTCGTTCTAGGTATTTCGTTTCTTGTTTAAGAGAGACGTGTCACATGCTATAGCATTATAGATTTTATCATATTTCTGTTGTTATAAATGTTTTAATTTAACTTACCGCGATAGCAGATCTCTGGACTTTGCGAGGAGAAATCCGGCAAGCCGTCCTAGCATGTGTGGTTTTTCTTGTTCTCATATTTTCAGCAGCCGGAATGAATCATTACAGCTAAAATGCAAGGGATTACTAGTATAAAAATCTTCCCCTCCCCCATAAGTATCTACAAATATCCTTTTAGAAATGCTCTAAGTCGTCAAGATGCCGACGCCGGATTAGCATATCCAACAACCTATGCGACGCCTCGTCGATTCCTTGCTGCTATCTACACAATTTAGTAAAGTTTTCGATGTCAGCTGCTATTAGGTCACACGAGCTATAATTCTGACATCAATTATTTCCCCAATAAACATTTCCATCTATGGTGAAGTTTTAATGCTAGAATTTGCTCGAAAAAAATACGATTTCGCATACACACGATTACTAATTGCATCCAATATTGGAAGCCATGCGATTTCTCTTAAAATTACGTAATTAAAAATAGATTTTTTGGTAAAAAAATTGTATTTTTTTTTTCTTTTTTTTTTTTTTAACAAGGTAAAAGCGCGAATTGTCGCTCTTTTAAAAACATGATAGTACTTTTAGGACAATGCACATGATGTGAGTCCATAATCTGAGCTGAAAAATGAACCAAAATTACATTTGAGAATATGATATTCTGTTATTGTTGATGCGATTTTGGTAATTTGTTATGTTAGCACTGCTTAAGTCAAAAGCATTTCATATTATTTTCAATTTGAGCTATATGTTTTCCTTATAGAATATTTTTCAGAGCAAAACTATAGATTTAAATTCTAGAAACAAAAATTTTATATTTAGATAATATTTTCGTGTCATTTTAATGTTAGCGCTTCCGATATTCTCTTTTGTATAATTAACTCCAATATTCTGTAATGTGTAACACAAATTATTTGATGGTGGGCCAAACTAAACAGTATCTTGCGAACTCTGTTGGTTGGTATTTGAAAAGTAATGTTCTTTTGCAGAGCTACTGATATATAGGCGACTCCAAACGTCTCCTCCGAGAACTAAACCTTACATAACTTGCATTATTGCCCTCTAGTGTCAGGCACGCAAACTATAGTCCATTCCCAATTGGAAGCGAAAATCAACCTTTGAAAAAACACTCTAGGCATAACATGTCAACCTATTTTTTCAATAACCTGTATTCCACAAATATATAACACTGTGGTTAACTTTGGAGTACGGTATTATGGAATAAATTAAATTTTACGTGAATATCTTCTATAACTTGTAATATGTATTTATTTTTAAATATGAATTAACAACAGCGAGAGCAGTGACGTGATGGCAACGGCCGGTAAGCAATAGTTCACAGTTAAAATATTATTTTAACCTAGTTTTTTAGTATACTGTTTGTAAATTAAACGGTACCTATTGAAATATTGAAATATTTAGGTAGCCCTGATGGCAACATATCTCATTTCTACAGTTTAAAATAACAGCGGAAAATATCGTGAGTACGCCGTAATGGTACGGTGTTGTTTAATCGAGCAAGAGCAAACTTTGAAGTAACTGTCTGCTGAGCGAAGCTTGTCGCGCGCTCTCTCTCTGTTTTTGTCTCTTTCACATTGGGAAGTTTCGCTTCGCTAGTACGCACTTAAATTGTACATGTTTTCAATTGTAGCACATTTCGTACTTATTACAGCAAAATAATGATTCTTGAATTTGTAATTTACAACTGAAAAGAGATTTTAATGTTTGAATACTTATTTTAATATATTTAGATATGATGGCGGGGCAGAAAAAAAGTGAAGTTGGCAGACGTGGCGAGCCATGACATGGCGTGTTGCTGTTTTAGCAAACGAAACGTAAATTATACTTACTGCGAAAAATATTTCAAATTACCACATTACGTTTGTACACGTTGTGTTTTTTAAACCTACCTTAGCAAGTTACGAGGTTGTGGCAAATCTGTGTTTCCGCAGTAGTAATAAATATACTGTCATGGTGTCTTTCGTTAAATAGCGTGAAATAGCGTGGCGTCGCTGCGTGGTGATCGTTACGATGTATCTGTGTGTGCATGATTAAAAATATTTGATGTGAACTATTTATAAGTTGTAAATGTGAACTATTTTTATGACGAAGTTATTTATTTACATCCACATTTGTTCATTTATAAAAACGTTGTACCTTTGCCTGGGTGTTTGAAACACAGTCGTGTGACATGATTTACCACCAGTCTCAACAAAATAACCAATCCAGCCCCAATAAATTTCAATAAATCTAATACACAGTAAGTAGAAAAACACACACACACACACACACAGAGATATATATATATGAGCGGAATAAAAGTTACGGTAGGCTTATTTGTGTGCATGATCACCGCTATATGATAAGTTTGTATGACACAAAATGAGCGACACGAGTTGCATGCTTGATTTTAATGTCGCTTTTTCGTTGGACTGGCTATTCCTTCGTTATTCGAACTGAGGCCGTCCTTTTAAAAGAAATAACCAAACACATATCAATTACAAAAAGTTAAATACTACAGGTCATTACCCCGCAGTTGTAACAGTGTTTAACACAGTCGCGGCAAAATATTAATGTGCATTACGTGTAATGTGCTAAAGTGGAAAACAAATATGTTGATATAACGTAACTGTAAGAACTATCGTTAATTCAGGCATTTTTAAAACGTCATAAAGCTGACCTAAATAAATAATGTTATAGGTCTAAACTGTGAATATTCGAACGAAATGGTTTTTGAAATAGACCTAAGACAAAATTCTTTGAAAAGCTGTAAACAGTAAACAACACATTTGACAGGTATAAAAGTAGGCGTCACATTTCAATGTTTATTTTTAGGTGTAGCGAAAGTATACGAACACATGTACACACACAATGGCATGTAAACATTGATTCTGACAGATGCTGCATGGCAGTCACATGGCAATATTTGTTTACATTTGGCTAAAGGATACGAAACGGCCTTGCAAGTAGATATTTAGCAGGGCTCCGAGAAAGTTGCTTCCAATGGGGAATGGACTATAAATGCAGTACCGTCTACTGAGTAGTGTTCGTCACTACCCTTCCATTTCGTGTGGTGATCCCAACAATAATTTTTTTTCTACACAAATGGTATGTATTAGAAAAGTTATCAAACATACAGTCTATTAAATCACCTCACTAAAGTCTTGTTATTAATTAACAATTTAATAGATCGTGTTTAAAAAGCATCGTTCCAGACTTCGTTTCGCCTAACTTCGTTTGGCCTAACTGCGTTTCGCCTAACTTCGTTCATCCTAACTTAGTTTCGCCTAATTGCGAATAGCCTAACTGCTTTTATCCTAATTTCTTTTGGCCTAACTCCGTTAACCCTAATTTAGTTTAGCCTAACTGCGTTTGCCCTAACTGCGTTTAACCTAACTTCGTTTACCCTAAATTGTCAATTTTTCAGTATTCTTGACAGAAACTGCGTTTTTCCTAAAGACGTTTGGCCTAATTTCGTTTCCGCTAACTTCGATTAGCCTAACTGCGTTTGTCCTAACTTCGTTTGGTCTAATTGCTAATATCCTAACTGCGTTTATCCTAATTTATTTTTGCCTAACTTCGTTTACCCTAATCTCGCTTAGCCTAACTTCAGGACAAACGAAATTAGGGGAAACGCAACGCCACCGAATACACGACCCATTTGTGAAGCACATGCGAACTTATATAGGCTATTCACGGTAAAATTGAGCACTTTTGAAAGCCCTGCTTAAGATATACTTGTATGCACGTTGTGTATCCTTCCGCTTTATGAAAGATTAACATTACCATGGGCCTCATCACTTTATTCGTGCGCTGGTCAAGTGAAACTGTGAAATTAATAAAAGAAAGTAAATATTTTACAAAGCTGCTCATTTTACACTGCCATGCATTACATTAAAAAAACAAACAGAAACCCAAATAGATAATTTAAGTTATCAGAAATTTTTACCTAAAACTTTTCACGCGACGTTAAGATACGGAACTACTTCCCATCCATCGTTACCAACCTTACTGGGTGCATATCACTCTGTGCGCCCGTTGAAATGCATGCAGGTAGGGGGCAGTGACTTATCCCAAAGGTTCATCTCAATAGTGCTCACTTTATCGGGAACGACCTTTACACATCTGCACACACGCATTTGCTGTCACACGCGCGCATCGCGTCTCGTCGTTTGCCGCGAGACGGGCGTGCGACGCGGACGTCTTGCTCGGCAATTCTGCCACACTCGCAGTTAGTAGGGCGTCGATTGTTTTCTCCTCATCCGAGGGCGTCATCGCACAGGTACAGCCGCACAGTTCAACACCGCCCACCACAACAGGTTGCGCGGATTGGTACTGCGCTGCATTAGGAAGCGGTCCCGCCAGGACGAGTCGCGAAGCCTGTTGCTTGCTTGCGAGTTCAGGTCCACTGCCCCATGCTACCGGCCCACCTTACTTGATTATATCTGCACAGTGTTCCTTGGCGTTTCTGTGTTAAAGGCTGTTCACGATCAAGTGAGCACTTTTGAAATGAACCTTAGCGTTAGGAAACCATTTGTGATAACTTAAATTACTTCTTTCGGTTTCTGTTGGTTTTTTATGCATCGATGAGCTTGACCGACGCATGAATAAAGCGATGACGCCCATGGCAATGTTAATTTTACATAAGGTAGAATAATACACAACGTGCATACAAGTAGATCCTAAGCAAGGTTTCCAAAGTGCTCATTTTACCGTGAATAGCATATACTTTCCATTAAATATGCTATATCACTGAATTCCTCTTCGCACGTACTTTTAGATGCCGTTGAAATAAATGTATGTTTCCAAGGAAAAAATCATATGTGTTTTAATTATTTCTGTCCGCACACTTGTTACGAATAATCATTTTGCGGCTAATTTGTTTGCCCCCGTACGCAATTTAATTTGGCGAGAACCATCCCGTATATATTTGGCCCAATACAAAGAATTGTTTTGTTGGGTGGAGCTTACTGTTTCCTCAGTGTGGTGTAGTGGTTAGAGCCAGGGTGTTCACAGGATAGGGAACAACAGATCGCTAATTTTTTCACGCCCTCTCCACGCATACCCTCATTAAAGTGAAATCTTTTGATGCCCATTAAAGCAATTACAAATTGTTTCGTAGTTGTGAAACTGCTGGAGATAAAGTATTTTATACAATTCTAAAAAATTATGCAATCTTTGCTTCTTAATATTTATTCTGTTGCCTTGCCATATCGCCGTTGACGATAGCGTAATGCCAGGGTAAGTTTGAATGTCTGGAATGCGTTGCAATTCTAGGCAGAACATCGTAATCTTCTGATCCCACCCATAATTCATTTTATTCCGCTGTTGAAGGTGGTCCACAAGTGTTCCAATTTCCTAAAGATATTGAACGGTACGTGCGATTATAATAATATTTGTACTGCAGTTTGAAGAAGTTCAAGGTACATCCGCCAGGAGCGCTGTAAGTACTCAGTAGTGCCAACTTCGTAGTTCGAAGTGGTGTAGCAGTTGTGCCGACTAAGTTGGTATGCATGGAGATGGCCAAAAAAAAAAATTAGCGACTACTCAATAACATTGCTTTTTACACTACAGTATACACCATATTTACTTTATGGGTTCGATGACTCGCCTCCTACTACGACGAACTAGGTGTGTGTTTTCACATGGGGGAAACGTGGCGGGCGTTGCCATTGATTAGTGAGCATTCTCAGGGCACATCTGTTTAAAGGCTGTTCACGATAAAGTGAGCACTTTTGAAATCAACCTTAGAATAATGTTACTGCCCCTGCCTGCATTTATTTAAACGGGCGAACTGAGTGACATGCGCCCAGTAAAGTTGGTAATGATGGATGGAAAATAGTTCCATTTTTTAACGCCGAGTACATAGTGTTAGGTGACCATTGCGATTACTTTAATTTTTTATTTCGCTTTCTGTTTTTTTTTTTCGTGCATTGAAATGTAAAAATTCACGTGGCTGACGGATGAATAAAGTGATGAGGCTCATGGTAATGTTAATTTTACATTAGGTGGAAGAATACAGAACGTGCATAGAAGTAGATCTTAAGCAGTGCCTTCAGAAGTGCTCATTTTACCGCGAATAGCCTATACTCCAGTGTCGCAACCCGCTCTATGCTCCGAGAGAATATCCAACTAAGTTGTAGTTTGTATGGCGCAAAGAACGTATTTAGTTGCCACAACATTTTTTTTTGTTGTGTAGACAAAACTTATACAGCAAAAAAAAAAAAAAAAATTTTTTTTTGAACGTAACAAAACACGTGCTTTAAATAAACAAACCCTCTGTTTGGGCCAAGCTAAATTAGGCTGTCAACAAAATATTTTGTTGACTCAGCTGTAATCTGCACTTCCTTACAAACAAAACCCTGGATGCAGACCTATCCGATCCTTTACCTGTCGAATACCAAGTTCTGCGGTGTTCCAAATTGTGTAACTTAGGACCAATACATAGAGCACTGTATTGTAGCCTCTCCCCGTTCTCTATATGCGAGTAGGAAAAGAGTTAAGTGGTATGGACAGCCGCGTTTTTTTGTGAAATGGTTGTTTGCGCGAATACGCTTTATCTCGGTAAACAAAACTTCTGAAAACACAACTTTTTGTCAGAAAAGATAAAAACAATTATCTACGACACTAGGTTTTTACTTTTGTCACGTTAAGTGTATTCTTGGAGAAAAAAAAACCCGTGAAAATGGTCAAATATCACATTTCTAAAGCTTGTCTATGCAGTTTCCTTAAGCGGCAAGAGAAAAGTACAATCATACGGGCGTAGTTTAATCTGTGGGATTTCATCGCGTGTAATAAAACCCCCGTGTCACAGATCTAATTTGCACAGTGCAGCGTCACGACGGAAACACTGCACGCCTTGCGCGTAGGGGCGATGAGGCGCTAGGCGTGCGTGTTAGTGTCGCCCGTATCGCTCCCTCGCTTCTCGACCTCGGACGCGGGGGTACATATGCATATAGTTATAATTTAAAATAAACAATACACTATATGTGAGAAATACAAAAAACTATTACTGTGAAATATGAAAATGCATAAATTAATTAGTAATTGACAATACAAAGATGTAGTGAACTACAATGATACGAATAATTTGCGTACAGCTGTGAGTACAGGTCCACTGCCCCATGCTACCTGCCCACTTAACTTAATTATATTTGCACATTGTTCCTTGGCGTTTCTGTATTAATTTTCATTGCATATGCTGTATGACTAAATTCCTTTTTGCACTTACTTTCAGATGCCATTGAAATAAATGCATATATCGAGGGGGAAAAATCATATGTGGTTTAATTATTTCTGTCTATACACATTTTACGAATAGTCACTTTGCGGAAAATTGCTTGCCCCCCGTACGCAATTTCATTTAGCGAAAACAGCATTTCATGATCCGCAACCGTTCCGGACATTTTGTTGGTCGCCACGTTAGGCGGATCACTCAGTATTTAGTAGACCCAACAAAATATGTAGTCGAATAAGCCAATTTTGTAAAACAACAAATTTATTTTGCTCATCTAATAAAATGCATGCCTTACTAAAGAAAACCTCTGTCCTGGCCAAAAGAAAAATTAAACTGTCAAAGAACTATTTACATCAACTGTATGTATATATTTTTTTTTTTGGCCACTCATTTGATTGCCTTTCTTCGAAAATACAGATCAAGAATTTGTTTGTATTTTTTAGTACATTTAGGATAGTAACAGTGTTTGCTGGTATATTTATTGATGCTTAATATGGTATGAAATCACAACATAACAAGTTCAACAATAAACTAAAAGGTAAAGAAGTAGAGCTCAGTTTCTTACTAGGCATTACCAACATACCTATTTTCTCCCTATTGTTGTTGATATCTATTCTGTATTCTATAGATAGTACAAAACAAAGTCGCCCGGCCGTGTGGGAATATTCGGCTAAGGCTTCTAAACTACTTGATGGATATTGATGCGATTTCCACCATAATTTAGATAATTTATTGTGGAAGGTTTAGGTAAAATAATACATCATTATTTAATTAAAGTAAAGTAGAGAAATGTTGAAGTTTTCTAATTAAGTTGGAAAAAGCCGTTTACCGGGCGCTTACAAAGCTTACGTTGACTAAACCATAAGAGATACACTAAATAATGTGCTATAGATTGGTAGATCTCAGAAAGGTCTACAAAAAGTCCGCTACAGCATACTTGATGTGAACATAAACAACGCCGTATTTATAAATCGCGCCCGAGCGTGGCCTAGGCGGGTCGCTAGTTAAGTATAAATGAAATATTACCATTATTGGTAAAGTATACGTCAAATTGTAACAAACGAAATATAAGGGTACTTTTATGTTAACAGAAGAATAAGACGCTTGCGAGACATGGCATGTATAGGAAAGAAACAAACACCACATATATGGGGTGATTTCTCATAGGTTTGATATAAATGTGTACGGAAATCTCGAATAGACTATAGCGGTACAATCGCCCACTCCTCGAAACACGCAAAACTCGGAAAACCCAAAAAAAAAAAATATATATATATATATATTCTGTGAACGCGTAGAAATATGTGCACTTGTGCAAAAAAATCTTTTCCACTGCCCATATTGTAGAAAGCACAAGACAGGAAATTCTTTTGACTTACGTGAGTTGAGAGATGCGCAAAATCCGATCAGCAACAGAAAAATCGCTGAGCTAGTCTTCATGTTGGCTCGTGCCGTCGAACTGTTTATGTGACCCTATGCGCCGGACTTTTAAAGTTCTCTAGTCGGGTTCTCCCACCCGCTGCCCACAAGGCACTGGCTACCGCGGAAAAAAAAAAAAAAAAAAAAAAAAAAAAAAAAAAAAAACCTTCCATGTCGGTGTCTGCCTTTCAGAGTCGTGTGTAGGAGAGCAAGAATTTTCACAATGACACTATTTCCTGCAGATTTTTGTTGGCACTTACTGCTACTTGGTCAACTTACTAACTAGTCGCTTAGAATGCTTATCATTTTATCTGTTTTCCTCCCTTCCTTTGATGTCTGTCTTCTATATATAAGCGACTTGGCTCTTAAAACCTGTTATTCCACTTACCTTCGGTGTTGAGGTACCGTTGCGCTTTTTTTTTTTTCGCAAAGTTGTAGCGGGACGTATCATATAGGACAAGCGTGTTACAGTTCATTACGGGCCTAAGGATGAGAAAATGCCGAATGAACTTCATTCGCCCGAGCGCAAATGGTCGCCAGCAACACGTAATTAACGTAACTGATTTTGCGGCGATGATGTCCGATGCGCCGGGTCAACCGTACGGATCGTATACATGTACGTGACTATTATGATCTCGATATGCTTATATACGTGAAGTGACGTAAAGCATTAACACGCGCGCGTCTTGTAGTGGCGCGAGGAAGTGACATGAAACCATCCGATAACCAAAACTCGTTTACTTTGCTTGTGTGCATCTAAGCACAAGGAATTGCTTCAATTAACAGCACTGCGCGCCGACAATTTCGCAAGTTTCCTTTTAAAATTACGTTTGTTCATCTACACTACTCTTGTGCGCAGCAAACGTAATTTACGGTTATCCAAGCCGTCATAAATGTACACGTAACCATAAAAAAAAAAAAAAATAATTTTTGTAACCCAATACTGTATCTTCAGACCCACAAGAGAGTTCAAACAACACGCATCGTGAGATAATTCATTTAAATGAAACGAGCAGGCGTTTCCAGTGAATGAGTAATGTATACTAGTTACTAGATACAAACTTTCTGCATCTATTTACAATATTTTCAGGGCCATGCCTCGCGGCAGAACTTGTGCATCACCGACCTCGGTCCATGACGTGGAGAATTATCCTCCTTGATCCAAGGCAAGGCAAGGTAGCTTCCCCCACTCCACTGCGAGAGTTCACTTTCGACCAACCACATCGTCGCAAAGCCTCACATGAAGGCGCACAAGCACTCGTGATTTCACTGGATGTCACGTGGCAAGTCAGGCGGCTCGTCATCACATGACTTGCCAAACAGTACACCACTCGAACAAGGTCTCAAATGGTACGAGAGGAGAATTAAACTTTGATACACTACTGGATCTTTTAAGCGTACATTTAATAATGACAAAGAATTAACATGGCGCCGTTACATACATGGTCGTTATCCTACGACACAAGGTTACGCTATTATACATGATGTAACAAACAAAAAGTACACAAGTGTTTAGAATCAAACATATAATTTTACAGTCATAAGTACTAGAAAATACTGAACAGAATTGTGCTGTGGGGAAGACTGTGAGATATATAGTGTGAGAAATAATATTTAAGCCCCACGTATGGGTATTAGCCATTGAAAGGAATCGGGGTTCTGTAATGTATGTAAAGACAAATATAGATATATTTATATGTGTAATTATTATGCAACATGTAGGCAGGGTTTGAAAATAAACAACTGGATGTGTAGGCGACAGAACACACACTGCAAATCACTAAAACTCACCACAAAAACATCAACAGACTTACATCTTACCATCATGTTTCCTTGTATCGAGGCTCATCTTCGCCTCCACACAGCCATACATATGTCACACTTTAAATATTTGCCGGGAAATAATGAGGAAACTAACTATTAGTATATCAGTCAAAGAATTCCAAGGGTGAAGTGGAGTTTAATGCAAACCAAATCGTTTCTCAATTCAAATACTTCTCCCAACTTTATATCGTAACCACAGAATATTTATAAATACCACGCAGCGGCTGGACTAGAATATTATATTTAGAACTCTGTATGTTTCCCAAAAATAGCAATTATGTGTGTGTGCTTGGCAACCATAATTTAAGACTTTGCAGTGCTTTAAAAGTTCGTACCAAAATATAAATATTTTAGTGTGTAGAAAGTTTGGTTAGTGTTCAAACAGTAATCACACTCACACGTTACATTTTACAAGTAATCTGCATATGTGTCTGCACTGAATAAAACGCTCCTGGCTAGCAATGTCAAAATTAGGTAGAGTAAACCACGAGTTCTCATTTTCAGGCACTTTGTGATCAGAAAGAAAGGGTTGTATTAAATGTGTAGTTAACAGGAAAACGTACTTAACACTCCGCCGCTGGACCAACGGTCACAGTATGGCGGTGATAAGATACCTTATATTTCTGCGTTATACTTGAAGTTGCAAAGTTCCTAAGCCCTTTCAGGCAATTTGAAAACACCCTGTCGGCTATTTACGTAAAACGGAGTATATTTGTCGGGGCCAAACTCACTTTTAAATTATAATTTTTCACTGTTTAGACGGAGCTCAAGTCTACCCGACCTGTTAAGTTAGTGACTCATTTCAAACAAGATGGAGACCAGAACATTCTTTCAACAACTCAATTTGGCGTCGGTTACCTGATTTGAATTTACCTGTGTGATATAGGGCTTATATCGGGGCGCATTCCTTATTATTACACTCAATACATTGTTATCAACCATTACCGACATACACAAATTAACATGTAGCTCAAAACTTAACTATATGAAAATAAATACGTAATATTGAATATATGAACAATAACCTCTCAACTTCTGCGTGTAAATACGTGAAATAAAATAAAAATAAAAATAAAACAAAGTTGCTGAATAATAAACTTATGAGTAGAACACGTCACAACAATAGCATTTCTATAAAATAAACATGTGTGTACTCGTGTGCTAGATTTCCATACGACTGTAAGGCTTAACAATACTAATTAGATGTTCTACATAATGAGACGTTACATAAGTCTCCCAAAACTTTGCTCCCGGTAAATATGATTATAATAATGAGCAAGGAAGCACAAGTTTTATATCAAAGCAAAATCTACAAAAGAAACTGGATCTGCACTTAGTTTTCATGTTATGTGCGCTCTATAACACATACGATAAGAGATATTGACATATGGGACAAATTATATACACTGATATCAAGTAAGCATAAAATTAAAAGTTTAAATGTACTTGCAACACAGTACATGAAGAGAATCGTTCTCTGAAAACTTTTAACAATAGGATTATTTCTTCTAGGGTTAGGCTGGTTAGCAAGGGGTCTGCTCTTCTTTATTCCCTTTTTCACGAAAGAAAAATAACACAGCTGCATCAGTAGCACTTTTTTTTATCGCCCCCCCCCCTCAAGTCGCCTTCCTGCGGGGGTCAGGTCACATGCTCCGACAAAGGGCGATGGCCGTCCAAAGAGGTGATCGCTGCACCAGCTGACTTCTCTCAGCCAATCGTGACAAAACACCCCCGGACGTCGCGCCGAAACCTCTTGCGCGGGAATGTTAATCAGTGCTCTGAGAAGCGTGTTCACGGCTGGGTCCAGCCGCCGTGTTGGGTCGGGCGTGTTAGGACGAGGGAAAGTCTTCAAGACGTAGCTAATAACCATGCTGGTACAAACGTGCATGTATTGACACTTCACTGAGCGTCCAAAATATTACGCTGTCAGGATGGACGAATGTTATAGCACTGATGCGCTCGTTTACATCAGCTGCGACAAAGTAACCAGTTCGTGTGAGAATTGCATGTGGTGTTACATAAACAACTCGTCACATCCTGGAATAAGTTCATCAGGTACTCGCACCTGATAACTCAATGGTGCCGTCATTGCACACACGTTTACCAAACGTAAACAAAGTCACTACAGGCACATCGTAACACTTCGCTGCTCCGAAGTGTTACCTCTGGCACCCACCACATAACTGCATTTATAACTGAACGCAAAACACAACGTTATAGGTTCTGCACCTGCAGAGCTATCAGAAAAGAAAAAATATTTTCCACAACATGCCTAGTGGAAACATAAAAAAACATGTCTCGCAAACAATTAGCAAATTATCAACAAACACACGAAGCAGCTGAAATTATTCAGTTTCTCACTTAGAAAAATAAACAGTATTTACAAATAACCAATCGACGCTAAACTGGGAATAAATATTGGAGACTCTAACTATAAACAACCATAAAACAACTGGGACTACGCAGGAAATTATTGATGAATTCAACCAGGATAAACTCACAAGAAGAGAAACGCTGGATTATCTACATAAACAAGGATCATGTGGATTATACAGGAACGATGATTGGTAAAAATCCTTCATACAGTGTTCATGTGATTTAATTAAAAATACACGTTGCTTTGCGTTTAAGCCCCTTGGCTTAAATGTTTAAGTACTTGTCAGCAGTTCATGGGCGAGAGAGGTTGTACCATTTGAATAATTAACGTAAGTGTTCATCGAACAAGTGTGGATTCAGGGCCTGTTATCCTGTGTGTTAAATTCCCTTTGCTGTTTAGGCGCCTCGTTCGCGTACAATGCAACACCGTAGGCACTCTCTTACACTTAACATTACTGCGAGCTAAATTTTTTTTACCTGCCGAAATTCCTGGCAGCAGACAAGTAGCAGTCAAATAATCTGGAACAGAGGCTTAATTAGTAGTCGCGGAAAACACATGGCAATATATGCTGTCGCAGATCTACTGGACACAGAACCATTAGGTTATATATATATATAATATTATATGCATTTGAGGTACACACATATTTGGACAATAATAGTTAATTGATTTCGCATATTATTTAAATGTTAATATAATTCTTTTCACATGTTTATTATATTTTATGTTAACATTTCATTTCCTTAATATTTAGATATATGTTAACCACCAGTCCACTACTCTATGATCATTTTCACTCGTTGTTTTGAGTTCTACATATGGTTATGTCACTATTTTTATTATTGTATTAATACGTTTGATTTGATTTTCAGTAATTGTTTCATAATTTTTAAAGCTAAATTATTTACTTGCTTTGGGATTTAAAGTCTTCATATTTTAGGCCTTAATATTATTTCGTGAAGGTAAAGCCGGAAGCGAGCCGTGATTGGATGTTGGTTGGTTGGAAGCCGGAAGACATTGAATATGTAAGGCGTCTAAATTTTCGTGGGAATTTTACTTTTGAAATTCCAACGCCATAATAAATTTATTTGAGAAATTATGCTCCTGGAAGTTAAGTCTTTGTTGGTCACCGCAGCAATATTTAAGAAGAGGCTGTAGGCTAAGTCGTAGATCATTATTTTGAGTGTTAAATTGAAGAGGCGAAAAGGACGCCGAGACTACGACGCCGGCGCCATGCAACGAGATAGCGCCAGAGGACCTCAGGTGACGTCAAGGCAATTTAACATATGGAAAGCTTCAGTTCATGAACTGTTTTTCAAGTATTGAACTTTAAGGAACCTGAACTTATTTTACTAAAGTTACTATTTTGATTTTTCAACGATTTGACTGTGAGTTCCATGAGTATGTTAAACCAGTAGTCCCGAACTTTCGCATATGAGATAGTATAGCCGGAGCAACATGGAATGAGGAGTTAAAGACTTATTTTGAACTTTCAGTATAAATTCAGAGTAATTTTATTTGGTGAAGTATAAGATTTGAGATAATCAAGTGATGAACTGACTTTTAACATTTAATGAATTATCAGTGAATGTGAGCCACGAAATTTAAGAATTGATGTAAGAGCTTACCAAACTTTCCGGAAATTTAAATACAGAGGAGGCTACTTCCGGTGGAACCTGATTAATATTTTGAACTGATATCTCAAGTAAAATATTTATTATTTTTTTATATAGCAGCTCCAAAGTTTCATAGCATTTTTCAATAATTTATTTTATTTCAATTTTGCGTTCTTATTTATCACTATTCTTACTTGGATAGTAGTATGTCATTTATGTTAATTATCATACAGTATAATTTCATTTTTGGTAAAGAGATTTCTGTCACACACACATATTTAGTTTTGCACCTTGTTGAATTATTCACATGCTTGGGTCTGAGTTTGTTTAGTTCTTTTTTTTTCTTTAATAAATCAATTGTCAAGGTTACACATGTTTGATCTGAATGAATTACTGTGAAGGTTGGAATGGGTTTTCTATTGCATGAGGTTTACAGCAACCCCGGAGAGGTTCTGGTTCCATTGTGGTAAGATCAAGGTCACATCATGAATAATAAGGCGCCCAAAAATCTATTAAATCATTATAATTATTCTTTCTCCCAACTCACACCAAATTTATTTACACCCACACTATCTCAGACATTGTTTCAGAGTGGTCCACAACATGGTGGCTTTTTCGAACTAACATACCAAAATGGAACAGTTTAGTCGTCACGGTTGCTGTTTGAGGAGTTCAGGTATGGAGGGAAGTGCAATTAACATTAATGATACTGAGTTTCATACAACAAATTTGATTAATTTGGATAAAATAGACATGGATCTACACAACAGTGAATCAGTTTCTGAAAGGACAGAAACGGCTTCAGGTGACAAAATACCGGGCGTAACTACGCCCCCAATTCCTGGCACACCTGAACGATGCACTACACCCCAGTGTGACGCGATGACGATGGGTCGATGTAAGATGTGCTCTTACAACACTAAGTCAGGACATGAAACAAATGGGTGAGGTAAAACAAGAAATGGGTGAAATAAAACAGGAAATTGGTGATGTAAAACAGCAGGGTCAGGATATGAGACAAGAAATTAGTGAGGCGAAAAATAAAATGGTACAGTTTAAAGAGCAGGTACACGAACAAAATCGAAATTTAATGTATAATTTTACCAAAACAGTTCAATCAGCTGCAGCCTGAAACCAACACACGTCTTCAAGAGACAGGTGGAAAATGACAAAACCTCAGGTCGGAAGTGAACGAGACCCGCAAGCTAGTAGAGAAAACTAGGGATGAGGTCGCTTTACAATGCACTGCATTGGAGGAAAGGATCGACAAGGTAGGACGTAGGATTATCACAGTCGAAGCGAGAGAGCAGGAGGAAGTGCTGAGGACTGTTGAAAATAAATTGCAAGAACTAGAACAGTTCTGTCGGCACTTCGACGACAAAATCTCTATGTCAAACTAGGAGCAGGAAAAACAGTTAAATGTTTTGTAAGACAAATTGGAAAGAGAAGTAGACAGGCAGGCACAGAATGTGAACGAAGCTAGAAACTCCACACCAAGTTCGCGAGCCTTACCACAGTTGCTACAGGAACTTTCCGTCCCACCTATTGAAAATGTTTTTTTGCACATAATACTGCATGAGCGAATCACCCAACGGCAGCTTTGTTGCACCAACCCGCCAAACAATGGAGGGGTGAGGCGGGGGGGGGGGGGGGGGGGCTACCAAAATTTCCTGGAAAGTACCAGGAAAATCCGGTCACACACATTAAGAAAATGGAGGAATACTCAAAATGATTTGCTCTGAATGACGCAGATATTTTAAGATGCATGAGGTTGAGCCTGACATCAACAGTGTACTTTTGGTGGGAAGTGGCCAAGGAGAAAATTTCAGGAATCATTAAAAAATTTTTTTTGGAATCCTAAAATTCAGTCCCACATCCGTTCGCAGCTTTCACAAGAACACTGGGACCCACGAAAAGAAAAGTCCATAGAGGAACACTTCAGTGAAGTATACGAGAGAACTCGCCATCTGTCATCACCGATGAGCGACGAAGAATTTACAGACTTATTAATTTCACAACTTCCGGTAAACTACCGAAGACAGTTCAGTGGCAACATTTAGAGGGACTTGTCTGAATTTAGATACCGTCTGATCCGAGCAAATCAGCTCGAGAGGCTAACACGTGTTGCCCAAGGATTATGACAGGCCAAGGCAGAAGTCTGCGCCTTCTTTATAACCAGTTGTATCCTAACCACAACCAGAATAATTCGCCTCAACAAAACAACAGAAATTTTCGCGTGAACACGTGTTACAGACAAGATAATGGGCGAGTAAACAATTTCGCTTACTGGGGAAGAAGTTCTTTTAGACAACTATGGAACCGGTGTAGTCGCGATAACAATGGGAAAAGATAAGGCCCAGGCTACACTCGCGGAGGCCAACAGTATGGCTATAGGAACATTGAAACGCGAGACAAGCGTTCTAACACCGCGCAAGGAGGAGGCAGCATTGACGCAAGACATTTAAAGTGGACAAAAATGATATCCCATTACCTTCATATCTCTATGCATTAATACAAAACTTTTCATAGGGAGAATTCAATCTAGAAATTATTATTTTTGGGTAAAAGGTAATGACTGAGTAATCTGATCCTTGCTGAAATTCAAACTTGACCTGTATTTTATCCTGAGGATTCGCTATGCAAAATTTGAAGAACTTCTCTGTTGAGCTTCAAGGGACTTAGAGGTATTAAAGACGTACAGACAGACAGAGATAGTCTACTTATTATATAGGATAATAGGATAGCGGCATACAATGGCTTCTTTTTTCCTTATTACTTATTAATCTTACTACACTCTTCAGTAATCTAAAAGCCATTTTCCATTTTGTCGATTTACCCCAAATATGATTCAATAATTTATTATGGACTGAATATTTGAGAAATGGTATGCAAGTATTGTATTATCATCACAAATATTTTCTAAGGTATGTACCGCAAAACACACTGAACTCAGTTTTTTACATAAACTATCAACATGCTCAGGCTATGTTAAATTACTGCGTATAATGAGCCCTAGAAATTTAGTACTATTTACTGTTTGTAACCCGTATTTTTATATTGTTGTGCATCTTTCATCCTGCATTGTATGTTTATTTATTTGCATGAAACTCAAAGCACAGATTTGTTTACATTTAATATTAATTTATTAAACAGGTACCAACTTGACATCTCAATCACTGTTTTATATTTCCTTCAAGAACAGCGTTATTTGAACTAGTTACCAAAATGTTTGTGTCATCCGCAAATATAGCTGAGCCGTTGGTGATTTGTCCTGGAAAATCATTAATAAATATTAAGAATAAAATTGGTCCCATTATTGATCCGTGTGGCACTTCTGCTCCAGTAGTTCTGGTAATGGACATAACATTTGCAATGTGATTTTTGTCATTATATCTTATGGAGGTAATCTGTTTTCTGTCTTCAATATATTATTTAAACAGATGATTGGTTACGCCTCTTATTCCACATTGTTCAAGTTTTTGCAATAGAATTTTGTGGTCGACACAATCGAAAGCTTTTGAAAGGTCTGCGAATATACCTGTTGAGAATTGTCTTTTATCAAAAGAAGTTAATATTTTTTCAGTAAAACTGTAAATAGCTTGTTCTGTGGATCTGCCCTCTACAAAGCCATCCTGATGCAATGAAATAACGTTTTTTTAAATTGAGAAATGGTTCAGTTTATTTGCTATCAATTTCTCTAAATTTTTTTAAAAGGACGTAAGAAGGGCAATAGACCTATAGTTATCCATCAATGCCTTTTTTATGTTTCGGTACTACTTTTGCATATTTGATTCTATCAGAAAAAATTCCCTGGGCAAGACATTCTTTGAAAATGTAAGTAAAAGGCAGTTTTATTAAATGAGAACACTTGTTTAGCAGAGTCATAGGTACCTCGTCTATTCCACAGGAACTTTTCTTTTGAAATTTTTAATTACATTTATGATGCCTTCAAAGATAGGTGTAAAAAAAGCGTGGTGGAAGAAATAAAGGTAAGTAATAATAATATTTAATAACAAAAATATGCGGTCTTTATGATGATTTTCGAAATTGATTAAAGGTATGTCAATATTGTTGTTTATGCCTGATTAAACATAGATTTAAGCGGTTTGAATTTTACGCAAATGCAGTAGTATTCCAAAGTATAAATAAATAAATTATATCTCAGAGCTTATAAGTGAAATATTGCTAAAATTTTGCACCATTAAAAGAAGAAATGTAACAAAATTATACTTATTATAAACTATGCTTATAAGCAGTATTTATTTTTTTCTGGGTTGAATACGTGGATGCGGGGAATGGCTAGTCATAATTATTTGATGCATAAGTATAATATTTGATGGTTGTGCATGTAGGTTATAGTTTTCATACATCGTTATTCAAACAAGTGTAAAACAGCATTGATAATGTGACTAATGCATTTAAAACTAATATCATTGGCTCGCGGTGTATGTGTATATATGTGGCCAATGTATATCTAATGAAATCACTGATAAACACCGTTATTTGACATTCACATCCTAACTAAATTCTTCATTAACTGACTAAGCTTGATTAGTTGTTTCTGACGTAATGCAAGCTGAACAAGTAAAATCAAACTGACCGAGCAAGTATTAATAGTAGTAAACACTGATACATCATTCTGCAGGGCCGGGGTTTGAATCCCTGTCCGGGCATCCTCATTTCAGCTTTCCATGGTTTTCTGACATAACTCCAGGCAAATGCCGAGATGGTTCCTTACTAAAGATTATTGCCGGTTCCTTTTTCAGTTTCCTTGAACTATGTTGTAGTCGGGGGCTATGGTAGCGTAGCGGCTATAGTTCTCGCCGCCCACCAAAGCTCTAGATTTCGATTTCCGGCCAGGTTACACTAGAATTTAACACATGTCAAAAACGCGGCAGACATTACCATTGGTGGGTGGGGTGGCATTTCTCGGGGTACTGTACTCTCGTTCCACACGTAGATGTTTTCCATCACTGTTCCATCTTCACCTCACTTCATCCTGATCTGCTGTTAAAGTGACATATATTTCCCCCTGTCCTTAATGACCTCGCCGTAGAGGACTGTGAAGCCATAAAAAATTGCAGTTAGAGAAATTAGTGTTTCTTGCGTGCAGGTTGTAAGATTTTTCAAAGTTTCTTAGTGGCAGGAGATTCTACTTTTTGGTTCCCATTAGCGTAAAATCACCCTTTTTATTTCAGTACTTACTCGGACTTTTTCCCCAGTGTTTCTGACAACAGATAAGAGAAGCTACATGTATAAGTCTAGACTTAGAGCTACAATTTTATGTAACTAACTCAGGACCGTTTACATTGGGAACACAGTTTAGGATGAGAGAAGGTGTCAGTAGAGTGTATTTATAGAAAATCGGAGGCCACAATTAGTTGATGGTATGTTGAAATCACATTCCAGCAGTACTAATTTTTCATGTGGTGAAAGATACAGAGCAAAGATGCTGAGCAGTATTCATTAACTGTCAATTTTACTTGCGGGGTCACTCCCGGATTTTCGCATGTAGGAATCATGCCTGGACGATGCAGTATGCCGACAGTTTTTTTTGGAGATCTTCGGTTTCCCCTCTTTCGCGTCATTGCATCCCAAGGCGCTTCTCCGTATCCGACTCATCCATCTCTCATCGGCTCTAAAGACCTTAGCTTAGATGATAAGAGCAGTCCAAACCTCTTATTAACTTATTCTGCAATTTAACGCAATTATTCATGGCACCAGCGACTGATTAGCAATGTCAGAATTTAATACGATAAAGTTTTATTTAATAACATATCATAGAGCTATACTACACTAGAGGGGGTGTGACGTCATAAAAGTGTGTTCAACATGGAACAATGTTTTGTTAAAGTCACGTGATAGATTCCGAACACACATTTCGCTCCCTGGAGCGTGACGTCACGAAGGCGCGTCCAACAAGGTTCGCCACTGCGCAATCTTCCTAAAGTCACGTGACCCATCTTTACCACACCCTTTCTTACAGTCTCTTATAGCAGACGCCGCCTCTATCTATTATACCTGTATGGGTACAATATACCTCGCTTATTAAATAACATATTGTGAAGTCCGTGTTGTATGTTTACATGTTTATGAATAACGTTTTCTTTGGGTTTGTAGCTAACAGAGGAAAAATTAAATAACGTTTAGGAAGAGCCCGCGGTTATGGGAGATTTCGAGAACGCTGCGACCCGAATTTTTATACTAGAATTCGTGAATGTTTTCAGTTATATGTTTGGACCTTGAAGACACATATTTGTGTACAAATTACCCTGGGCTCAGTATAGGAAGAGGCCCTAAAATATTATCACTGAAATGGCGTGTTTAATAATCTTGTTTTCGATAGCGGCGTTTGTAGGGGCCGATAACTTAAATTCTAAAATAATTACTTTTCGTCTGATTATACCCCCGAATAACCTAGATATTCAGAAGTCAACATATCGAAACAAAATTTAGTGACGTAAGAAATATTTTAGTAACATTTTTGGCTTCCAAGTCATAGTTTGGTTCAATAACGTAGTTTTATGTCCGTGACCGCAAAACAGACAACTAAGCAGTAACCGCGGCATAAAGTTTCTCTTGCATCCGAAGCAGGCCGCGCTGAGATAATATTATTTTGAAACTCAGTTTAACGCTTTTTAAGTATAATTAATTATTATTTTAATTAACTGACTTCTACGATAAGTCTAAGAGTACTCCCAGTGGCAGAATTAACACTTTCAAGTACATTTTATCATGTTATCGGGTCTTACAACCATACGTTTTCAAGTTTATTCTATTCGAACGTGAGTTACATCTATTGATTTTCTTAATACCTGAGTCAATATTACAATATATAATATAATAATACATTATATCAAATAGGATACAGCAAAAAAGTTTTGATCTATTTATTTTTTGGAGTTAGACATTTTTCTGAGTGATATTTGTTAATGTTAAGTGTACTGCATGTGAAAGAAAATGAAATTTTAAATCCCAAATAATTTCAAACATTGAGATCAATGATCTTACTAATTTTTTCGTACTTTTGTTCATAATTATTTTATGCACAACTCACACTATTAAGCCAAAAAGAAACTACTTAAAAAAATGCACACGAAAATACACTATAATTCAGTTTTGATGAAAACAATTCAATTATACTAGTGATATAAATATAAAACCAATTTTTTAGCAGACAACCGAGCATAGTGCTTGTTACGTGAAGACAATATCACGTATGTCTAAACTACCTAGTCAGAATTAATTGATAAACTATAGAAGTATATCGTAAACGTGTTTGCCTGCTTAATACCACTTCTCCCTCATACACTTCCTATTATAAATGTTTTGAATAATAGTTTCTTAAATTGCAATTATCATGATCATAGCGCGCGACTGTGAAAAAAGTATGCTTCTCTTGCGTATTCAATCACAATTTGGGATGTTCTGTAAAATCAGCGTCATCTTCTGTTTATTACCGTCTGCAATCTACTCTACATTAATTACTAAATATATTCTGGCCAACGTATAAAACGTAGTTTCACGGGAGGACTAAACACGGAATATTAATGTTCTAATCTGTTCCACCATTATTTTTTATTAAGTGACTTAGAGTAGTATGTCCGTTAGGTAAGTAATCCTTGGAGAGTATTGAGCCAACATTACGTAACATGAGATAAAATAAACTATATAATACGATTCACTAACCTGAATAAATAACATTAATTTGAATAGGTGGTTCACAAATATGTCGGTACTTAAAAAATGGCATCGACGATTTTAAATATTAAATATCAAGTAACTTAAAATTTCACCAAGATGGGATTACGTAAAAAAAGAAACTTTAATTTTATGATAATCAGTTATCTTGCCCTCGTAAACGTATCTAATTATTGTTTCCTGATCAGCCATTTATAACACATCTAACTTTCCATCTGCCACGATTTCGGGAAACCATACAAAACCCTAATTAGGATAGCCGGACCGAGATTCAAACCCAGGTCCTCCCGAAAGTGAGTTCAGTGTTTTTCAGCTGCGCCACCATGTTCGGTCCAGGTGCACAGTAGGTAGAAATAAGTTTGTCCAAAAAGTGCCCTGAGCATGTTTATAGACATAGATATGAATGTTGTTTATTAGCAGTGCAACAGAAAAACCTTTCCACTTGTATTCAGGTATGACAATGCAGTTTTGCCGGAAACCTATAAAATATAACTACCTACTTGTTAAAGAGTGTTAAATGCATAAAAATGAAATGCGTTAAATTGGCAAAAGAGTTACACGAATACGTGGTCGTAATTTAAAAATTTCACAGAAGGAGCAGGCATTTTCTTCGAAGTAGCATATAATGTACTGTTTAATCGGACACAACGAACATAAAATTCGGGCTACTTGTGTGTAAATAAATTTAAGACTCTTTGTGTACTACAAATATTATTACGTATCTTCCTATATACCAGACAACTACGACCAAACACATGCATGTGGTTTTATATACTCGGTTAAGCTTTATTTGCTTGGTGCGGAGGAACATTGTGGAAGTAGAACTTTGGCAGCGCTTAGTAAAAGTTGGAAGTCGCCGTTGATAGATTATACGAGTATCTCAGCAAATAAATGTTCGGGGAATACGACGTTTTTCCAGGGAAGTTGAAAAACCATTCAAGTATTGTAATCAAAGAAATAATTAGCGAAAATTGTTTATAATATCACTTTTAGGGATATTCTGAGCAGCTTCCTTAAGCGACAAGATGAAAGTACAAAGCGTTGTATGAAATTTTAATAAATTGGCTTGCATCGCGTGTGGTAATATCCTGCCGTTACAAATATAAATCGAGAGATTAATTTTCCTGCGAATACGTATATCGTAGTCTTGAAAGGCACGTCGAAAAGCTCTCTTGTGCCAAAACGTGACCGTGGGGAAATTTTAAACTGTTTACTATGGATTCCTTTAGAGCATAGTCTCCATATTTACCTCCAAAAACGACACCATCGTGGTATCTCTGATTCGCATTAATTTGAGCTTTATTGTTCGATTCCCGGCGGGGTCGCTCCCGTATTTTCGCATGTGGGAATCGTGCCCAACGATGCCGCTGGTCGGCAGGTTTTCTCGGGGATCTCCCGTTTCCCCCACCATTGCATTTCGTAGCTATCCGTATACACCTCGTCCCACACTCATCGACTCCCCGAGACCCCGTTTTTAAGAGACGCCCAAACCTTTTCACTCTCTCAATACTCAAGGATATCGGTATATGAATTGTTGGAGGGGGGGGGGAGATTCCTAACGCTTTCAACACGTAGCTCCTATGCTATGCGGGGAATCATTTATTTATATTGCTTGGTTTTTGAAACGTCAATTAATATATACAACGTGTTCGGAAGCTACCTGTCGAAATTGAAATCACAGCATCTGTTGGTGAATAGAAACAAGAAACTCGAGTCGCAAAATGTTCGGAAAGGCCATTTAGTATGTTTAAATTGAAAAGTTGAATTTCGGCAGACGACGCCGGGTGCCCGCAGCTGTATGTACCTACGTGCACAACAAGTTGCATAAAAAGAAGGCGAACTGATCCACGGGCAGAGCTGCACGCAGCACTCTGCGCCCCCTGTCGGTCGGATGGATTGCCACTATCCCCCGCACAAGCGTCACAGCAGTTGCAGGTCATCTTGCGCCTCCACGGTTGCCTATGCACAGGCGCTCGCCGCATGTCGCGCCACCACCGTTCGCCTTCCTGTCAAGCAACTTGTGGTGCGCTCAGGTACATACGGCTGCGGACACCTGGCGTCGTTTGCCGAAATTAAAATTCAAATTAAACATACTAAATGGCATTTCCGAACATCTTGTGACTGCAGTTTCTTGTTTCTATTCGCCCACAGATGATGCCGTGTTTTGAATTTCGTCAGGTAGTTTCCGAACACACTGTAAAGCAAATTTTATTCTGCTATCTGGTCAGCAAGGCGCATAAGAGGAAACACCCTGTCCTTAAAAAAAATCGTGTAGTTGAAAAACATCCCTCGATCGTAAAATACGTGAATGAGCTTGATATACTGATCATAACTACTTACCTGTTCGCTGTTGTTATAAGCATATGTGAGTACGGCTACTCCCTTGAAAAGAGCGGGCCATTATCAACAATTCATCGGTACACCTGATAAGCTGTCTGTATTCGAGTCAACAAGAGACATGGCAAAATAAATAAGCAACGGCTAATGTTAAGCTTTTCATATACACATACAGATGTTTCGCTTCTAGCTTGTTGCAAACTATAATTCCACTACGTAATTTCGCAGAGTGTTGAAAGCGTTAAGACATTCTCATCTGTTGTTAATACTTATTCTGTCTGGAAACAGGTTATTGAAACATATCTTCTCACTGGTTACGAGTGTGACTAAAAATACAATGTGTATTGATATTTGTGTCTTTATAAAAAAATATTATTTTCAATTAGTTTTTACCCTTTACAGACCAACGATTTGATATGGCGACGTTTTATTTACTACAACGGATATCTTTGTAATATGCCTGCAGCTGCCAAGTGACGTCATCATTTGATTTCACAGGACGTTCACAAGTGGTATTGCCTGTCAGTTATTTTAGCAATATTAGCTCTTAAAGGCTGTTTACGATAAAGTGAGCACTTTAAAAACGAACCTTAGAAAACAAGTCACTGCCCCTGCAAGCACGTATTTTAACGGGCACACTGAGTGAAATTCGCCCAGTAAAGTTGGTAACGATGGATGGAAAGTAATTCCATATCTTAAAGTCGAATAAAAAGTATTAGGTAGCCATTTGTGATAACTTAAAATTATTTCTTTCGCCTTATATTTCTTTAATGCATCGAATTATACAAATGGGCAGATTTGTAAAGTATTTACTATCTGAATAATTTCCCAGTTCCATTTTACCGATGCATGAACAAAGTGACGAGGCCCATGGAAATGTTAATTTTACATAAGACGGAGGAATACACAACGTCTATTCAAGTAGATCATAAGCAGGGCTTCCAAAAGTGTTCATTTTATAGTGAACATCCTATATCTTCCTTTTAAGGCTATTTTACTCATATTACTGTACGATGATATCATGTGAATCTATGTAATAGATAGCATTCCAAAAAAAAATTGGCACTTATATTTTATAAAAGTGTTGGCTAATGAGTTTGTGATAGTTATTAATAAAAGAATCTATAACTGTCGTATATACACTCTTGGGGCATTTTTTAAATTGTGTAGTCTAGAGAAGATTAAGAGGACGATCGTTACGAATGTTTACAGCTAGTATAACAATAGCTCAAGCTGTTCCGGTTTTTTCTGAACAAAACGTATTATTTAACTTCTATAAAGCAAATTCATTTCACGGCTCGATGACGTTTTTAAGGTCGCTATCTTCAGAACAGATATAAGGCATTCACAGGTTGATCATACGAACCAAATGCAATAGTTTTAAGGTCTGTTCTGACGTATTAATATTTATTAAACCATGTGCCACGCTGATCCAAAAGCAGCATTACTGCACTCAGCTGAGTCCTAACTAGTGGCGGAATTTTATTGCCAAAATGAGTTCTCGAACATGTTTTTAGAAATTACTCCAGTAGTTGTGAATCTGGGAGATGTTTAATTTAGTGTGTTAGTTTGTAGAAAGCGTGCATATACATTTTATATTGCACAGAAATGTACAGCGAAAATAAAAATAATTTATATCCGCTCGCAGTCTTCAGAAACTGTACATTTTAAGTACCCACCACTGGTGTAACTCTAGACATGGGAAACTATTTTCATCAGCGCTGCAGCACTTATCACTTTCATAATTTTAAAAACAAACTTAACATACGTGATAGTGATAGTGTATATTTGTTGCAGGCAAAGTTCCTAACAACAAGAGGGCATGTTTGCCTTATATTTAGGAACACTTGCAAATTAAAATACTTTAATTAGATATATTTGACTAATAGGATAAATCAGAAATTTTCATATTTTACGGAAACATAAATAACAACTCCTACAGCATCCGGAATTATGTCTCGGTTAACATGCCAGTTTCAATATAGACACGGTTAGCTGAGAAACTATAGAAACATATTATATTTTAAACATCCCATTCGTCAAACGTGGCGTCTCGACAGCTTTCAGCAACATTATCGCCTTCACACTGCTCAGAGAAAATAATTAAATTCGTGTCATTTCGTATTTCGTCTGGAAGATTGTGTACACTTTTTCTTGGTATCTTCTAGCCGAAAGATATCACCCGATTTGCTGAGTATAGCAGCCTACAAAATAAGTCACGGATATACAGTCTTGTGCTGGATTTACGGGTAAAAAAATGCCAGTAATTCCTGATGTATTTATGTCGTGATTCCTGTGCCTCGTTAGACAACTGCCCAATTGGTGTGACAGCATTGCCTATTATTATTAAGGAACCATGTTCTAACACCCCGTGAACAGTTAGAGTCAATTAGTACCAGCTGCAAAGTTCTTTGTACAGAGCTTTTGTTACCCTACAGTATGTCTCAAACTGGCCAATATTAATGTCATGTCCACTATATAAAGCACACAATACCTTATCAGTTCGTCGATACCTTTAGATCTTGATGCTGTGGTTGGGTCAGCGAAAAATTTCCTAGCTGTGTTTCCGTCTGTTGTGGAGCCAAAACCTTGCTTTGGACGATCTGGTTGAATAGACATGAATCTTTTCAAGTAAGTTCTGAACTACTTTTTCTTTTTGTTCGTTAACATCTCCACGGTTTCTTGTTTCTTTGCCTATAAAAGTAAGAAACCTAATAAAATATTATGATTACTAATATTACATAAATATGCAATATAAACAAACATTATACATACCCATGCGATTGTAAATATCCAGGACGAATTCTAAAAATCGAATGTAGATGTGGAGCGGTGAAATGCCAAACCTTAATGCACCTTCGTCTGCTGGTTTTGACTCAGTCCGTGAGAATGAACCTCTTGCCATATGCTTACAAATAGGGCACTCCTGGACACTTGTGTTTGTCAGGGCACACAGAACTTTGCCATCGGTCATTGTCAGCTGCAACGAAAAATGTATTTCCGCATCGTCAGTCTTGAACGTATTCAATTTATGTACTTGGCTTTGAATGCACTGATCCTCCCTTTAATTAACATCTGCAGTTTCCTTGATGAATTGAAGTCTTGTGGGTCGACAGAAATGTGTAGGACTTGGACAAGAATTTTCCAGACGTCGCTGTCTTTACCCATTAGTATTAAAGGAGCAAGTTATGTAACAAAAATACTTTCATCACTATATGATTCATGTTCCTAACCCGGCTTATACAGAGACTGTTCGGATGAGTCATCAAAGTCCCACTTGTAGACCAAATGAAATTCACCTTCAAGACGTTCTTCAATAGTATATAATATTCTTCTGACTGTGTGGAACAACAAAACTTGGTAACGGTACTTCGCAAAGAGCTTCAGAGCACTGAATATTCATGGGGTACGTTCGCTTTATTTCGCCGATATTCGTATTAAATTATAGGTTTGTTTTGATAATTTGGCTTCCATTTGACGGGATAGGGCTTCGTTTGGAGATAACGGAATTCTGCATTTGCCTGGTTTTGCCATAGAGTGGTACATTTTTTTGTAAAGTCTCTGGGCGACTGCTGCTAATAATCTTTACTCACGCTGATCCTGCGCTGTTCCCCCTCACCCCTCCCCACCAAACGTGTAGACAAAACACACACAGTTTCAGGAGTGGTTAACTTGTCCGCTGCACTCTTTGCACTTCTTTTGTCAGTACATTCACACGCTTCACTCAACAATTTCTTTGTGCGACCACGTTTTGTTAAGCGGGTTGGAGTTTCATTCACTCGACTAACGTGTGGACTGGCAACTTCACGTATGGGAAATATTACTTCAGTGTCTAGCCATGACGAGTATGCTCGCCGAAATCTCTTTCGATCACGATTGCTGGCTTTCCACATTTTAACTTACTTTTTGAAAAAGTCATATAGGGCGCTGTTCAACTCACCTCGTTCCGACAAGCTGTACTCATTCACGATTCTGGAATAACAGCCAAAACTGACTTTAAAGACGCATATTTTAGCTTTTGCCACTCTTCCAGAATACCCATAAGTATGAGAAGATCTTCGCTATTCGCCGTGTGTTTGTACAAGGCGATAGCTCTTGCCCGACTGGGCCAGTCATAATTAAGTTACTTTGACACTGCACGTATGTGATTTGCAACCAGGCACCTGAGATGTGTGACGGTTAAAATCATCAAGTCAGAAAAGTGAATCGGAACTAAAGTGTTTTGGAGTATAACTAATCGTGGAATCTTTTCGCGAAAATCAGGTGCCCTTACACGTAAGTAGATACATGCAAAATTCGCGGTATTGTTTGTCACCACGCTGGATTTCCCGCCCTATATACATTAGAGCGTGTGCCATTTGTTTATTGGCTTCTGCAAAAGCGAGGACCCACAATCCATTTTGACTAGGCGGGGCGTGATTGGGCTATCTCGTCGTTAGTTGCTTCCGGTTGGTTTAAGGCAGCCCAGGGCGTGTCAAACCAGTTGTAGTCCAATTACATGAGGCATACAAACGCATATGTGTTTGAAGTCTATTCTGTCTTAAAATGATAACCCGAATTTTGCAGGTCTCTACATATAACGGAAATTGAAACTGGAAACTTGTTGTCGGGCGCGTAACGATTCTTAAAAGCTATTCGTAAACAGAAACCATGTAAGCGCGTGTAGTGGTTTTTTGATAGACGTGTTTTCCGTGAAGCTCTACCAGTGCAGGGCGACCTGGACAGGCGGCTCCCGTACGTGTGCGCTGGAAAAAAAAAAAATTGAAATTTTTCCCCCAGTCCTAAAATTTATCCTATGTCATTCTACATGAAATGATCTACATTTTCACCGTAAAATGTACGCCTACGCCAACAATATATAAATAAGTATGGCATTATAACCAGCAATATACGATATTCACTTAAAGCATATGCCTAAGTACATACTTAGTTTGAAGCCTTTCATAAAACAAACCCTGAGCGACGACAGTCGATCCAGAGGAACTGTCGATATTAATCTTATAGCGTTACTAGCTGGTACCGGTGTCAGCTGAAGTTTAAGGAGACCCGGTGTCAGGGTTCAAGGAGAGTGGTGTTACCGACATTGGTAATGCGTTTTCCCGTACAGTTCTCATAACTCACTCCTCACAGCCTCACCTCATACACTTTTGGCTTAACCCCCAAGGCGCGAGCTGTTCCTGACAGCCGATAGGCACACTTCACACAAAGATGAGTTATAATTCAATTTTTCTGTTCCAATACATTTCCCGCACCAGGGGGCTTGTTCTAAGTTTTGTTGGTATAGGCTGTTCACGGTAAAGTGAGCACTTTTTAAGGCCCTTCCAACAGGTATTAACCACTAATAAGTATATCTTATTGCAACCTCAGGCATTAAATTTTGAGGGTGGTGAAATGTATACACTGTGTTTATTGGTCACGTTGCAATGTTTATATTAAAAAGCAGCAGGAAGATGGAAATTGGATGAAAATAAATATTTAGAAGGGCCTTAAAAAGTGCTCACTTTACCGTGAACAGCATATAACTGCCAATACCAACACGATCCCAACCATAGACTAATGATCAGGTAGACCAATCTCGCTGGCTGCGCACAACCATTCTCCGTGTCCCGACAATGAACTGCAGTTCTGCCTACACGTCTAGCAAAATCGGCGTGGATTTGGATTTCAGGTTAGAACACTGTTTAGTAAACAAGTGTTTTGAGATGTTTGTATAGTTCCTCTAACCAATTTGTAACGCAGTTTGATTAAATTAAATTTGGCAAAAGTGTTTTATTAATTTAATAATGCTTGTCATTTGTAAATTAAGATGCAAACGAACACGTTCCTCATTGTTGACCATGTGACTTTGACAGTTGTGTTCCTTTGGGGTAGGTCAATGTTGGGTACATGCGCAGAAGACGAATAAGTCGTCTGCTTAATATTAAGTCTATGATCCCGACTGTCTCGCAGCCGACTAAAATAATCGTGAACTTAAAAACGTTATTCAGAGTACTTCGTCGTTTGTAAGGGAAGCAAATTCGGGTATCTTAGGCCGACTTTGTCACCACAACGTATCGAGCCTCGTTGTCTGCTTGCATGGTGGGAAACCTACCAGACAGAAGTAACTAATAAAATTTGCGTTTAGATGGAAAGAATCTGCAGAAAAATGGCTTTCAGAGCTATAAGTAAAATAAAACTAATATTTAACCTTCGCACAACATTATGAATAGTTGAAAATTTTGTTTTATACGACCTGAAAATGATAAGTGATGGGCTTGAGTTTTAAGGGGAATGAGATTAAGTATCGTTGGTGGCCATGTTGATCGCGGATTTTTTCGGCACTGTATTTGTTTACAAATTTCTGGGTGCGTTTCGCGGTTTGAGTTTGTATTTCGCGTGCGAGTTGCGAAATGTCTCGCCAAGGAACGCCAGCAAGTTACAATTCTTGACTTCACGGAGGGTCGCCGTGATTTACTCAAAGGGAACTTTAGTGGCAGTTTGACATATTCTGTGATGAACCAGCATCCGGGCGCAACTCGCACAACTGCAGGTCCTGGACGGACAAATTCCACAGGAGAGGGCGACGACACCCAAAACTTCTTCCATCCGGTGCAGTTCTAATAAAGCACCAAGGAAAAAAAAAAACAATCACACAATCGCGAACCGGGAATCAAACACGAGACTCCCAGGAACCCTCTCTGAATGCGAGAGCGAGACGGGAATGGAAAGCGGAAAACTTGGATTGAACGAACAAAGAACCAGCTCCGACCAGTACTCGGAGGCATTCCATTGCGTCGTCCGAACTCGCTCGGACAAGCGAGAGGGGGAAATGGCCCCTCAGATTTCGAGCAGTCGATCCTGAATAAGATCGCGGAGGCCACAAATTTCCTGTTCCACGACACTGAGCGTGCAACTCGACATCCCGGTTCGAAACCGGTTCGAAGCAGCACCATTTTACCAAGTGGCTTCCGAACCACGCCCCCGGCTCACCAAGCGAACTACAACTTCACAATATGTACAGCGTCGCCGGGAACAAAAAGCCACATTTTTCACCTCGTGGCGCGAGACACGAGCAAAAACTCTTTTCCCGTAAAAAAAAAAAAAAAACTGAAATCCAATCGCACCTTTGGCTTCGCAATCAGCGTGGCAAAAAACGGCTTGCACATGGTGGCAACCGACTTGCAAAAGTACACTCTGAGAAATTATTAGGGAATTTATCATACCAGTGTATAGGCTTAGTGAGAAAGCAGGAATAGTAAAGTTATACCCTTTAAAATCACTGTAGCGTTCCTACATTTGCTCAGGAAACAGTCGAATGCATAAGGAAGATGCAAAATTTGTATGGCAGGGCTGCTAAACATTCCTATATCTGCAACTTGATGTTTGGCATTTTTACCATTAACTATATTGGTTAAAAACTTCCATTACAGTTTAGGAAATCTTCCATCAAATTTCTTACAGTGTACCAGGCAGCCACTGAAATGCTGGAAAATGTAGGAGTCCGCTATTTTACATTCAGTACCAACACTGAACTCGGCTAAATTCCACTATTTACTACCTTTTAAAATTACCCAGACTAGACTTCCGAGGCTACTTAAAAATGTTAATATACACTTCAAAAATCCGTTCCGCAAAGATGTATGACAACAAAGTCTGGGGTAGTACGGCTAAAACGCTAATCAAATCACTGCAAGTTATTCAAAACAAATACTTAAAAATAATCTGAAATGCACCTCCCTTTACACGCATTTCCGACATGCACGATGCTCTTAAACTGCCTTACATTGACAATAAATCTCACTCTCAAAACAATGCATTTTATGATAAACTGTTAACTCATTAAAATCCTATAATTAAAAAAAAAATTGGAAAATATCAACCTGACACCACTAACTATCCTAAACGCCCTAAAAGGCCACGTCTAAATCAGTAATAACCCAACAGAAATTTAAAATAAATGCCGGTAGTGAGTAGGAATTCTCTGATCGGTCCGGGACGGGAATTAGGCCGTTTTAACAAAATTGTTTCCCCGTGGACACCTGCCCCACCACACACACACACACACACACACACACACACACACACACACACACACACACACACACGCACACACCACACACTGACACACACACACACGCGTGCTGCAACACTTCTCATCCGACAGCTGTTTGTATGCAGAGTTGATTCACGATAACTTCGGCCTTTTTTGAAGCCCTGCCAAATTTCTACTTTTAGTTTCTGATTACGCATCCTTCCGCTACACGTAAACATAAACACTGCCACGTGACTTCTACTTTTATAACTGTCGAATGCGTTGGTTGCTGTTTACAGCTGTTCAAAGAATTACGTCATATTGCAGAAACCATTTCCTACGAATGTTCACTATTTATGCCTTTAACAATATTTAGGTCAGCTTTATAACTATTTGTTACACACGATATAGGACGTTACACGTAATAAACAATATTTTGCCACGGCGGGGTTTGTTACAACTGTGGCGGAAACAACAGTGTTATTTAACTTGTTGTTATTAATATGTGCTTGGAATAAAAATTAAAACGAAGGGACAACCAGTCCAACGAAACGGCACTGTAAATTCAAGCACACAACTCGTGTCACTTATTTATTGTACTATGTAACATCGACAAACGTGAAATATAGTGGTGAACATGTAAACACATAGGCCTACCGTAACATTTATTACGCTAATATTTACATACATTGGTACCGTGCTTACTGGTTTGTAGAATTATTTTACTATTTATTTTAATTTATCTGGGTGGGCTAAGTATTTCGTTGGGATTGTGGCAGACGTTCAAATCACAGACACGTAAGCTCGTTACACAACTGTGTTTCAAACACCTAGTAAGAAGGTACAACATTGTGATAAACAGACGTTAAAATAATTAATTGACTTCGTCATTACATCAGTTCGTGGTTAAAACGTATAAACTTTGCGCGTATTTGAAGTCCACAGGCCTGCGTAACGATTACAACGCAGCCACCATAGACGGAAATGGCGGCTACGCCCTTGCACACTCAGCGATCACAACATTCGTTACGGTATATTAATCAACCCTGCCGTGCAGTGGAAACATATTTATCACAACATTATAACTTCCTTGGGATGTCTCAAAAACACAAGTACGAACTTGACGCTTCATTCAGAAACACGCCGTGTCATCGACATGTCACACCACTGCTGCAAATGCACTGGGCGCGTATAACCGCTCGCCGCCGCCATATTGGGAACGCTTTCCACACCACGTCTGCCAACCTGCTGGATTTGTAAGTATCGCTCAACGAGCTGTGTCGCGCTATCGCATCTAAAACATGTCATTGCATCTAAATAACATATAATAGGCATTTAAACAATAAAATCTAGTTTCAGTTGTAAATTACAATCTCAAACATCATTATTGATGCTGTAATTAGTATTAAATGTGCTGAAATTAGAAATAACAAACTGTATACCTTTCCTACACAGGTGGTACGATCTTCCCGAGAGAGAGAGAGAGAGAGAGAGAGAGAGAGAGAGAGAGAGCGAGAGTGAGTGACACGCTCTGCTTCACTTACTGAACCTTTATTCCGGACAGAAAACAACACCAGCTTACACACGGGAATTTGCGTGGATATTTTTAACTGCAGCAATGATATGCGTTTCCGTCAGTACTATCTAACAATACAAATATCTCAATTGGCAACCTTGAACTTACAAATAGTATACATAACAACGAAGATAAAAAATATTGTAATTGTGAACTATTTCTTAACGGCCATTGCCAACACATCACTGCTCTCGCTGCTGTTAATTCATATTTAATACGAAATAATTATTACAAGTTATAGAAGATACTAACGTAAAATGTTATTTATTCAATAATACATTACTCTAAAGTTAATCACAGTGTTAAATATTTGTGGAATTCAAGTTATTGGAAACACAGGGTGACATAATACGCCTAGGGTGATTTTTCAAAGGTTCGATTCCAAAAGGCCGAAGAAAGCGTGAATGGACTATATGGTCCGTCACCACTGCCGATTCCAAGGCGGTCTCTGGTCGGTTTACCAGCAAAAACTGAGGATGCTGTGGCGTATGTAGTGTGTTCTATGCAGCAGCTGGTGGGGGTTGTGAAGCGGCACACTCACACTAACCCACACAAACACTAACTACACATACAATCCATTTCCACGTAAATTGCTGCAAGCGAAATAACGCCGGGAGTAATGCCATTTCATTGCACCGCCCCACCGCCCCCTTTCCTCTTTCTAATTACTCGTATTTTTTATACCTGGAAACTAACACTTTTTTCTGCTTCCAGGGAGATGACTGGCATCTGCGGGCGGGCGGCGCAATTCTGTCCCCTGCCTCCAGAGCCGTGCTACTGCGGTACGACCTTGGATACATTCCACCAGCGGCTCGACACATTTCATATCACCACTCATTAACCTCACAAAGTCTGTCTTCGCGAACTAACAAATATCCTACTTTATCCCGCCCTAATCAGGTTAAAAGGAATTATTTTTATCCTTCGCGACTGTAGCATCGATTTTCCACGGCCCTCTCCGCTTTGCCTGGTTTTCTATGCCCCTTACTAGACCCTTCTTCTTTCACGGTGTGCGCATGTCTACAATTGCAGCCATGGCACCAGGCAACCCTGCTCAGACGCGATGCATGCGCCCATTTTGTTAATTAAACCCGACCTAAGGCGCGTAGGACTTGCCACGAGACGCATCCCATTCTCCAACCGACTTAGCTACCAACAAGTATGAACTGTGAAGGCACACAGAACTGTGAAGATGCCTCACGTTGGCGTAGCGGCCAGGCCAGGGCCAGCAAGTAGTGCGATCAAGCACGTCATGGCAGACACAGGAGCAGCAGCAGCAGCTCCAGAAGTGGACCCATCCCAGGCGGAACCGTAGATTTGCGAGCCTTGCCTAAAGGCCCGAGACGCCCAAGACACAGCCAGGGCCCTATTTCATAAAACGTGACGGATGTGACGTATTCGACAATTATGTCAAATCCAACAAATTTGTCAATATGTAATGACAGTGTTATGTTACATAAATAATGCGAGTTCTCCTTATTTGACAAGGAAAAAAAAGTGTAAATTGACAGCCTTAAAATAACAGTTTCATAAACACGATAATTATATGCCAAACAGTAAGTTTCATTTATTACACGCTAGGTAGCTCTCAAGTGCGCTTACGATAATCGATCGCAGGCTTATACGCGATTCATGAACAGTCGGTTCCTACCACAAATATTTAAGCGGCAAATAATAATTCCATCCAAATAATTTTGTTGACTCCCAGAATATCGAGTGATGTGGATGAGATTACTTTATTAAACCCCATCCGAGGGGAAAATGATGTGCTATTTGGCAAGCAATGTTAATTCACACAATATTGAAACATAATTGCACTCCATGTTATATGAACATTACAAATGACTGGTTACATAGAAAAGCTTGCCTGTAAATTCTGCAGTGAAAATTCTACAAATTTGTAGAAATGTCACCGAATAATTACACTTATTTGTTTCATAAAACAGTTTGTAGTGTAGTATTAGACTCATCTGTCGGCTCAAAACTTTTGTGAAACAACTATTTGTCAAATTCTCATACAATCCTACAAATTTGCCATGGCAAGTTTTTAAACTCATCAGCTTTTATGAAACACACATTTGTCGGATTGTAAACCTGTCCGACAATTTCCTGTCACCTGTCACCTTCTATGTAATAGGCCCCGGATCACCGTCGAAGCAGCCGACAACCTGCCTGATCGCCTGGGCCCGAGAACCTTGCCCCTGCAAGCCCAGGCGCTCAGCCAGCTACGTGTAATAACCAGGTTGGTATATCCAAGCTGCGGATAGAGCTGTAGAATTTTCTCCGGCTTAGATACTCCCCCGAGGTAAAAAAAGGGGAGGGGGAGGGTTGTCAGCTATCCGCAGCCAAGGAGATTAGGTGTGCAACAGCCCACAAGGGAGGGCAGCTGCACTCCGGCCTGTGCTTCTCGCAAGCAGGAGCACCAACATTAGATCCCCCCTAACCCCCCCCCCCCCAGCTTTATCAGCAATTTGAATAAAGGCTGTTCACGATAAAGTGAGCAGCACTTTTGAAATCAACCTTAGAAAAAATTCACTGCCACTGCTTGCATACATTATAACGGGCGCACTGAGTGACATGCGCCCAGTAAAGTTGGTAACGATGGAGGGAAAGTAGTTCCATGTCTAACATCAATTAAAAAGTGTTAGATAAACATTTGCGATAAGTTAAATTATTTCGTTCGGTTTCTGTTTTTTAGACCATCAAAGTGCAAAAATTAACAAAATTAAAAATTATTAATTTTCTAATGCTTTCACAGTTTCTCTTGACCGATGCATTAATGAACTGACGAGACCCATGGCAATGTTAATTTTACATAAGACGGAAGCACATACAACGTGTATGCAAGTATATCTTAAGCAGGGTTTTCAAAGGTGGTCATTTTACCGTGAACAGCCTATACCAAAGAACATAGCATCTGGAACCAGTAGCCTGTAGTCGGAACCCTTGCACGCCGAAAAAACATTCGCAGAGTGAAAACGCCAGACAAAATGCGCAAAGCCGGCATAAATTATGGGAAAACGCCGGGCAACATGCGAGGAAAGCACGTCGCGCGCCGCCAGTAGAGAGAGAGAGAGAGAGTTCTGCCGGCTGCCGCCAGGGGCGCGCGCCGTGACAAGAACAACAGTGCGACGACGCAGCACACTTCAGTGACGGCCCGGCCTAGTGATAGGCAAAATCGAATTATTTGCGAAATCGATTTTTATTCGAATAGTCTCGTTTGAAAAATCGAATCAATAATACGGATTCCAAATATTTCGTTTTCTTCCCCGTTTGCGTCATTGCGTAATAATAGAAAGGAATGGATGTTAATGCTACAAGTTAACACTTCGAAAGTACTTTTTTGAAGCGAGTAAATTAATGGCGTATTTTGCTGAAGTTATAAGACATGTGTTAATAAGAATGTATAATATTCATTTGTTTTTGTAGCAGATGACATTTTAAGTTATAGATCATTTCCCGTCCTAATGTGCATATCTTTGGAAATGAGACAAAAGTCCTTTTAAGTTATTTTCATTTTATCACAATCTGTTCCCGTCGTTTCAATGATAGGCTCAAGTATTTTGATGAGGTAAAAGCTCTTTGCAATTCACGAAGGAAAAAAAAACCGAATGATTGCGATAGCTGCCATTCTCTTCCCCGATATTCGAATGAAACATTCACTTCGTGGAGATATGTATGAAGCATGATCATTCGTATAAGTGGAACGAATGGACATTCGCATGAGTGAAGCGAATCATGATTCATTTAACAAAGTGAATGTTGTCGTAGATTTTGAAGGCAGTGGCTACATATAGAGAAGGCAGTGGCTACAGACAGAGAAGGCAGTGATACGTGTGAAGCCAGTTGGGAAGTAACCTGTTTATGGAACATGTAACGTGTTGTGAAAAAAAAAAAAAAATTGAGTTTGGCTGTTTGGGGGCACGCCTGTTTGTTTTGCGCGAATAGGTCTATGTTGACGAGCTCGGACGCCTTGATGTTATTTTACGTTCCAAGCACCGCTTCACTCGATCATATGGGTTTTATGGGTATAACTGGATTGCTTTTGAGATTTTATTTCCAAACTGTAAACGATTTCTGTATTTCGACTTGGCTTTTTGACGAGTATAGGCCAAAATTGTGTTAAGTTTTCTTACTGTTTTACATTAAACTCATACCATTCAAACATAACCACACCACACAAATGTTTTGTATACACGCAATCGATTTATCTTGACGAATTCTGTCGATTGAAACTCAAACGAGCGTCGTAGCTTCTCCTAGTCAAAAGTTATACTACGCGGAAGTTATGAGACGCGGCGAAACGAACTCAAAGTTGCACCCCCTCCCCCCCCCCCCCCAGCACGCGCGATGCTTCACAGTCCTCACTCAACGTAACATATTCTTTGAGCCTTCGGCAATCGAGTGGTGTAATTGAATTGTGAAGGTAGAATATAGATTCAGAGCTGCAATGCAATGCTGTATAACCCGATTTTGTTATCATCGGATTTTCTGGATTGCTTCCCACTATGGTTGCAAATTTAAAGACGCATTCACGTCAAAAACTGATATTAGTAACATTCGAGAGTTTGTGCATTGTAGGAAATCGCGGAAAATGGAGGGTCGGCTACTGGACCAGTTATCCTTTCAAGTAAATATCAGTAATAATTTTGAAAAGTTTATTCAAAGTTTCGAAACGTATCTAATTGCAACGGGAAAAGATAAGCAAGCAGATAGTGTGAAAATTGCATTATTGCTTAACTTATTTGGAAATGAAGAAGTTGAAGTGTTTAACACGTTCAAACATGATGAGAAAGATAAAGATAAATATAACTGTGTTAAGAAGAATTTAAAAAAAAATATTTTTCACCACTTACCACTAGAACTTATGAACGTTTTGTATTTAATAGTCAATGTCGAGAAAGTGATGAGTAACTCGACCAGTTTGTTAATGATTTAAAGAAACGTATTAAGTCTTGTGAATATGGTGATCGAGATGATTCCATCCTTATCGATAGAATAATATTAGTTGTGTGACTGATGTAAAACTACAAGAAAAACTGTTGCACCACAGGGAAGCTGCAACAGTAGAGAGTGCAACAGAAATGTGCCGTGGAGCTGAAGTAATAAAGAGATAATTGCAAACCGTTCCTGATGAAGACGAGGTTAGTAGTGTCGATGCGATTAAGAATGCACGTGATTTTAGTAAGAAGAGTTATTAGAAATAAAAAAAGACGAGGGTATGGAGATGGGAAAGGAACGCCCCTTTAAGTGTGAACAAAATGTGAAAACCGCAAAGTTAAATCGATGCAATAGTAAACATTCATTTGGAAATTGCCCAGCGTATGGGGAGAAGTGCTCTAAGTGTGGGGAAGAGAATGACTTCAGTATTGTATGTAGGATTAAGAGTGTTAAAGAAGTATGTGAAATAAGTATAAATGTCAAGGAGGACGAATTATTTGTTAATGGTATTGCAAAGGTTAGTGAGGTAAAATGTAAGGTCTCCCGTCCGTGGATGGAAATATTTCAAATAGGTAACGAAAAGGTTAAATTTAAGTTGGGCACAGGTTCAGAGGTAAATATTATACCAAAAAATGACTAAAACAAATGTTATTTAAGAAGTTTATGGAGGTACACAAATTAAACCTGTGGGAAAAGTATAATTACAATAATAAACTAGTAATCAATTTGTTGTATTGAAATTTGTTTGTAGTTTATATAAACGTTCAACCTATTTTAGGGTTAGCTACATGTTAAGCATTAGGTTGGTTAAATGTGCGAACACATAGTGTTGTGGTTGATGAAGAGAAGGAGAAATTTATTTTGAAAAAAGGAGATGTGTTTGAAGTTGGGATTAATGATCAATGTAAAGTTGCACTTAAAAAAAATAGTATACCAGTTGCCAAACCAGCTAGGCGGTTGACACTAGTTATTAAAGAGAGATTGGCAGAGAAATTAAAGGAGTTAAAAGACTTGAATATTATAAGTAATGATAATGGGCCCACAGAATGGATTAATAATTTAGTAGTAATTGAAAAGCCTGGCAAGTAACTGTGGTTGTACTTAGATACAAGTGTATAGAGAGGTAATATTGTGAATTGCCTACGATTGAAGAAATAAGTAGTAAATTAACTGTAAAATATATTTTACTGTGTTTGATTTAACGGGCGGTTATTACCAAGTTAAGTTGTCTTTGTACTTTTTCGTCATTATTTAGATGTTTAAAATTTTAAGGTTACCGTTTGGCATCAAAACAGCTCCTGAATATTTCCAAAAGAAGAATAAAGAAAATTTTAGTGATATAGCAAATGTAACTTAATATTTGGATTATATATTAGTGGCTACAAACAGTATAGAGGAGCATTATAAGTTAATAAATAAGGCGACTGAAAGAGCTAGGAATAAAGGCGTGAAATTCAATAAGAATAAATTACAATTTGTTCCAACTGAGATGAGATACTTGGGGCACATATATAGTGAAGATTGAATGAGGGTTGATGACAATAGGGTTAAGGCAGATTCAAAGACGGAATTAAAAATTCTTCTGAAGTTCATTAACTATGTGAGGAAGTTTATTCTGCAATCAAGTGAAATAGCTAGTCCATTATGTGACCTTTTAAAAAGAGATAATGAATTTCATTGATTAGGTATTCATCAAAATGCTACAAATAATATTAAAATGAAATTAATAAAAATATAATTTTGCAAAACTTTGATCCAACAAAGGAAATCACAGTTAAAATTGATACTTCAAAAATGTGTTAGGGCGTTGTCTTATGCAAGAAGGTAAACCAGTAGCATATGCTTCGAGGGGGCTGTCTGATACTGTAGAGGGGTATGCAATATTTGAAAAAGAATTATTGAGTATTGTATTTGCCACTAAAAAATTCCATAATTTAATTTATGGACGTCCTGTAAAAATAATTAGTGACCACAAACCATATTTAAGTGTTATGAATAAAAATGTAAGCCAAGTACAGTCACCTAGATTGCAAAGCCTTCCAATGAAATTACTGAAGTATGATTTAAAATGTGAGCATTTACCAGGTAAATATTAATCTAGGAATTATAGTAGTGAACAAATAGAACAGGGTGAAGATGTGATAGAAGTAGTACATTAAGTAGCTAAATATTTGAGAATGAGTAAGGAAAAAAAAGTTTAGGAAGCAGTCAGCAAATGATGAAATATAGAATATAGTGTTGCAGGATTCCAAGGAGGGGGGGGGGGGGGGGGAATAAAAAACACGAATGTGAACTTAAGACGTTTTATCACTTGAGAGGGGACATTCACGTGTTTAATGATATGGTATTTTAACAGAACAGAGTTGGTTGCGCCTAAATGTTTGCGTGAATCAATGTTAAAAATAAAGCATGAGGGTCATTTTGGTGTAACTAGAACAAAAGAAAGGGAACGGGGACTTCTGTTAGATGTCGGCTGACATTGAAAGATTGGTGAGATCATGTTCAGTTTGTGAGCGTCATAGGGTGGTTAATGTTAAAAAAACCGTTAATACCTCATGAGATCTCCAAGCTGCAAATTCAGAAATTAGGTGCGGATATTCTGGAAATGAATAACAAAACTACTGAGTGGCAATAGATTATAATTATTTACGGAATTGCTGGAAATAATACCACTTTGTAACAAAGAGAGTTGGGATGTTATTAATGCTTTTAAATATATTTTTGCGAACTATGGAGTCCCTGATGGGATTACATCAGATGATACGCCATTTGTATCTTGGGAATGTAGGCTTGCTAAGGAGTTTGATTGTGAATTTAAAACGAGCAGTTCAGGGTACCCAAGGTCGAATGGGTTAGGTGAAAGGTTTGTCCAGAAAGCAAAAAATATTTTAATAAAGACAAATTATGTAGGTTAGGCCCTTATGGAATATAGGAATACTCCAATTCCAGAATTAAAAATATCCTCTGTAAAGTTATTATCTGGTAGAACATTCAAAACTAAGTTGCCTGTAGTACAGAGTCAGCAAAGACACATTCAAGGTGCTAGGAATATATTAAGGAACAAAACAAGAGGAGTACGAATTATTATGATAGACATACAAGAGAAAGGGATGATTTTCAAGATGGCGACAGAGTACTGTATAGGAATGGGAAACAATGGCAACAGGCTAGAGTACTATATACAATTTAAACTTTCCCAATGGCTTATATGATACAGTCAGGTAATATTAAGTAGAAATAGTTTTTACCTTTCAAACTCTTAAAACAGAATAAGTTATACAAATGGCTTTAATTTCGAGTTTAGCAGTTAAGTGGAAGGCAATCAAGAGGTAAATCAACAAGAATACCCTGAGTTCTGTGTTAGGAGAGGGGGAGGGGAAAGCATTGGTAGGAAGGCCAGAAAGAGAGAAGTGAATGCCTAAGAAATTTAATGATTATGTCGTATTTTGAAATTATATGCTTTGGTTAGTTGGTAGTTTAGAGTTGTAAGATAATATTGTCGTACATAGGTTATTATTATTTTTAATTACAAGGGGAAGGTGTCGTAGATATAGAAGGCAGTGGCTGTAGATAGAGAAGGCAGTGATGAGTGTGAATCCAGTTGAGTAGTAAACTGTCTATAGAACATGGAACGTGTTGTAACGTGTATCTGTATTAATAACTAATAAACATATTAAACATATAAGATAATCCAGTGTTGATATTTCTTATCAAAGTAACAAATGTCGGGTGGAATTTTGTTTCCCTTAAGTAGAATATTCGACAAGAAACGTGTTTAAAAAAGAAATGCAAACATAAAATTTTATATCTTTGTACAAAAACTGCAAAAACATAAATATCAAGTTAAGATGACCTTAAAAAATCACATACATATTGTAGTGCACCTAGTGTCATCTGTTGTCGAGAAGGAAAATTTCAAACCTAGAAACACATCCCAGCAGTCACACCAAGCAAAAATACGCAGTTCCCGCCCAACATCAAACACGCAATAACACAACGCAACAAATATAGAAGGCTGTGGCAGCGTACGCAGGATGTGTACTACCAGCACGCCCAAGCCACAGTGATTTCAGAGCACAGATATGAGACAACACAGTAGTTGCTCTTAAGAGTGGGATGGACCCCCGAATTTTTTGTGAAATAGTTGTTTGCCCGGATACGCGTATCTCGGTAAATAAGTGTTATGCAAATATTCGTGTAGATGGTCAAATATCGCATTTTCAAAGCTTGCCTCTGCAGTTTACTTAAGCGACAAGAGAAAAGAAGGTACAAAGATGTGGGCGTAGTTTAATCTGGGGTATTTCATCGGGTGTAATAAAATCCCACTGTTGCAGATCTAATTTGCACAGTACCGCGTTACGACTGAAACACTGTACGCCTTGAGCGTAGGAGCGATGAGACACTAGGCCTGCGTTTTAGTGTCTCCCTTATTGCTCCCTCGCTTCTTAACTTTGGACGCAGGGTTCCCACGGGGGTCCATCCCACTCTTAAAACTGCAGAATACTGGCTTCGGAAAATGATGCGGCGCCTAGCAGGGAGGTACCCCCACAGTTCCGCTGCTCATACGTGCCACGGGAGTTGCCTACACGCCGGCTGAAAAGGCGAATGTGCTAGCCAAGGCTCTGGAGAAAACATTCTGGCGTAATGAGGCGGATGGGGACGGAGAGCACGGAAGAGCGCTAGAGAAAGCCCCGGCAGACATGTTAGGGGGGGATCCAGAGGAAACCACTGAAGTAACCGCCCTCGAACTGATGACAGCGGTAAAGTCCATTCGCCGCAACACCGCACCAGGAGAAGACAAAATCCAATACGCACTCATAAAACACATCCCATACGAATTCGTATGCATTTTAGCCCAACATTACAACCTCATTTCCCCGACAGATGGAAGCAGGCCAGGTTGTTGACGTTCATTAAACCAGGCAAACCATCATCACTTCCCTCCAGCTATCGCCCTATCAGTCTGCTCTCCACTGTCTCCAAAGTTCTGGAGAGGGCGGAGAATGGCAGCGTGTTGGCACACATCTACAGTTTGGGTTCCGGTGTGGGCACTCTACAGTCCACCAGCTCACCCGGCTCGCTATGGAAGCCACGAAGTCCATCGAGTATCGCAATCATACTTTCGTCACCCTTATAGACATAGGAAAGGCGTTCGTAAGGTTCTGTCATCTTGGTCTGCCATACAAGCTCTACGAAAACAATTCTCCGCCCTATATCATTCGCTTCATTTAATCCTACATGTCATCACGCACATTTCATGTCAGTCTCGACGGTGAAAAATCCATGATCTGCCAGGTAACAATAAGAGGTCCCCAGGGTAGCATCTCAGGTCCGGTCATGTTCAATCAATATCTACATAAATGAGATATCGTGAGCCAGAGAAGCGAATATAGGCTGTTTTGCCAACAACACGAGAATATTTGCAATATTTGCAATGAACAGAGATCGGGCCACAGGCCATAAGCCTAGTGCAGGCTGCCCTGGACGACATTGAGCCCTGGCTGGCGAATGCTGCATCAAACCGATTGCAGCCAAAACCGAAGCCATTGCTTTCAGCACCCAAAGACAGAACCCGCCCACGAAACTACAGTTCTGTGGCCAGCCAATAGAATACAGCAACAAAGTAAAGTATAAGCTGTTCACGGTAAAATGAGCACTTTTGAAAGCGCTGTTTAAGATCTACTTGTATTTATGGTGTGTATTCTTCCGCTTTATTTAAGATTAACACTGACATGGACCTCATCGCTACATTCATGTGTAGGTCAAGTGAAACTATGAAAATAAAAAATAAATAAAATATTTAACAAATCTGCATATTTTTACTCTTCGATGAATTAAAAAAAAAAAAACAGAAAGAGAAAGAGATACCTTAAGCTATCAGAAATGGTTATCTAACTTTTATTATGCGACGTTAAGATACGGAACTACTTCCCAGCCATCGTTACCAACCCTACTATGCACATGTCACTCAGGGCGCCCATTAAAATATATTCAGGTAGGAGCAGTGACTATTTCCTAAGGTTGATTGCAAAAGTGCTCAATTTATCGTGAACCGCCTTTACCTGGGTGTAATTATGGACAGGACGCTCATCTGGAAGCATCACATTCATACTCATTTCGCCAAAGCCAACTCCCGGCTAAGGCAGTTGTTTCCACTCATTAATCGCCATGGCTCACTCCACACACGGAATGTTTTAATCATTTATTACACACTCATTCGCCCCATCCTCACCTATCAAGCACCTGTATGGGGAACAGCAGCTCGCTGTAACCTCCAGAAACTACAGCTCTTCCAAAACAAAACACTGAGACTAATAACCGAGGCACCCAGGTACACACGAAATGAACAGCTCCATAACGAGTTAAAAGTTGAAACAATATATCACCATATACACAAACTGGCCACAGAACTGTATAACAAAATCCCGACAGTTAAAAACCCCCCTGGTTCGTGAGCTGGCAACTATGATGAAAGGTCGGTGTGGAGGCAGAAACGACCTAAAGCCCACCCACAACATGACAAGACATGGCATTAAACTATGTAAATAATATATAATAAATAATATATAATAATAAATGTTAGCTTATAAAATGAGACAGAGCCGAAATCGGCTGCGACTTTGTATTTGCATTATTTGGATAATCAACTGCATCACATAAACATGTTTATATAATATTAACCTAATATATTTAAAAACCACATAAACATATAAAAATCCAAAAACTCTAAAAGTTATAGTTATATATCCACCAATAATTATAATTATGTACAGTTTTCCATCGCGACACACGGCTGTGATTTGTTGATTTATGTAAGGCGGTGAGATTTGTTCTCCAAGTTTCTACCCTCGTCTTCTCTCGGCCCCCCTAAGCGAATTTTTATTTTTATTGGAACTTTATATCTTTATCGTGATTTAATACTGAATGACTGAATTTATTCGGCGATAAAAGTATACATAAAGTGATTTCTTGTGGTATGAGAAATAATTAAATGTAGGAAAATGTTGAAAATCTGGGTTTATTGTTGCCTTAGTTCACCATCCTGACTAGGAAAGGAATCCGGTATGGTTGCCGGCAGCCCTTTAGTGTTACAAAAAGAGCCGGTTAATTTTCGAGTACATAGAAATTTAGCTTTTATTTATCAGCACTGAACTGGGGCCGAGAGAAAAACAGACAGTCGGGCGAGTCGGCTAATCCACTTCGCCCCCCCTTTTTTTTTCTATACCGGCGGGACTGCTTGGGGCGGGGTCGCTGAGGGGGACGCTCCCCTGGTCAGGGGATAGTCACTACATAGGGCTTTCGATGCTCTTACCGAGCACTAGCAATTCCGTTTGTACCAACATCGAAAAGTCTGTAAAATAATTTATTCATCGAATTGAGGTTCGAGCAGAGTTATCCTTCTTTACGTTTAAGATCAAATCAACTTTAATCGTATACACATTAAGCACTAAGAAAACAATTTAATAAATGTTTTCAATTGTCCATGTTGTAATTATTCCATAGAGATGGCGTTCTTGACCAAGTTGTTTACAAGCTTCGTACGTGAATTGAATTGAATGCCAATTTTGTAATGGGGAAAATTAAAAAGAAATGTGTAACAAGATGTCGGGTTCCTCACTGTGAAAAGTCGAAGCCAAGCACACTTGTGAAATACTTCACCTCTCCCAACAATCCAGAAAGGGAAGTTTCTAAACCAATTTCGTTTGTTTTGACTATGTTTGGGTTTTTTATTTAGTTACGAACTTTCAATTATTTCCTATAATAAGCCACAATTTGCCTTAACATTTGTCTCTTTTTATTGAAATACTAAAGTTAACTGTAAAAACAAATAAAATTGTTGTTGGAACTTAAATTTTTGGATTGCTGGGAATCTCGGCCTTAGAGAGAAAAAAAAACAGAAAAATGCAAACCAATTTAATTACATCAGTTTAGTTATTATTAATGCTAAAAAATCTTTACCATATCCTCTAAAATCATATTTCATCAATCTTATTGTTATAAAATAGCCACGACAAAATAATTATTTGTTTTTATGTTGATCACAAGAGAAGCTTGAGTGGCCCGATCGTAGAGAGGCAATAAGCAAATAGGTTCAGCCTGGTAGTGAAATATCTTTTTCCTTTCTATACTCTTTGCCTCTGGTCCTTTGTCTGCTATACATTGCCATGAGAAAATTGAAGGAAGTCATTACGACATTCTCATAGCATCATGAGACTAGATAATTCAACTTATGATAACATTCCACACCACCCAAGATTCACCTACATTCTAGGGAGGACCGGGAGAATGCAAACTGCGATCATCTCACTTCTTGCCGAGCTTTAGCTGAGGATGTAGGCCCCTGGCGAGATGTTTTAACTCCCCAAGCCTTCTACAAGGACCGCTGGCGTGAGTCAAATCCCCGTAGGTTCAAATCTGCCTCTCAATAGCCCAATGATTAAAGCCTTAGCAGGCTGTCTACGGACAATATAGCTGCCTTTAAAATAAGGGGAAACTTGGGGCAGAGAGAGAAACAGGAGCGGGGATGAGAACACTGCATTATCCTGACTGGAAACTGAAGACCTGGCCGCTCACGATACCAGTAATGGCATCTGGAGGGCCAGGGGGTGGGATCCAGTAGTCGCTACAACCACCTTCACTCGACGTGGCCGCGACATCATAAATATGGCTGCGGGGGGCGGGGAGGAGGGAGGAACCTCCGATGGCCAAGTGTAACATTATCACATCACCCATGAAACCACGGCCGTAGAAGACTGGTCTGGACACTAGCTTGAAGACACCCTTATTGACCCATTTAGTTCACGAACCCAGCCACAGAGCGCTTCTACCGAAGTAGTGCTGTTTGGCATGGCTAGCATAGGGAGGGGAATTGCAAATTTTTTCTTAAAATGGGAAAATGAAGTTCATATCTGTATGGTGTTATCCTTATACCAGCAATGCTAACAACACTAGTTTAATTGTTGAGCTCTGCGGCTACTGCATGAACTAAATCAGTCGATAAGGGGGTCAATTCGCTAACATGGTTAGATAGGCGAGTTTCCAGACATGTGTTCTACGGCCGTGCATGAAACCATACACCACGTCCATTCATTTCGTCAAGTTGGCAACACACCAAAGTGCAAAGGCCATAAGGCCAAAGCACATTGATCCGCAAAAAACCAAGAGTACAATTCTGTAAGGGATGCAGGCCCCCTTAATTACACACACAAGTTTCCATCACTCGTTGTCTCTCCCGGTTGATTAAATATTGACTCTTCATGCCACATTTGTACTTACGGGTTATTATTATTTTATATTTCCCATCTGGATATTGCTACGCAGCTATTAGATGAGACTCATTTCACACATCGCCAAACCATCTCGTCCCTCCGGCGCCGTAATTCCCCGGGCCTTTGCTTTTAACTTCACGGGGATTTTTTGGCATTAGAATCCGCTTTTGACACATAGAAACCTGGTAGGTGGTTTAATAAATACATCATATCTCCCAGGTTACTTAACTTACAATTCCTGCAACAATCATTCATAATTACTAACGCATTTAGGTTCCGTACTTTGGCATCAGCTTCACTGTTGCCACCCGCAGACAGGGTTGTATTGGGTTATAGCGCCATGGCTTGCTGGCGAAACCTGGCAGGCTGTCCCTTGATGCGGCGGGCGTGCGGCTTACACCACGTCCGCAAATTGAAATAGTTATGGCTCAGTGGGCGGATGGGGTTAGCATCTCATAACCCACTGTCATTGAAATGACTTACACTTGGGTGGAAAAGGCACCTCGCCCCTCCCTCCCAAATGCTTGTACGCTGTTTAAAAAAATCCTCCATTTTAGGGGAAAATGCTGGTAAAAATTTATCCAGAAGTGTTCGTAAACTCTCCGTAAAATTACGGACACATTGATTTTCAGAAACGGACTTTCCGTAAATTTCACCTAACCTCTCCGTTAATTTACAAGTTAGTTTTCTGCACTTTTGGTTTAAAATAAAAAGAGATAATGAAAATGTCTTTAATTTTCGTTATGTGGGTGAATTTTTATCCGAAAAAGGAAAACAAAAAATTCAGTTTTTAATACATTTAGTGTGTTTTTAGTGTTGCCAAATGTTACACGCCTGATGCAATTTTTTCATGTTCGAAAGAATAGGCCATAGTCGCGTGGATAACCTTAACTGCAGCAGAAACGATAATTTTCTTGTTACAGTGGCGAAGAAAGCTTCGTGTAAAATCGGCATTGTTCGTACCCGTAACTCGAAGCCAAAGGGAATACGGAGACTTTCCGTATTTTGTATTTACGGACTTAACTCCGTTTTTCGTCATTACGGATTGCCTTTCCGTACATACACTGTAACTTTCCGTAAAACATTCCGTAAATATACGGAAATTTTTAATAGTGTACCAGCTCTGGGCTGAGGAGCAAAGCTCCAGTGATGATGAGAGGCGGTCTCGTTTAGTACCTCGTTTGTGGTGCTGACGGCCCGGTCAGCTATGCAGTGGCGGATCGAATCGAGGACGTTTCCATCACGCAGTATTGTAAAAATGGGAGGCTGGAGCAGTTCCAACAGTGTATCGGAAAACTCGCAAACGATAACGCGAACTCAGGTTGCATAGATAACGTAAAAAACATGATAGATTGGGGCACAAACGCAGAAAAATTTTGTGTGAAAACTGATTCGTGCGTAAATATTTGCCCGCCGAGTTGGACCACCTTCAACGCGTCTTTGTTGGCCGGGTTGCGGCAGACTGGGGCAAGAGTACAATTTCATGAGATTTGATATGAAGGTATTTGCGCGAGAAGGAAACTAACAACATCGAGTTAAGACTACCGAATGGATGAATCAGGTAGGGGGTCGTATCGAGCCCTCAGTTGTTAGCCCTCTTGCCCTCTGCAGCTGCAGGCTGCAAAGAAATCGGAATGCAGACTGTGTAAGTAAAGCAACTGGCAGAGTTGATAAAGTCTATTCGTAGTAACTTCGCGCTCTTTGTGCCAAACCTTAGAAAAATCAGCCCTTGTACGACGCGCTTGGTCGTTTCCAAAATACATCACGTAGTACAAGCGTTTTACGCTTCCGTTAGTAAAAATATATCTTATGGTTAAAGCCTGTTCACGATAAAGTGAGTACTTTTGAAATCAACCTTAGAAAAATGTCGCTGTCCCATCCTGCATGTATTTTAACGGGTAAAGGATCAACGAATATTTTATGTTGAGTGAGGACTGCGAAGAAATCGCCTTGGGAGGGGGGGGGGGAGGCACAATTTTGAGTTCGTTTCGCCGCGTCTCATAAATTCAGCTTAGTATAACTTTTGACTGGAAGAAGCTACGACGCTCGTTTAAGTTTCAATCGACAGCTCTTGTCAAGATCAATAGATTTCGTGCATAGAAATATTTGTGTGGCGTGGTTATAGTGAAAATATGCTGTATAGTGAGTTATACACCCACTCCATCCAGTCCAGGAGCCTTCTCGTTCTTCATTCCATAGACTGTTGCTTGCAGTTCACCAAGAGTAAACTCAGGAGTATCCTCTTCCTCTGGTAACATCTCCATTTGGTCTCTCCTAAGGGCATGCTTTTCGCCCTCTTCATATTGGGAGTCATCTGGCAACAGGTGTGGAGCAGGACACTCATACTCTCCTTCAAATCCGTCACCAGGTCCCCTTGTACCTTGATATTAGGCGATGGATTTACCATCTTCATCTTATTAGCCATTATCTTATACACCACCCCAAAGGAGTCTTCATTTCCGACCCTGATGACGAACTTCATCCAAGACTATTTCTTCTTCTGCCTGACCCTGTTAAAGTATGCTTGTTTCTTCTGTATGTAGGCACCTGCCAGAGCTTCTCTCTCTTCACCACATGACCTGTGAAGTCGCCTTCTGTCCCTTCTCAAGCTCTTCCATTCTTCTTCTAACTCCTGGTCCCACCAGCTGAGATTTGGAAGTCCTCACCTTGTTTTGAGAAGAGTCTCTTCACAAGTCCCCATGATCGTGTTGGTGAACCCTCCTATTTGTTCTTGCAAGCTCCCACGCTGGAAGTCAGCATTCATTTCTGCCATTCTTCTCAACAGGACCAGATCAAAAGACTGCTAGTCCCCATTATTATGCACATATCTCACTTCAGACACCCCTCCCTCACTCTGTTATGAGTTGTTTCCTTTTCCAGTTCCAGTAAGCCTCGCCTCAAAGATAACAAGCTTATGATCACTGGAGCTATCCCCAGTGACATGCCAGTCACATACCATATCATTGGCTCTTCTAGTTGTGACCGTAATGTACAAATTGTCCTTAGAGCCATGTGCCTGCGAAACATATGTAGGGAGTTCTCCTCCCTCGTTTTTAATCTCCAATTCATTAGTCAACTAATATTGACTCATATGATCTTCATTTTCGTCACTCAGTGACGAATGCCAAAGCTCGGACTTAGCATTCACACCCGCCCCATTGATCACAGGTCTCCCCTGTAGTAAATCCAGTATCACGTCCCATCTGTAGAGGTGGTATCGGGTTTGCTCATTAAATTGAAAATAGGTGGATACAAACCAAACCATACAATTCTCCACTTGCACTTGTGCACACACATGGTGTGTATTCGAAAAGCTTGACATCATCATGATGTCTATCTCCATGTTTGTCTTCAATATTCCAGCCTGAGGTTTTCTGCCATATGTAAATACAGATCCCTTCAATCCGACCTCCTCTTCAAATGCGCATATGGCTCCTGGAAAAGAACCAAATCAAGCCCCTGCTCCGTCACAATCCTTTTTAGCTCAAGGTCGCCACTGCCGACCTTTGCAGGTTCACCTGCCCAATTCTCAGCCTAGCAGCCATAGTCAATTCGAGCGAGCTCCACCGACAGGGCTCTTTGACATGCAGGACAATCCCTTGAATCTACCCAGTGTACATGATCCAACTGCCTCCTCTTACAATTAATACATTTTTTCTGGCAATCCTTATAGTTTTTTTCTGAGGGCAGTCCTCAAACTTGTGGCCCTTTTCGGCACATCTGGAGTAGGCAAGGTCGGCATTGCAACTCTTGGCTATATGCCCCCAAGCCTGGCATCTGTAGTATCTCGAAACAGATATGTAGTCACGCACTCTGCAGCTATCATACCCAATAAAGATGCGTCCCTCGTTTATCAGTTTGCTTCTGATGGCCGGATCACACTCCATTACAACATTCACCCTGCTTTGTCCCGCCTTCCTGTTCTATAGCTGATATTCACTTCCCTCTTAAATTCTTCCAGACTTAGATCCGAGGATCTAAAGTTCTATTGATAAACAGTCTCGATTAGGTCATTATTATCTCGTGACCGTTGTATATCATAGATAATAACCTTTGGCCCCTTGTTCTTTGGGGCTTCCAATTTCAACCCAAGTTCCTTTATTTTCTGCTGATTTCCCAGCTTCTCGATGGTTTCATCATCCCCCGCCTCGATCATGATGCCTCCTCCTCGTATATCTTTTATATTCCTTATTTTCAGCCCTTCTTCCTTGGGGATTATATTCTTTTTCATCTTTTCTTTCACTTGCATGCTGGTAGTACCCTCACCCTCCGGTTACACTAGCACCACTTTCTTTGGAAGCCTGGGTTGAATCTCTTCGCCTCCTTTTGTAACTTGAGTATAACTCTTAATGTACGGTATTGCAGACGGTATTCTAGATGCACTATCGGTACGAGGTCTCACTCACCAGAAGTTGTCTGGTTCTAACGACCGCCCCACCCCCATTTTTCCCCCTCCTTCCCGGGTATTCAGGCAGACGTTCAGATCAATGAAAACGCACGCTGCGCCTGCAATAATGTATGATAAAGTGAAAGATATTCGTATAAACTGTGCATTTTAAGTGGTTAGTTAATATAGACATGCGCATGCACATTCATTATTTATGCATTTTCTTATATAAAACAAGTACTAATCCATTTATCAATGCATAACGCGAGATATTTATAGTGAAATTTCTCGACATGGCCAATATATCTTCGTAGGTTAGAGACTATAGGCTGAGGAAAATGGCGACACGGTGAATAGTTAATGCGTTGTTTACACAGGCTGACAGTTGAAAACATTACTCATTTTTAAGGAGCATACTGTTTCACGCATAAAAACCACCATCGAAAAATAAGATAATTCATTACGTAGTAGTCGTCCCGTCAGTACATTTAAATAAATTTCACTGCGACGTCCTTCAGCAAAATGTAAATTAGACGATACGTAATATGTCGTTTTAATGAATACAATAATAGAGTACAAAATTATATGCATTTGCCTAAAAAATTGTGTTGGGCCTAAACAATAATTCTTAAACTATATAAAGTTTTTTTTTATTTTGTTGCAGGAACACAGGAATTAAAAATGATTCGTGCAAAGAGAATTGTGTAGCCTATACATTTGTTCATAAAATGTTAGAAACTGCCAATTAAATTAATTTAATTATTGCATGTAAAACAAAACTATTTTCTAGATTATTATACAAAGTAAGAAATAATTGTTAGCCGAGCTCTGAACATAAAACTACTTTTTATATTTATTAGCAGCAACGCAACATAACCCCTCGACCGTTTCCACTCCTACGAAATGAGTTCAAGATACAGTAAAAACTATTCACGATAAAGTGAGCACTTTAGAAATGAACCTTACAAAAAAGTCACTGCTCCTGCCTGCATATATTTTAATGAGCTCACAGAGTGACATTCCTCCAGTAAAGTTGGTAACGATGGATGGACAGTAGTTCTATATTTTAAGGTTGAATAAAAAGTGTTAGGTAACCATTTGTGATAACGTAAAATTATTTCTTCCGCTTTATGTCTTTTTAAGTAAAGTATTTCCTGTTCTGATAATTTTACAGTTTCACTTGAACGAAGCACGGATAAAGGAATACACAATGTGCATACAAGTAGATCTCAAGCAGGGTTTTTCAAAAGTGCTCACTTTTCCGTTAACAGCCTATAATAAGATATCTATACTTTCGAAAATGTATCGCTACAATTATATGCATTTAATAACGTACCCCATGTATTCGCTTGGAAAGAAAGGCATGTGTCTTGTTTGCATGACACAAAACAAATCAACTGCTGGACGATACTGAAATTTTTAACAGCGGGAACGAGTTAACACGTGTGAGATAGCAACCAAGATAATAACTGCGCAGTTTAAGAGGGCACGGCCCTCTATATGCCAGCCATGCTGCCAGTTTCTCTGGGAGATTTGTTTTGTCACTAGAGCCCTCTTCGAACAGCTCCTCAAATTGTGCATAGGGCGGGGGAGTAAACAGTTCTATAGGCTGTTCACGATAAACTGAGAAGTTTTGAAAGCCCTGCTTATGATCTACTTGTATGCGTGTTGTGTTTACCTCTGCCTTGTGTAAAGTTAATATTGCCATGGGCCTCATCACTTTATTCATGCGTCGGTCAAGTGAAACTGTGAAATTATTAAGAAAGTAAATACTTTACAAATCTGCTTATTTTTAAATTTCGATGAATTAAAAAAACAGAAAACGAAAGGAATAATTTAAGTTATCACAAATTGTTACCTGACACTTCTTATCCGACGTTAAAGTATGGAACTACTATCCAGCCATCGTTACCAACTTTACGAGACGAATGCCACTCAGTGCGCCCGTTAAAATATATGCAGGCGCGGGCAGTGACATTTTCCTAAGGTTCATTTATAAAGTGCTCACTTTATTTTGAACAGCCTTTATCTAGCAGAATTATTCATTTCATATGAATCAGCGCTACTTGTTTTCCACCTGGCCAATGGTGCGAACCCGACCAAATGGCCTGACAAAAAAAGTTCGCCTTCAGGTTGGTTCACAATTGAAAGCATAACAGTAAGCACAGAACAAGTGTCGTGTGCACATGAATCGGCCGCCATGTTTTCAAACCTATCGATATACAACCGCGCATGACAGGTCGTGTGCATAAGTTCCTCAACATTGCGGACAAAGGAAATGTTTAGAAAGGCTGTTCACGATAAAGTGAGCACTTTTGAAAACCTCCCTAAGAAAAAAAAAAGCATTGTCCATGCTTGCATAAACTCCAACGGGCACACTGAGTGATATTCGCCCATTAAAGTTGGTAACGATATATGGAATATAGTTCCATATCTTAAAACTGAATAAAAAGTGTTAGGTTACAATTTGTGATAATACAAATTATTTATTTCTCTTTCTGTTTTTTTAATCCATCAGTGTGTAAAAATTAGCAAAGTTGTAAAATGCATACTCTCCTAATAATTCCAGAGTTTCACTTGACCGACGCAAGAATAAAGTGATGAGGCCCATGGCATTGTTAATTTTTCATAAGGCGGAATAATACACAACGTGCATACAAGTAGATCTTAAGCAGGGATTCCAAAAGTGCTCATTTTAACGTGAACAGCTTATATTTCATTTCTTGTGCAGGCGAATGGGGCAACAACCAGTCATAGCAGAGTATAACATTTAGACGAAGGTTGTTTATTTGAAATGGAATAATAGTTATGCTGCAGAAACGAAGAAATGTTAAGGGGCCGCGGTGGTGCAGCAGTCATATCACTCAAATCCCACCTGGTCAAACTGGGCTTGATTCTCAACGGGGTCGCTCTCGGATTTTCGCAAGTGGGAATAGTGCCTTTTAATGCCACTGGTCGGTGAGTTTTCTCGGGGATCTTCCATTTCTCCAGTCCCAGCATTCCGAAGCTGATTTACACACACTTCAATTCACCCTCATCGGCTCTCAAGACCTCGATTTTAATTCCTCCACTATTCACGAGAAAACATTACAAGATATAAATTAGAAGACGGTTTACCAGCAGGAATTTTTAAAGGCTATCCACATGTTGCAAACACAAAAGTAAAAATGGCAAAGAAAAGCAATATTTAAAATATTTTAAGTTGCTGTCCATTTTAAACACAGTATCAAAATCTGTCAGGAAAATTCATCATTTACCAATGCTGCCAAGTGACGCCAGACTCTCAGCAAAATTTCATTAAGTAACAATCATACATTAGTATTCAATTGTTAACCAATTGACGTGCGAATGCTCTACTGTTATCTTCTACACCCTGTGCTTATGTATTTTGATTGTGAACCACCTCTGGGGCCTGCCGCAGCTTATAGGAACGTCTGTCCGCGCTGTCCGACCGTGGTGCAAGTCAGAACGGCGAGACGAACGTGCAACAACTGAGGTTGTCTGGTGCGTCTGAAGCTGATGGTTCGCACGACCCACAATAGCGGGTAGGAAAAATGCCCGCTATTGACACACACATACATTCGTTTGTAATTTGTCTCTTCCCCGCTGCGTATCGTTTGCGCTCAATACGCTTGTCGTCAATGAATTTTACCATTGAATTGTTAGGTTATCTTTATTAGCTGTTACAATCATATAGTGTGAATGTGTTGCTTATCAGAAAGCCTGATGAACCCGGGCCCCCTGTGCCTGAGCCCGTTTGGGTATTACAGGGGGTACGACTTCCAGAGCTAACAAAATAAGAGGACGGCTTGCCAGGCCGTCCTCTCGCCAGAACTTTGCTAACACGTCACTTTTAAAACAGCCTTCACGCTATTGAATTGATTGCAGTTGAATGCAACCAATAGAAGGAGTTACGCTCCTTCCAATCGCGGTGGGTGGAAGTGCAACCACCTCACCTATCAACAGTGTTTGCCGGGTTTGCCGACACGCACTACCTTGATGGGGCCGAGGCCTATCCAACCTCTACTCACTCACTGAGTAAATGTGTCCTCTTCTTGGAGGACCAGACCTGCGCCCCTTCGGAGGGAAAGTATCCTTACCTTTCCCAGGACTGGAAGGATCGCTGCCTGGTTCCAGTAAGGGCTTTCCTACAGGACGTCTCCCCCAAGCATTAGGGTATTCAACCATCGCCACCCAGAGTCCAACCCTTGATCAGCACGGCCTAGGCCGGGGCTAATACCGCTTATCCCCTGGGTACCCACGATTTATTCTGCACATTGCTGTGCGCTGCATACCGAGTTTTCACCCAAGAGAGGCCAAACACCTCCGGGACGCCAGACAATCTCTTCATTAGTGCTCCGCCACCTCGAGATCCGCTACGAGCCTCGGTTTGGGACATGCAGCCGGCTCGCGGGTCATCACCGCTGGCGAGAAATACAAGTCACCTCTGGGAGCAGCATGTACTCTCGCCGTGACCGATCACCAGTGCACTGGTGGGGCCGTCACTCGCCCAGCGCTTCGTCCTCACTCCGTCAGCCACAGCGTTGTCCACTGTGTTTCCAGCCCTTACCATCGTGGAGGTGGAGATGGACTTGAGCAAGAGAGGCTATGTAATCGCATCTTACCTCATTTACAGGGGATAGGGCTTGACCCGCTCAAGAATACACTCGCAGCCGCACCCAGTTCATGCACCCAAGAGACAGGGATGAACGAGAAGGGACAATCGCTCCGCATGGGTCGCGAGTTGTCCCACCAGGCAGAGCCTTACACCCATGACAGGTTGGTTACTCAATTCACCCATCTGGCTCCACCTCGGCCCCCAGGGCCCATATAGTGTACAGTCCTAACTATAGATATGTAAAATATAGTTTTATCGCCTACGCTACTTCATTTCGTTGAGTGTGTTATCAATGAAACTACTGTAACCGCCAGAAATCCTGGCGGCTCGCTTACCTGAATGCATACGCTTGGGATACCTCTGACGGCTGTAGCTGGTATTAGTGACTGTGTACAAAATGTTGTAAATTCGCCCGCCAGGACTTGTGGCGCTATAGTAAATTCACGGTTATTTCCAAGTAATCTGAAGCCCTGCTGAGGTTCTACTTCCGGAATATTCCTCCACCTCGTGCTAACAAAGCTCACCTAAGTCTAGAGAACTACACCAAAGGCACAACGCATACCGTATTTGTGCGCGCTCAGTTGAATAATATTTTGAATGGGGGAACTATTTCTTACTAGGCATTTCCAACACATCAATATTTTATTCGTATTAATAATTATAAATGAAATGTTATAATTTATGTATAAAATATAAGTAAAAGTTCAATTTAACCAAAATTAAGATTCTTTCAAGATAAGTGGGATGAACCCACGCGTTTTTTTTGTGAACTAGCTGTTTTCGCGAATTCGCGTATCTCGGTAAATAAATGTTCTGCAAATACGACATTTTGTCAGAAAAAAAAAAAAAAGTTAACTGAATCCCTGAAAAAAAAAAAATTCGTAAAAATGGTCAAATGTCGCATTTTAAAAGCTTGTGTATGCAGTTTTCTTAAGCGGCAAGAGAAAAGTACAAACGTACTGGCGTATTTTAATTTGTTGGCTTTCATCGCGTGTAATAAAAACCCCTTTGTTACAGGTCTAATTTACACAGTACAGCGTCACGACGGAAGCACTGCACGCCTTGCGCGTAGGAGCGATGAGGCAGTATGTGTGCGTGTCAGTGTCGCCCGTATCGCTCACTCGCTTCTTGACCTTGGACAAACGGATCCAACCCAACCTTGAACAGAAGAATAAAGTGCTAGCTATACAGCACGTACTTAAGATATAGCCAAACACATCACAGATAGGGCGATTTTTTTCACAGGTTTGATTCAAATTGTGTGAAGCAACCCTGATTGCATGAATGATTTCTCGAGTCTGAGTATCATCAAAGCAGCTCGCAGGGCTACGGTGTTGATAACGTCAGATGCAGACGGTATAGTCTGATGTGCCTGACCTCCAGGGACGAAAATTGGCCTGCCATATATTGTCCCTTGCTTTTCATTTCCCGGCTCAAAGCTTTCAGGGGCCACATTTCCCCGTTATAATTTTCTTGTGTTTCCTTTCCTTTTCTTTTCATTTCCCTTTCCGGTATGATTGACATTATTATTATTCTATAATTTGGTTCAACTGTATTTCACTGCGTAGTCGCGTTACTGTCTTTTCCTCGCCTACCTGTGGTTGGTTGGTTCCTCTGGCCAATCGCAGCGCGGAACCGTCCCGTACCCGGAACTCGGATTTGAAAACTTTTCCTTCTTTCCGTTTCCCAGTTTATTTTTTCTTTCGCGTGTGTGTTTTATTTAATTTCATTTATTATAGCGTTAGTTATGTAGCTTTAAGTTTTTCCTTTTGGGGTTTTGGCTATTTTCCTCGTGTTCCGTGTCTTTCATTGTTTTATTCTGTTGTAGTTTTCATGTTGTTTACCTTCGTTCATCTTGGGCAGAGGAGTGACTGTTCGCTCGAAGACCATATTATTTTTAAGTACTCCTGTCTTGAAAGTGTATGTCCTTGTCTTGTAAGTATTGCTGTTAATAAAAACACTGTATCAATCAATCAAGCAATCAATCTGATGACAGTTCTGCGTTAGTCACCTACGTCATCAGCTCCTGACGACACAGGTCACGTGGACCAATCAAATGGTCTATTGGCACCGGCACCAATAGCTCGAACAGATCTGGCAGACGCATCTGCAGAAGAGCCATTTCTCCTCGTTTACCGCCTCTTAAAATAAAAAACACCTATTTTTGGGACACTTATTACTTCTTTTATTTCCTGACAGCGATATCGTACGTAACGTCTGCAGGTTGAATAGTATTTGGCACAAATAAAGATTTAATATTTTTTATTTCGCCAAAACCGTAAATACATCGTTCTAGTACGTCAGAATGTTTCAGTAGCAACAAACTAGTATAGGCTGTTCACGGTAAAGTGAGCACTTTGAGGCTCTTGTTACTCTTTCCTTCCAGCCATTTTTTAAATCCCCTAACCATCTTTTAAAATTAATATTGCCATGTAAATGAGAAACACAGTGTGTATATTCCACCGCACTTGGAATTTTACATCCAGGACTAAAATAAATAATTTTTATTGACTATTATTCCAAATGAGAGGGCTTTCAAAAGTGCTCATTTTACCGTTAATAGCCTATATACAGTTTTGTTATAAACTGAAAGTCCCAGAAAATGTTTTCAAGAATACCCCAAATTTGTGAAAACTTCGGCTTTCATGATAAACGATGATTAGTATTACTATTAGCAGCAGGCCTATAACACATTTTAAAAGTAAGCTCAGTATGTTTGCTAAACGATGCATTTATATAAAGCATTTAGAGGTACAGAAAAATTAAAACAGGTAATTAATTGAAACACTTTTTTATCCGAAAATTCAGCCATATCTGTCCAAACAATAAATCAGTGTTCTTATAAATCAGTACTGGTTTACAGGCTCATAAATGTACGCACAGAATAGTTTCCAAGTTAGATGTTTTTTTTCTGAGGGGTTCGTTGCGTGTCATTTACAACTTCTCAACTGTTGTGGCTGCAAGTGTAGATTCGGTTGCGTCTAGGAGGGTCGCTCATTTTCTGCGCATTGTAAAGTACGTTATATAAGCTGACCGCTTGTATGGTTACGAGATGCATGCTTCGCGACATGCCCTTGGCTGCGTTAAACTTGCATTTAAGCCTGAAAAACCGGCTCCTCGTATAGAAATAGATAGCTGAGGCCAGCCGAGATGTAAGTGAATACCACTTTTTAAAAATAAGGTTCGCGGGTTGTCGTGAGTTGTAGCATAATTTATCTACATGCGTTCCTTACTAAAGGCTGTTCACGATAAAGTGAGCACTTTTCAAATAAACCTTAAAAATAAGTCACGGGCGCACTGAATGACATGCGTTGGTAACGAAGGCGGGAAAGAAGTTCCAGATCTTGATGTCGAATAAAAAGTGTTAGGTAAACATTTGTGCTAAGGTAAATTATTTCTTTCGCTTTCTGTGCTCTTTTGAAGCATCGAAGTGTAAAAATGAGCAGATTTTAAAATATTTAATTTCTCTAATAATTTTGCAGTTTCACTTGACCGACGCACGAATAAAGCAATGAGGCCCATGACAATGTTAATTTTACATAAGGCGGAATAATACACAACGTGTATACAAGTAGATCTTAAGCAGGGCTTTCAAAAGGGCCCATTTTATCGTGAACAGCAAATAGTCTTTTATATATGCTGTTGCCGTGTAAGCTAACAGTTATTGCACATGCCCATACGTTAAACTATTTTGTACTTCTGTGTTAAAGCTGTGATTTTCAGCTAATGTGTTTCCGAGTTGCGGAATCCTAAGAAACTCGTCAGGAGAACAAGAGGCGTATGCCCACATATTTTTCCTCGTGTTTTTGTTGAAGTTGACCATCCGTTTTAAAGGTCGAACTATACTCTTTTGATCCAAATGGTTGATATCAGTTTCGTTAGATCTATGTGATAGGCGTGCGGGGAAAATTACCTGTTAACGCTTCTACGTCTTGAAATGTAATGCAAATTAAGGGCGGCAACAAAAACTAATTCCGTAAAATTTTTTTTTAAGTACCGACCGGTTTTTTAAATCGTTTGCAGATTAACACGTTTCAATTTAATATTGGCCTGCCAGATATTGTCCCGTCGTGTCTTTAATAATTGTGATATGATTGTGTTCCAGCGCTATCTTTTACTGCACCAACAAACATTAGATCATTAAACATAATATACGTTCTCGATTTTATTTTTTTTCGTGAAGAACTTCTGATGCAGTGTTGTACACCATAAGAAGAACTAACCACTTTTTACCTCAGAAGACGTCGAAAATACTGACGGATATGCTTGTTATACAGACTCTTGATTATTCTGAAATAGTTCACAGTGAAGAACTAAACACAGAAGAGTTACTAAGAATTCAAAACTCTCGCAATAGAGTAGTTTTCAACCTAAAACCACAAGGACCACACATTAGAATATATAAATAAAATTAGGTGGCTTGGTTTAAAAAAAATCCACCGTACATTTCATGCGTTAATGCTGCTGAAGAAAGGCTTGACAGGGTTACGTCGTTGTCTTTCAAGCAGCCTTAGTTTTCTTCATAGTAATGAACACAATCCAAGTACTATGTCACAAAACCAAAAGCATATTTTTTCCCCAATCTCATAAATCCATCCTTTTATTGTTCATCTTTCACCGTACGAGCGATAAGAATTAGGAACGAGCTGCGACAGCCTGCAAGAGATACCCCATCCACTCGTGTGTTAGATGTTTGCTGATAAATTGCCTCAAAAATGAATGGCTCTATTATTACCTTGAAATACTATAGGACGAAAAACTGTGGTGCGCTGTAATACTAAAGAATTAACCGGTCTTACATTGATGTTGGAAATAACTATGTACACTCTATTGCATTTGGCTGGTGATCTGTCAAAATTGTGTACACGTGTGTGTGTGTGTGCTCGTGTTTTGTAGACGTGTTCGTATTTGTAAATGTGTTAGTGTTTTGTAGATGTGTGTATACTCCTGTTTTACAGACGTATATTTAAATGTTAATCAGCTATTATGAATATCCTGAATTATGTGTGTATAAAACAGCGAAAGTATTTGTTATTCGTTAAGGAATTATTTGCTGAACCACTTATGAGAATTATCATAATTAATTTAATTTTTCAGTCATAATTTTTGAATTCATATAGTAAAATTTATATACGATTTTGTACTTCGAAGTGTAACATGTGGGTCTAAATAGAAAAATGTCGTTAAGTGGAAGAGAAGTCATACCGCCTTAACTTCGCCACAGTATTAATAAACACGTTATCTAATGTAATCTAATCTAACCTGTAGAAGATGTTCCATCCTCTATTGTTCTTTTTTCTTAAGAGTGTTAAGACTGTTTAAAAAACGAAATTATTGATTTTAAATAAATGGTTTTGTAATGACCACAAGCAGCACAAATATAAATCAAGGGTAGGGTTTTTAATAATGGTTCTTACCACAAATATAACAGATATATATATTTTTTTTGTCAGATTTGGATGCTCGGTTACTAAATAAAGTACAGTCTTATAGAGCAATCAGAATAGCTTCTTTCGGAATTAAGCCTTTTGGAGCAAGTGTGAATTATCGACTTCTAAATTATTTGGAATCTGTGCAACAATAAAAAAAACAAAACTTTGTTGAGCACACGTAACTATTGTTAACTCTTAACTGTTGCTAGATTTACTTCACTAGAAACATTTTAAATAAACCTGAATTTTCCTTTTCATTGTAGCAAAACTGAAATTAAAATTGAACTCAGCTACTTTTCTTGTTTTGCTAAATAAGGTAAGCAAAGCGAATTTTTTTTTCAGTAGCCAAGCAAAATAAATGGACTAAAATATTGTACATACAATAATAAATAGCGATTACTAATGACTGCTCTGTTTTTGATTACCCTGCTTTGGCATTGATATCCATAGATTTACATAACTGATTACGGTTTGATACGCTTAAATTGCCCAAAATTTGGACTATTTCAAAGAAAATTTTAGTTTAAGGAAAAAAATAAACTGTGTAGAAGAAACAAGATTTTGGCAGACTGAGACATTAAGTTTATTTACAAAAATTTTACAATCATTTTTGAGTAATTATATATATTTACATTTTTTTTATGTCTTTACATCTAAACTTAACTATAAATATGATACAGTAAATAAATTTAAAAATAACCGTGTATTAGTTTATCCACATACATATTTGACGGCAATGTCATAAGTATTCTGATTATGAAATCGCTAGTGTAGTTCACGCTTTATTGGCAATAACTAATATATACTTGCACATATTTTATACTTGCGATTGCACCGACGTGACTGAAGTGAGATAAAGCGAGCTCCAAGGCGAACAAGTTGTCTTGCCTGCGGTACAGACTTAATTCTGGTCAGCCAGAACAATGGTGAGGTGAAACGAAATGACGCCGAAGGAGCGATACGTTGAACACGAGTTTCAAGTTTTCGCTAACATTCTCGCGATATGTTTCCTTACCAGAATGACGAATACACATCTCAGACCACAACAGACTGTAAAACTAAACTATAAAACTATTTAACCATCTTTTAAATTAATTATCGCGATGTAAGTAATAAGCACAGTGTGTATATTCCACCGCACTCGGAAGTTAACGCCTAAGGATAAAATAACATATATTTATTGACTATTATTCCAAATGAGAGGGCTTCCAAAAGTGCTCACTTTACCGTGAATAGCATATTGTAACGTTAGTTCGCAGGAACGAAGGTTGTTAATCCCAAATTGTATGTATTATGTAGAAAAACACATCACACCGGTACAGACCTTGCACTTACAGGCGATAGATCATTTTATGAGCGTGACAGTGTCGTTCTCAACTGCTCCTGTGGTTTCAAAATATCTCCAGTTAGGCGGAAGCCATACCACGTTTCTTCCCATAGTTTAATCAAACATAGGAAACAAATATATGCCAAAAAAAAAAGGTTTTTTGGAGAAGCGGTAATTTAAAAATTATTTGAAATTGTTAATTATGGATAGTATTTTCTCATACAATAATTTCACCAAATCAGGCATTCGGCAGTTATAGATAAATATTAAGAGCAAACTCGAAAAATAAATAAATAAAACATCTGACTGTTTTTCTTAATGTGTTAGGAAAACTCGTAAATGGCGTTCACATATTTCGGTGATCTACACGAAATGTAAACTGCACTTACTTACAACACGAGAGTATTTAAACGATTGCCTAGTATCACTTCACGCCAAACACTTACAAAATTGTCTTTAAAAGCCGACAAGCAAACTAACTCGTTGTTTGGAATCATCCAAGAGGACAAAAATAAACGCCTCTGGAGATTTTCACTCTCACGCAGCTTACCAAATAAATGTCGGCGAAGTGCATGGCTGAGTCAATCGTTAGTGCCCGTAGCATTGATTTCACTTACCGCTTATACTCAGATGTACGAAAAAATCTTATTGTTTAACTCAGATGTACGTAAAATAATACGTATTTTTATCTTATTGCTTACGGCAGAAGTGGATGCTTACTTTGGCTGAATACAAAGCGGTAAATGGGCAACAAGACGGCCAAGTCACTGTGCAATAAAAATGTTTAGCCACACGACACAAATAGAGCAAAAAGAAAGCCAGGATGCAGTTGGCGAAAGCCCTGCTGTAGGGAAACGAAATACATATTTACTAAATAATCTTACTATAAAATTAACATTTGAGTAAATAAAGTTATTACCATACTTCTTTCGCATGTTGTGGAAATGAGAAAATATGCAAGCTAAATGAAGAGGTGATCGAAGACTAGTAACACATGGTTGTTTCTTAGAGATATTCGAAACTTCCTACTACGTCATAATTCCGTGGCCCCTTTGGTCACAACAAGCGTGACCTGGGAGGTTTATTTTTTAATTGGGCTTTCACTGTTAGCAATGCAACCTTGGCTCTAGTGTCTCGCTTGGACACAAATAGCTGCGAACTACGGCAATGTTAGTCAAGATTCATTTCGACGTATAAGCAGTCATTGCAGTGTGTCTGAAGAAGTTGTGAATCACTGATGTTTTCCTTCGTGCAGCAAGCAGGCTGTTTCTGCGGCACGGAACATCCCCGTTTCCTGCATCCTGCACTACCACACTGAAACAAAAAAAAACCAGTTTCAATGTTAACTGAATCGTATGGAGGCGAGTTGTTAAAATATTTCTTTTTTGACGCTAATGAGAGCCTGTGAGGATGAGATGTATTGAAAATGGAGCAGTGGTGGAAAGAAACGGGCGAGGGAAACGGAAATGCCCCGAGAAAACCCGGCCAGCATAAACTTCCGCCACGTTTCCCACATAAAAAAAAAATCTTAGTGCTAGTGCCGGGAATCGAAGCCAATTCTCCTTGATGGAAAGCGGGTATTATTATTACTACTTGGATCTCAAGACCTCAATGCTCACAGCCGTCCAAATCTTAGTGCTATTGCCGGGAATCGAAGCCAATTCTCCTTGATGGAAAGCGGGTATTATTATTATTACTACTTGGATCTCAAGACCTCAATGCTCACAGCCGTCCAAATCTTAGTGCTATTGCCGGGAATCGAAGCCAATTCTCCTTGATGGAAAGCGGGTATTATTGTTACTACTTGGATCTCAAGACCTCAATGCTCACAGCCGTCCAAATCTATTCACACACTTACTTGTAACTACGTCACCGGGGCCCGTCATGTAGAGAGGAGATAGCGCTTGCAGACTGACCATAAAGAAATACTCACAGATTTTCCAGTGACTTCTCAAAAAGCTGTTGAGCAAACGGAGACGAGCTAAGTTTGTTGTATTTTATAATTTTAGTGCATTAAAACACAATACAAAGCTGAGTTTTTATGTTCACCCTGAATTTGTTTTCTGAAATGAGCGTTTATGGCAATACATATGCAAAACTAGTGATTGGCAGCTGATACGATAAGCAATTTAGCGAATTAGTTGAAGCTTAATTAAATTTTCTGACGTAAATTAGAAAGCGCGAAACGCCCTACAATGACTACTATAAGGACCTTGAACCCAACGTTGAAAAGTTACATTTGAATTTATTTACTTGCTTATACGTCCTATCTACGCTAGTTGCTATACGGGAGGTAAGGGCATGCACGTGTTTTCATCCCTCTGGATTAAACATAGTTAATTTTTGAAAAAATTAAATAACACTTCCTTTCCCCAGATTGAGTTCCTCCAAAAGTTTCTTACTAATGCTCTATATCTATGATATTCGCATTTCCTATCACCCATAGCGTGACATTTAAAGTATTGGGTGATTTAATGTGTTATATCCACCTGCTGAAATATAAGATCAGTTGTATGGAGTAACTTTAAACTGGTCGTTAATATGCCATGAGAATCTCATTTTATAACAGTGTTTGCTGTCAAAAAATGCCAGGAACTCATTCGCGGGCATTATAAGCCAATTTAATTGACATTACACATTCGCGCTGACTCTACTGTAAACTTTAATTATGTCCAGTCACAAGTGATTCAGCTCTGAAACACTGTCAACTAGTTTTCTGTCCTGGCGTTGGAGACTATACAATTGAATTTCATATATTTTTTAAGAACATTTTGTCATGTAAACGTTTCAAACTGGAAAATTAACAAAGGGATGGTCTAATAAACGGAACATAATCCAGGCAACATAATCTAAAAGTTACACCCAGCTCCTTTCCACATCCATAATTCTAACCTATAACACTTTGAACCATAGTGTAGCGTTCCAGTTAACTACACTACAGCGGTAGGCAAATATGAGGAAAAAAAATCGGGTTCATGGTTTATTATGAACCAGCCAGCCAAGAAGTTTTACTGTATGTAAATGCATATTACTGTACATATAAAACACATATAATATTTTATAAATTTTTCCTTTCTTGATTGAGGGTATTCTCTAGCTGGGGTCCTGTGGGTGTAATCTGTCGAGAAACCAGGCGCCCTTCAGTGAGTGTTCGTCGATGGCTGCCAAAGACGCTATAACATTCAGCAAACCTGCACGGGGGCAATATTTAGAGTAGGATTTTGGCACTGGGTTAGCGATGAGTAAGTACCGTTTTTAATTATAAATTAATTTTAATTTGATAGAAATGGGAACGTGTGTGAACACCAGTTGAATTTTTTTTTTCTTTTCGACGTTATTGTGAAATTGAACAACCACAAGACATTTTGCCCGCCCACAAATCACACGTCAGGATAGTAAGACTGCCATTCACGCAGTAGCTTGTCACGTGGTCACCAAAACAGCTGGTCACACACACAGAATGCTTGCGGACACCTGGAATGGCTAACACCAGCAGACAGTTTTTATGGAAAGGGCTTCAGAAAAGTAAAACTAAATCTTCCATGCAAGCGGGAAACATAGACTATAAATATTTCTCATCTCAAACGTGTAATAAAATAAGCATTAGTATTGTTGTAATTGGCTGTTTAAGGTAAAATGAGCACTTTTGAAAGCCCTGCTTAAGATCTACTTGCATGTATGTTCTGTATTTTTCCGCCTTATGTAAGATTAACATTGCGATGGGCCTCATCACTTTATTCATGCGTCGGTCAGGTGAAACTGTGAAAATATTATAAAAGTCATTATTTTATAAATCTGGTTGTTTTCACACTTCAATTCACTATATAAAAATTTAAAGCGCCAGTTAAAATATATGCAGGTAGGGGCAGTGATTTTTTTCTAAGGTTGATTTCTAAAGTGCTCGATTTATCGTGAACAGACTTTATTAATGCGTTTATTGGCTAGTGTTACTCACGCCGTGTGTCGTTAGAGACTGTACAGTTCGTCAAACGGGACGTTGTCGGTCAGTCCGAAGTAGACATCTTGAAGAAGTTTCGACACGATTTCTCCTATGCCAGGTGCGATTAGTTTGAAAGTTAGGTGGTAGTTGTCGTTCAGGAACTCGTTCACTCTGGCGCCTGTAACCAAACAACATATCGTACATAAAAAAAAAAATGCCATTCTTGTCAGCATGAAGTGCTTATTAATTTGGCTTGAGGGGAAAACCTTGCCAAGATACACAGCATCTCTTCACTATTTTGCACTGCGCACAATGCTGTGAGCGACAGTTGATCTTTGAGATGAACAAAAATATTTTTAAAAATAAATTTGGCATTGTAATGTGTAACATAATGACTAAATTAAATAAACATATTTAGAATGTAGACTTATTTATAAAATTATAAAACGCATACTCCCAATAATAAAAAACTTACTAGTTCCCAACGACGCGTTTTCAAATTTTCAATGAATACCTAAACATCCTATTTCTGGTTCGTGATAATAAAACTTTTCCCCACAAAAACCCATTTGTGTGATGACATGTCTTAATTTTTGTGAGTGTTTCGTAGGAGTTGATGTCTGCTATGCATTTATGTTTTATTCAACCATGATGATAGTGTTTAGTGACCACAGAGTGCATACATATAAGTTTACGGTGTGCTTGTGGCACATCCTCCCTGTTTAATAAGAGAGCCTAGAGTATATAGGCAAAGTACTTTCGAACTAAACAACTCATAAATGACCTGCTGGAACAGCTCAGCCACTCTGGAAATTCAGGAAACACTTCCGGTTATTATGTTAGCTACTTGCTGCGTGTCCGAACAGTTTGATCTCGCATTGTTTTAAAGCTGAATAGCCATCCCATACTATCCACCGCTTTCCGTTCAGTGAAATCATTATATATGTAATAATTATTCATCTCGAAACATTATCAAGATATAGCAATCTTCTCGTAATGTGTTCTCGAAACGAAATTGAGATTAATATTTGTGGGGGAATAACCCCCCTGAGGAAATCTTTGGCGCCATATCTTCCGTAATGCATGCCCACGAATAAGTACTGTTCTATCCTCTGTCGAGGTTTCACAGATGCAGTATTTCTAGACTTTGCTTTTTTTTTATCTCGTGCTTATTTGTAAGTACGTAAATGTTCAATTACAGTGATTTAGATATCATTTCAAGAGGTTTCTTGTTGCTCTGTTCTCGTAAACTGGCTCACGTGGAGCTAACATCTATCTGCTTCCATAATTTATAAAGCTAACAAGCCGGAGGTCGTAATCTCACTAACATTATGGGGAAACTCAGAGAAATGGTGGCGGTGCACTTGTATAGGCTGTTCACGGTAAAGTGAGTACTTTTGAGGCCCTAGTTTCTTTTTCCTTTCAGCCATTTTTTATCCTACCGCCACTTTTTAAAATAAATGCTGCCATTTAATTAATAAACACGCTATGTATATTCTACATCACTTGAAAGTTAACATCTAAGGCTGCAGTAAAATATATTATTGACTGTTATTCCGTATGAGGGCTTCCGAAAGTGCTCACTTTATCGTGAATGGCCTATACCTGCCAAGCCGGAATCCTATCTTGTCCTTGCGTTTCTGTGGCGTTTATAAAAGCAAATTTAGAATTTTGCCATACTTTTGGCTGCCTGCCAGTTTATCAAAATCGAGTTCTTTCATGATCAGTGCATTAACACTCTTGTTGATATTGATTTCAGTAAAGAGACAGCTGCTGAAATATTTAAGCGCGTAGTTCGGGTGCAGAACAGTTTTGACGTAAATACGTCTTTAAATTTGCAACCATAGTGGGAGACAATCCAGAAAATCTGATGATAACAAAATCGGGGGATACATTTTGGCTTTGCAGCTCCGAATCTATAGCCTACATTTAAAATTAAATTGCACCAATCGGTTACCAAAGGATCAAAGAATATGTTACGTTGAATGAGGACTGCGAAGAAACGCGCATCGTGGGGAGGAGGCACCGCAATTTTGAGTTCGTTTCGCCGCGTCTCATAACTTCCGCGTAGTATAACTTTTGACTAGGAGAACCTACGACGCTCTTTTGAGTTTCAATTGACAGCTCTTGTCACGATCAATATTGCGCCTTTGAAAACATTTGCGTGGCGTGGTTGTGGTGAAATTGTATGCGTTTAATGTAAAAAATTAAGAAAACTTAACGCAATTTTGGTCTATACTCGTCAAATAGCCTCTTCGAAATACAGAAATCGCATATCAAAAGCAATCGAGTGATACCCATAAAACCCCATATGATCGAGTGAAGCGAAGCCAGGAACGTAAAATAAACATGAAGGCGTCCGAGCGCGTCAACGTAGACGTATTCACGCAAAACAAAAGGCCGTGCCCCCTACACAGCTAAATCCAATTTTTTAAATGACCGAACCAAGCAGACAGGGGAGGGGGACTCTCTGGAAAAAATGTTTCACTGTTGACATTTTAAACTCCCGTTTCCCTGAGAATTTCATTAGTAGCTTGTTTGGGAAAGAAATTACTGCACTCGAACTCGAACTGCTTAACTTTTGTAGGACCCAATATTTTCAGCTTTGTAAAACATGAAAAATGTCGAAAAAAAAATCTATATTATTAAAGATGAAATGTTGTCCTCGTTTCTTGCTTTTCAGAGTCACTGAAGAAACCTGTTACCAGTTTTCAACTTTTCACTATGTTTATGAATATTTAGCAGCAAAATTATGTGCAAAGTTGGTGGGGCACGGACCGGTGTTTTGAATCGAATAAAAATGATTTAAGCTCCTAAAATTATCGTACACATAATACCATAACCACGACACTGCCTGAATTTATGAATTTATATAATAATTAATTTTTTGCTTGTATGGGCGTCCAGTTTTCTTGGCCCGTATATACAACGTGAAGAATCAATAAATGATTTTTAAAGTGAAATGAAATTCAACTCTTTAGAGTTTGTTGACATGTTAATATCTTCCACTTAAAGAGCATAAATTATATTAAGCGGGAAATCACGTAGTTATACATCTATTTTACATTTAAGATTAAAATGCCTCCATACAATTAAGGTCATGCAATAATTAACTGCATGAACTGCTCTGTCGCTATGATGAGATAGAGGAGCTTACCTACCTACATTAAGTTATACTGTTATATAAGTTATACACAGCACAGGAGAATAAAGTGGTTTATGGGACAGATTTCTACCAATGTTAAGTGCCTTCACTACCTCTATACGCCGTGCCAAGTGCCTTCACTACCTCTATACGCCATGGTGCGGATGGTACAGAAATAGAAAGAAAGCGACCATATTTTGTAGCTTCTTGTAACTTTCGATGTGGTGGAAAACTAACCATTCTATTTTAATTTCATCAACATTAAAAACAAGCCAAAAACTTACAATTGTGCCCAAAATTAAGTGTTTTAATAGAGAAGTAAAACAAATTTCCATACCACCAATAATTCTACTAATGCTGAATAAACTCACATTTGACTTTTATACATCTCATGCGTATGTGAAATTGCGTGTCGGCACCTCCCAGTATTTGTTATCGCATATCTGAATTCTAAAAATTACCTTTACTTTTTTACTTACTGTCGCAAAACAAATATCTAACAAATCATTGTTTTGACTTCGTTTGTTTCTGCGCGAGACCTGACTTTATTAATCGCTATTATGATACTATGCAATAGATTAGTTGAGCGTGGACTGTGATATTCTATGTCCTCCGTAGTTGGAATTACGAAAAACATGTCCGCTTTTACTGATGGCATTTTGTTAATTTCAAACTCCAATCCGTTTAGTCCAATGGATAATTATGTAAGTGTAACGAGACTGATACACGGGGTATATCTAAACATGAAATACCGTAAGAAATGTTAACGGAAACAATAAATTGTCACGGCGAAATTGGCTATTAACGGATATTGTTAGTGACGGAATCAAAATTATTTCTTATTCTGTGTTTTTGATAATGTAAGATACCAGCCATAACATAGTATGTTTTAATACTTTCGTTAGTTTCGTGAAAACAGGAGATATCGATTTATTCTGGGCACGAACAGTGGCTATTTTTCAGCATATATTTCGGGTTTGTGCACGTAAAACTATTTTTATCGCCAGTGAACATGTTACCTTACAAATCGTGTATTTTAATTATCCGGCGCATGACGAACTTGAAATGATACCGTTCCCACAGCTAAGCACCATATATAGGAACAAGCGACAAGCAACCTGGCAAGGCTAAACTAATTGTTGCAAAACACAGTCAAGCTAGCAAAAAAAGGCCGTGGACATACAACCAGTTTACGTATACGACACTGTACTGCCAAAAGTAAGGCAGAATCACTTTCTGGCCTTGCTGAGCACGGTGATGTGCCTGCACGGTCTGCATGGACTTTCCAAAGGCGCAGGCACACAGAGATCGACACTGCATACAAAATGGCATGTTTAGTGTTGGCAGACAACTATGTAACCAAGTCCCCTAATTTCCCATCTCTGGTAGCATGAAATTTATACTTAGAATATAAAAAAAACTCTCCTTAAAAGAAACTTGATACACCACTATATTTCGTTACAAACAGGGAGTTAACACTAGATAGAATCTACGATGTTCTTATTGAAAACCACCAACTTCGCGTGAGGTGTTTCCTTACGCCTTAGTAATCTCAGCTAATGCTTCTAAATATATGTACTGCAAATATTGGTCAACGTGTGCAAAACAAATATTTCAAGTTTTACAGCTTTACTTGTAAGTTTATTGTTACATTGTTTTATTAATGTGATTGTATGATTGTTAAGCATCAATAGATGCAGTAACAAACACGGCTACTATCATAATTGTCACAAAAAAATACAAACAAACTCACGAGTTCTATTTTCGAACGAAGGCAGTCAAATGAGTAGCCAAACATATATATGCAGTTGATTCAACAAAATATTTAGTTGATAGTGTTATTTTTTTGTCCTAAGAGAGAAATTTTGTTTATCCAAACATATATTTTGCTAGGCGAACAAAAGTAATTTTGTTGCTTTTCAAATTTGGTTTGCTCAACAATATATTTTGTTAAGGCAACTAAATATATATTTGACCCTATACAAACAAATATTTTGTTCGATTTGATCTCAGTGTACGTGTTTGGAAATCCTAGTCTCTGCACAACTTCAGAGATGGAGTGTACTACAACGATCAGGCTACGATCAAGTATGTTGAAATCTTGTCTCTTCTGCAAAATGTGTTCGATTGTTTCTCAGAAGGTCAATATATGGTCTGAAATTTCAGACATGCATGGTTAGGCACTATTCCACTTGACGGCGGGATGAAAGCGCCATTTAACAAACACGGCAGTTGTCTAGTTAAAATGTTCACGAGTGTAGAACTGAATAGTAACATTAATGTTTTGTGCACTGTTTTTTTTTCTTCAGATTAAGTTTATGAGGCATGGATACAGATATTGTGCACTGAAATAAGCGTTAAAACTTAAACATTTTTGAACATGTAGTTTTAGTATTATTTAAGTATTTACCGATGGGTATTCTCTAGCGATTATAATGTGCATGTATAGGCAGTTTACAGTAAAATGAGCACTTTTTGAAAGACCTGCTTAAGATCTACTTGTTTACACGTTGTGTATTCTTTCGCCTTATGTAAAATTAACATTGCCATGGGTTTCATCACTTTATTCATGCGTCGGGCAAGTGAAACTGTGAAATTATTAGAAAAGTAATTAGTTTATAAATCTGCAAATTTTTACATAGTGATGTATTTAAAAATCAGAAAAGGAAATAAATAATTTAAATTATCACAAATGTTCACCCAACACTTTTTATTCGACGTTAAGATATGGAACTACTTTCCATCTGTCGTTACCAACTTTACCGGGCGCATGTCACTCAGTGCGCCCGTTGAAGTATATGCACGCATGGGCAGTGACTTTTTTCTACGGTTGATTTCAAAAGGGCTCACTTTATCGTGAACAGCCTTTAGTACGTTTCTTCATTCCTCATAATAATATTAAAAAGTTGATTGAATTGTATTGATTTTTATTGTTCAACAAAGCGCTTACCAGTTTGAATCACTAGTTCTACCTACAATTTCTTACGAGCAATTAGATATATTGTAAAATCTTTCTGGTGCCCGAATCAATGATTTTCTCCTCTTGTTATGTTTATTTCAGTTTTAATATTGTGCGTCGTTTACATTTCGGTAATTCGGTGTTTGTGTCTGCTAACTATTGAATTTAGAAGTCGATGAAATGCGGGCTCACTGAGTGACATGAGCCCGGTAAAGTTGGTAAAGGTACATGGAAAGTAGTTCCATATCTTAACGTCGAATAAAATGTTTTAGGTAACCCTTTATGATAATTTAAATTATTACTTTCGCTTTGTGTTTCTTTAATTCATCGAAGTGTAAAAATGAGCAGACTTGTAAAATATTTACTTTTCTAATTACTTCACAGTTTCACTTGACCGACGCATGGATAAAGTGATGAGTCCCACGGCAATGTAAAGGCGGAATAAATACACAACGTGCACACAGGTAGATTTTAAGCACGGCATTCGGAAGTGCTCATTTTACCTTGAATAACCTACAGAACTGTGTTTGATACTAAGGAACTGTTGGTGCAGTTTAGGGATACTTAAACTGAACTTAAGATCTGCCGAGGAAAGCTGGCTACATAGAAATGAAATAGACCCTGTGCCACTAATACAATTGCACGTGTTATAATATTTGCATAAATGATTTAACAGATTACACACACTCGCTTATCTGAAAACACACGGAAATTCTTATACAATCGTGAGGTTATTGGTCTTATTATTATGAGGCATTCCTTTACAAATATTTTTATTGAAATACGTTTAAAGTTACACAGTTTCCGCGGCACGGTATTGTCATTCTTTAAATTTTTAAATCTTCGTATGATCATTTTCTTAATATGTACGTCTACAAAGCTACAGCAGCCATGGTATTGACTAAACCATTTGCTGCATAATGTTGAGTTAGTTGACTTACGTTAATTAGTATTCACTGCCAATTCAAGCCGGTCTCTCAGCGAGGAAAGATAACATATGTCTCAAACTTGCAATGGGATGACGCTGCGTTTAGCGAAGGAATGCAGTTGAAAACTAGGTAACAAATTTTTTCCAGTGCCAAATTTTACTGAGTTGCAGAGATTCAATATTACACAAGATGTGTGACATATTTAACATGTTTTACTGGTACATGGGTACTGAAGTTTTACATGTGTATCAGCTATATGGTGTTTGGTCAGAAATGGGCAAGGTAATTACCAAATGAAATATCTTATAATTTTTCAGTCGCCTACGTTTTTCGGAAAGCATACTTTAAAATGGCGTTAAACTTACGCAAAAGTACCGGTATATATTTCATATGTTATAAGTGGGGAGTAATCGTAATTACGTACAGTACCGGTATATATTTCATATGTTATAAGTGGGGAGTAATCGTAATTACGTACAGTACCGGTATATATTTCATATGTTATAAGTGGGGAGTAATCGTAATTACGTACAGTCCTGTAAACTAAATTTTCACTCACCAAGAGCTTTATCGCCGTTGAACACATCGTTTAAATATATCTGACCGCCCGTGGTGTCAAAAACACTCCGAGTATCTTTGACGGCCAGGTGGGTCCTCCCGTCTGGATTGCGAACCAAATCGTAGTCCAGAATGTTCTCGACTCTCCAGTTCTCTGCAAACAAAAGCCACAAATCACAAAGAATGATAATTGCTAGAACTAGTACTTGTGTTGTGAATATTTTGAAAGCGCAGACACTACTGGCTCAACGGGGCTTAGACTCTGATCTCCGACAGCCAGAGTCACCATTTTGATTTCAGACCCCAAATAATGGAGAGGGGGGGGGGGAGGAGCGATATTTTAGGATGATGAGTCTCATCTCTGGAGCTTAGCGGACATTGCCGTAGTGTGAGGTTTTTCTCGGGATTCTCCCCCTTCACCCCAGTCTTCATTCCGCCGCTGTTACATCACACCCCATATCCTCTCTCACTACGCGTATATTCGTATAGCTTACCTTTTCGTTATCTTTACTTTCAGGTATAAGGGGCGCAGTAGTGTATTAAATTTGAACTAAGAGTGATGTAAATTTGAAGTTTCCATTAGAAAAGTTGAACAAATTTCAACATAAAAATTAATATAATGTAGTCTCAGCCAAATAAATTTGAGAAATGATTTTTTATTTTTTTTTATGTATTCATTTTTATTACTAACGACGTTCGTCTGCAATTTATATTGTGTTATGGAGTACGATTAATGGTTTGAAAATCTCCGGAACTAAAGAAATAAGCTATGAGCGAAAATAGGTTACAAATTAGGTGAAATGAGGTTATTATTGACACATAGATGCAAATGTTTTAATTATTAAAACAACTTCTCAGCCTACATTTAATATATCTTTATTTATGCAAACACACATAGTATAAGCCCTATGATATTCCAGTTCTCAGTTAGAGTATAACTGGTAGCACTGTATTGGAGCTTATTAAAAACGAACATTTATTAACACCAGTGTGAAAACAAAAACGATTAAATACTATTTTGACACAGTTAACGCAGTGTTAACTTCACTCCGAATTGGCTTTAGTGTCAGCCTCACGCCGTTCATGTAGACCCAGCCGGAGGGAGAAATACATTTGATTTACGTTTAGATTAAGAGTAATAGTAGTTAGCTAATGCAAATTATTAAGTGGCACTATTTAGTACACTTGATGCAACAATATGTTAACAAAATATACATTAACAAGTAGAGCAACAGACACAGGTCCAAACTCACAAAAAAAAGTCGCATTTAAATTTTGTAATTTCTTACTGCACCATTCTAAAGTCACGAAGCATCAGCAGAACTATAAAATATGTATTTCATTATTTTATTGAACGATTTTGCATGCCGAGATTCTTCTCATTATGGAAACACTAAAAGCTTCAAATAAATAATAAAATGTAATAATTTTCACACACGACTCACCCATTGTAACGTTATTGTGTCCTCGACCTACTATGGCGGCGCCCAGGAAATCACCTGCAATGTCGTAATCGGCATCAACGGATATCAGAGGAGCTGCGAACTCTGTATATATGCGCCTCCGTGTTACGTCATGCCTGCAACATCAACACACTGAAGACATGACTAGCGCAAATTGTGGTGGGGGTTGTTCATGTTCAGAGAAATATGAAGGAGCAGGAGGTATTATTTTAGTGTGGCAATTATTCTAATAAAAATCTTAACCAATATAACTTTTCCTAAGAATTCTAGGGGGAAAAAACTTATTAGGAATCCCATTAACTCAACTGCTTCATTCGCAAGAAACTGTAAAACTATATTTATAAAACTGCGAGCGTTCCGCGTGAAGCTAAACTCTTAAATTTCCTTGAAATTTTTTGTTCCAGAAATTTGCGACAAACTTAATTTTTAAATTTAGCGTATGTGTGGGTGTTAGGCCGGTAAATCTCCCACCAGTAATATGCTGTACTGCTCAAGCTTAGATTCAGACAGCGTAGCATGTGTGTGTCAGGCAGACCAAACACCTTGGTGTATTCCTCGAACCGTATATGGAAATTCACACACTGTTAAATATTTCCGTCTATTTACGGACGTTTTTACGAAAATGCACAGTAAATATACGGAAACGCAATCCGTAATGACGAAAAACGTAGTTAAGAGCGTAAATACAAAACACGGAAAATCTCCGTGTTTCCTATAACTTCGGGTTTCGGGCACGAACAATGCCGAGTCTACACGAAACTTTTTTCGCCACTGTAACCAGAAAATTATCGTTTCTGCGGCAGTTAAGGTTATCCATTTCAGTAAGAATTGTTCTTTCAATGATTAAAAAGTAATAACAGGCGTATGAAACATTTAGCAACACTTAAATTCACTAACTTCAGAAACTAAAAAAGTTTTTTTTTACTAATATAGAAATTCAAAAGTTATACCACACTAATCATGTGAGCATTGTAAATTGTTAAAGTCGTGAACTTGCAACTTTTTGACTCGGGTTCAAATCTTGCTTAAGTATAAAACATTTTAACTTTTTTAAATATCTTTTCTATGCACAGTAGAACATCCACATAATAAAAACTAAAATTAAATTAGATATAAATAGGCCTTCTTATTTAAACTACAGAAAAATAACTAGGGAATAAATGGATAGGTTCCGTGAATTTTACGGAAAGTCCGTTTTTGAACATCAACGAGTCCGTAATTTTACGGAGACTTTACAGACACCTCTGGATCAATTTTTACCAGCCCTTTTCAGTAAAATGTAGGGAATTTTTTCTAACAGTGCAGGATTATCCCCAATACGTCCTTCAAAACGAGGTACCTGCTCCACCCATAATTTTGAGGGATTATGAAGCATCGTGCTTACTGGTGTGCTGTGTTGATGAGCCATTTCCGGTGTGACAGTAGCTTGAAGTAACTGTAGGTGTAGTTTGGAAGTTTCTGGCAGTCGCAAATCTCTCACAGAAGCATCTACTCGGGTCTAATTTCTCTTCCATGAAATTAATATTTCCTCTCACTTTCGCAATACTGGCAACGATTTCCTGCCTCCAGTGGTGCGCAGACTTTCATATCTGTTGTCATTTATTCTCTAGGCGCCTGTCAAACGAATCAAGTCGTGTAGAAACCTGATCGTTTGCAACATATAGGTTACGTCTACGCTCAACCCTTTTCTCTAACTCATTGAAATGGAACTCTATCTCACTGGTCTGAATAACGCAGTCTCTTTTTTTTACAATTTCTTCTCGTAGTTGTGTGGATACTGTGTTTACCTCAGCTTGTAAGCCCAATATCTGGCTTGCCATGTTCTGGCTCAGCTGTGTAAATTTCAGCTGCATCTCATCGATACTGGCAGATATGCACAGCTGCATTCGGTCCAGTCTCGTTCCCTTACCTTCCTGCTGCCCCTTGCCTTACTGATCCTTTGCCTTCCTCATTTCTAGTGTCAATTTTTTCTGCAATGTGTCTTGTGCCATTTTTTCCTTGCGATTGGGTTCGTTGCTGTGCCACCTTTTCCTTCGATTTGGTTTGTAGTCGTGCCATGCTTTCCTGCAGCTGCATTATCACTGCTGCTAACTGCGTGGGTGTTTTCTGGGCACTAGATTCTAGATCCTGCTTGTTATAGCTGACATGACCGGGACTTCATGTGATGCATCTATGTTTGCAGCTGGGTTTGGTTCCTGGTTAACCTGTACTACCTCAGTGTTATTGCTGACCGTCTGTGTAGGGGTCTCTCCTTGTGCACTATTCATGTTGGTAACAGCATACTCGAAATGTCCGTAGTCAGTGGGTGCGGTTTCGCTTAGGAAATAGGGCGTTCTGCTTTTCTTATTCATAGATTCACCAAGTAGAAGACACCGAACAACCCATCTCTACTGACCCTCTTTTACGTACCACACGTTAGTTGGGCGCCACTGAAATGAATATTACAGTGTTTGTACTGAGAAAAACCATCACGAATGGGCTCCGCTAAAAAGAATATTACTATGTGTATTCGTACTGCCTTGCCTCACTTTGGTGGCACCACGGAAAAGATTTTAGTTTTATGTGTTGGGATATGTGTGATTGCTAGGGAGTAGTTGTTGACGCACCAAGTTTTCATATAAGTAACTTGTATATTGGAGTGAAAGTAATAGTAAAATAAATTGTAGTAGAATGACCACATTAACAAGAGATAAAAAAAATCAACACTATAATTATAATAACAATAAACTGCTACTGAACACTCTACCAAACAATAACGCATTTCAATTATTGAGGAGCGTTTAATTATTACTAATGAAATTTTTGTGTGGAAATATAAACAGTCAATGTTCAGATATAAGAATACCTACATGCAGCTAAGATTCAAACGCTCAACTCAGAATATAATTATAATTACAGTTGACATTTGGCAGCTTAAGGTAGTCTTTTCACAATAGGGAAAATATTATTCGATGTCCAATAAAAAAAAAGCTTACTTCGTTCTACTCCATTAATCAATGAATAACTCTTCTTGTCTCGGCTTACTAGATTAATAAAATATTTAGTTAGATGCATTAGATCTCTACTTATGAACGAAGTGTGGCCAAACTTTACAAGGGAAGCTGTAGAGAAAAGGTTATGGAGAATTCTTGAAGACGAAATGTAAGGAAATCATATTGTAAGGAGATGATGTAATCTGCAGCTTACGTTAGTCTTTACTTATATATAAATATACCTATAGTTCTTCTGGAGCTAGAAGGTCTAGTAGTTCATGATAGCAATTTAATTGCTATCAGACAAGACATGTAGCAATTCAGAGTGTCCTTTTCTGCTAATTGATTATTCAGAGTGTCCTTTTCTGCTAATTGATTACCGGGGAATTCTTATCTTGCGTCATGCGCTCACAGGTGGTATAACATAATGTCCTAAATAAATATTGACTATACGATCCACCATAAATAACTATTATTCAAAATATTTTCAATGAACTTTGGGATACAAGATGCCGACTTAAAAGTTCCAAGACAGAGATAATTTTTCAACACAGATCAGTTTTAATTTGCCATAGCAGAATAGGCGAATCACTTCCAAAAATTCCCTTTCACAATATTACATATTGTACTACGCTGCCAACTATTGGCTAATGTTTATATTTAGCTACCTTCAATTGCCGCATTAAAACATTAGGTTAATTTTACAATTCTGAAAATATTTCAATCTGTGGCCATACTCAACTCTAATACAGCAATTGAAGACTTAAACAATAAAATAAACAAACATTTGCAAAACATTACAATCACATAGAGTAACTATGTAAGAAAGAGTAACTATATAAGACAGAATTCTGCCAATAAAACTGCCACGTGAATAGTAAATATAAACAAGAAATTTGCATTGGAAATAAAATACAATAAAAAATAAGTGCGCAGAAATACCTGCTGTTACACTCATTTCAAACTCTGTAAAGGCCACTGAGTGGGGACAGGGTTCTATAAAACCTTTGGTTTTTTTTAACTTATTTCCGAATTTCTCAAGGAACTGTTTTTTTATTGATATGAGCCAAACCCTCCAGAGGATGCTGAGTTGTAACATTCACAAGAGCAGAATGCTAGCAGAAAATGGGCATGAAAACTGCTATAGCAATGGACATCATGTAGGGCTGGTTTAAGCCACTCTCCACGTGTTTAACAGTCCCCAATCGTTTCTGAAAAAGGCTGCAAAAAGACAGTTTTGCTCATAAACACATACAAAGGAAGTATACCGTCCATCTCCGAAACCAAATGTTTGCCAGTTATTATTGCCAACTGCTTCATGGCCCATATTACTATTTATGAACAAAATACTTGACATAGTTTAAATCAGTGTATCACATTTTTTCTCTTCGTAAACTTTTCCTTCAATAAATTGTATCGCAAAATAAAGTAGTTAATGTGTAAGTACCAGTAGTAAGCTTTTTGAGGTGAAAAATCGATTTATTTCAGTATTCTAGATCTATCTGATAATCTATTTTGATTTAGCTCACCCCAAGAATTCTAATTTTATGATATATTTTCAGAAAACGATGATTTTTACTTTGTATCAAGAACTAAAATAAATAAAACGTAACCTTCAGTTCGTCTTAACATTTCCTCTTTAAAAGTTTATCTTTTAAAAAAAAGTATCAATATAGAACAGTTCATGAGTTCTACAGCTGAACAAATAAAAAATATTGTAAAAAAATACTGACACAATTTTAAAGTTCTTATGAATTCTCTACTTGTTTGCGTGTCACAACAGTGAGCAGTCAGTTCTACCGTGCATGCTATTTTTTTTATTTTTTTTATGATAGGAGTTTTTATATCATGCCTAAACTTGGCCACAGAGGATACCAATATAAAAATATATCCATAATTACCGATTAGCATGTTTCATGGCTACGAAAATGCATGACAATAATATAGCGGTTTCCTATAGTAAATTAAATGGTTTATTCTTTGCATAGAAACCTGCCACATTTGTTTTGGAAACTATTATAGCTTGCCTATTTACATTTTTTACGTAATAGAAATTTTACTCGTATAATTTGTTTTTCATTAAAGTTAAAGTCACCTAATATTTATTTTGTAAATCATCCACACATTTTATTTTATTACGTTTTATTCCATGTTTAACTATGATTCCGTGACATATACTTTAACCTAAAAAAATTAAATAGTGAATTTATATAAAGTTATGTGTTTCAATTTCATGTTTTCAATTTTAAAGTGTAATTAACTCTTTTTCGTTTTTGTTTTAATTGTATTTAAATTTTCTCATTATTTTATCTTTTTATTTCACTGGAAGTAAGTTCTCCATTTTTGGCTAGTGTTAGTGATAGTTGCCGGAAGTAGTTGACTTCTGGAAGCGACCTTCAAATCATTGGCTGACGTAATTTCACCGGGGATTTTTATCTGGAAAATCCCCGGTGCCATCATAAAAATGGTATTTACTCCCAGAAGTTGAAGTATGGGTCTTTGGACCCGGTCACGTAAGAAAAGGACTGAGGGTCCAAAGCAATCTTTACTACTATGTAAATGGGGAAATGTGTTTGTGTGTTTGTTTGTCCTTCTTTCACGTCAAAACGGAGCAACGGATCAACGTGATGTTTTGCACCGAGATAATTGGAGGGTCGGAGAGTGACATAGACTACTTTTTATTCCGGAAAAATATCTCATTTCCTTAAAAATAAAAATTATTTGTCATTTTATATCATTCCTTCATGAAAATTCTTATTGTAATTTTACTGCATGAAAAAAGCATTGTTAAAATAAAAAGTTCCGTCATTCCTCCTTTCTTTTTTGTCTATGGGCTGTCTTCCATTCCTTCCCAAGAGCCGCAGTAGCTCAGTGGGTAGAGAACCCAATAGTGGGGCCGCAGAAACTCAGTGGCTAGAGAACCTAATAGTGGGGCAGCAGTAGTTCAGTGGGTAGAGAACTCAATAGTGGGGCAGCAGTAGTTCAGTGGGTAGAGAACTCAATAGTGGGGCAGCAGTAGTTCAGTGGGTAGAGAACTCAATAGTGGGGCAGCAGTAGTTCAGTGGGTAGAGAACTCAATAGTGGGGCAGCAGTAGTTCAGTGGGTAGAGAAATCAATAGTGGGGCAGCAGTAGTTCAGTGGGTAGAGAACTCAATAGTGGGGCAGCAGTAGTTCAGTGGGTAGAGAACTCAATAGTGGGGCAGCAGTAGTTCAGTGGGTAGAGAACTCAATAGTGGGGCAGCAGTAGTTCAGTGGGTAGAGAACTCAATAGTGGGGCAGCAGTAGTTCAGTGGGTAGAGAACTCAATAGTGGGGCAGCAGTAGTTCAGTGGGTAGAGAACTCAATAGTGGGGCAGCAGTAGTTCAGTGGGTAGAGAACTCAATAGTGGGGCAGCAGTAGTTCAGTGGGTAGAGAACCTAATAGTGGGGCCGCAGAAACTCAGTGGGTAGAGAACTCAATAGTGGGGCAGCAGTAGTTCAGTGGGTAGAGAACTCAATAGTGGGGCAGCAGTAGTTCAGTGGGTAGAGAACCTAATAGTGGGGCCGCAGAAACTCAGTGGGTAGAGAACTCAATAGTGGGGCAGCAGTAGTTCAGTGGGTAGAGAACTCAATAGTGGGGCAGCAGTAGTTCAGTGGGTAGAGAACTCAATAGTGGGGCAGCAGTAGTTCAGTGGGTAGAGAACCTAATAGTGGGGCCGCAGAAACTCAGTGGGTAGAGAACTCAATAGTGGGGCAGCAGTAGTTCAGTGGGTAGAGAACTCAATAGTGGGGCAGCAGTAGTTCAGTGGGTAGAGAACTCAATAGTGGGGCAGCAGTAGTTCAGTGGGTAGAGAACTCAATAGTGGGGCAGCAGTAGTTCAGTGGGTAGAGAACTCAATAGTGGGGCAGCAGTAGTTCAGTGGGTAGAGAACCTAATAGTGGGGCCGCAGAAACTCAGTGGGTAGAGAACTCAATAGTGGGGCAGCAGTAGTTCAGTGGGTAGAGAACTCAATAGTGGGGCAGCAGTAGTTCAGTGGGTAGAGAACTCAATAGTGGGGCAGCAGTAGTTCAGTGGGTAGAGAACTCAATAGTGGGGCAGCAGTAGTTCAGTGGCTAGAGAACCCAATAGTGGGGCCGCAGTAGTTCAGTGGGTAGAGAACTCAATAGTGGGGACGCAGTCCTAAATGTTATGGGAACAAAGTCGCACGGGTCATCTAATAGATTATAATTTATAGTTGTTCCAGCCTGCGAATGATGCGGTCCATCTTAGCGCCAGGCGCCATGACACAGGTGTGAACCCGGCTCTACTATCAAGTGACACCAACCCTTTATTCTAGCTGGAGGCGCCCATCCTCATTATCCGGTGTGTTGATCTGTCATACCGATGTAGGATTTCTACAATTTATGTGTTTTATGAGATGTTTAAAACCTGTACTTAGAGGAGGAATTGCAAACCAGAGTTCTGCAGCTCGAGTGGTTGAGCTAGCGCCGTAGCAGATTTATTAAGGACTCTGAGAACCTGAATATTCGTGAATTTGTGTGAGAAAACTAAAAGTTAGAAGCAGTACTAGGATAGGACTGAAAATTTTAGTACCTTTTAAAGTGCGAGAAGTCTTTTAATCACCATTTTTCCAAACGGAGCCCTAGAAGTACTCAGTGATCTCAGTTACGTAAGGAGAACCGAGCACCATTAATTTAATTTAAATAACTTTTGGTTTTTTATTTTATTAATTTTATTAAAGTTATTGTAAGAGGGGTGGTTACTTAAAATAATCGTACTCCTAATTGCCGTTTATCTTTAATTTGTTTTCCCACTAGTTAATTACAAATTGCTTTCTGTCAGCACATAATTTTATTTCTACAAGAGTCTTTAAACTTGAAAAGCACAGATAATCGTAATCAAATAACATTATGCAGCTACATCAATTTTTTTAAATTTTATTTCTATTTTGAGTACCAGTTTTACTGCCATCATACTTGCAATTGTAATCAGAGAGCAGCGCATTTTTATTTTATTTACTGATTTCGCCAATGAACTGAGATTCAGCTTCACTAATGACAAGAGTGAAGAGATTTTGGGCGGCACTTAACAGCGAGGTCTTGAGAGCCGATGAGGGCGATTGAGGTGAGTATGGAGCGGCGCTGTAATGAAAGGGCGGGGGAAGCGGCGGATCCGCGAGAAATCCGCCGACCAACGGCATCGTCCGGCAAGATTCCACATGCCGAGAATCCGGTGACCCGGCCGGGGATTGAACCCGGTCCGCTTTGGTGGGAGGCAGGCGTGGTCATTGCAAGATCACCGCTGTCCCACTAATGGCAAGAGAGAAAAACGTCATCTCCATGGTCAACGAGAGGGAACTAAGCAAAACACCCCCAGCTACATCTCCTCACGATCTCACACGGACAAACGCACACGCAAATAAGTCTTGCAAATTCAATTATTAACATACATAACTAATCCCAATATTGTTAAAAAAAAAATACTATCACAATAACAAGGATAAAAATGTCACCAATAATTGCTAGAAAGAAACTTCACGAAGAAAAGTAAAAGGCTGACTTTTCCCAAATAAAGAGATTACTGTACGTGATCAGATAACTTACTCTCTGCTGAGGATTTTTACGTCGCCTAAACCTCGTATGGCCAGGTTGGTGAGGGTGATGTACGTGGAGGCGTCTCCCAGCCTAATCTCATTCACTACCAAAGGGTCGAGGACTGGAATGTTGTAAGCAGGATCACCTGTTGACACACAGTACACATAACAAAGTACTGGGTACTGACCGAGATAATAGTTATAACCAACAAACCATTTGTTGGTATTTGGCTGAACAAATATGAAGCAGCGGTTACTAAATATTGTTCTCTCTAAATTAATTCTGAAATGAAGCAAAACTTATTTTCACTTAAAAAATAAACAGTTAGTTAGTTTACTGAACTTTTTGTAATGTCAGAGAAATTGGTCTGAACACAAAGTACTTGTATAATGTAACCAAATGTCGGGGGAAAAAAAAAAAAAAAAAAAAACCTGGAATCAACTGCATACATTATGACGGACATGCCGAATAGTATTTAACCAGTTTAACTGGCAGCAAGATAGGGAAAATACTTACTTGTTTCAATGTAGTGTTAAAAGCTTGTGACCAGAATTGTGAACACTGAATTTATTTTATGTTCATTGTGTGTGTTATAACCACAAACCGACTGTTATTAAACTTACCTGAAGTATTTCGGGAGGTGATTTCTTGTGAAAAATGGGGTGTATATATATATATAATGCAACTTATAGCCTATCACAATTCCTATGAGAGATATCGGCTCTGGGGAGTGTTTAATGTTATCGCGATCTTCGAACTATGAAAAAAAAAAAAAAAAAAAAAAAAAAAACGGTATTAAGACCTTCCGCCTTCGTAAAAATAGTTCAAATTAAATACCTTCAAGATTTATGGAATTTCTATGCCTTATTGAGCAGTACGTCCTACGTAACAAAAAAAAAAGTCCCTGTGTTGCAACATCCTAGGACCCAACGTTTCCTTTATAAATGCACACAAAATTTTCAGCGACGACGATACAATGCCTGTCACGTAGGCAATACACACAACACGCGGAGGTAAATACATCGTAGGCAACCGCTATTGGACCAACTATTTCCGAAAGAACAAGTGAAACCAGACACGTGGTGTAACTGTCGTACACGTGTGTAGAACTGCAGTGCAGACAGTATGTCGAGATCGAGTTGAGATTAATTGGCCAACATATATTTGATGCACGGTGCTGCAAGAAGCAGTGCAATTTGCACCAGCAGAAATAACCTAACCACGTGACGCCTCGTCACGAGACATTTGTTTGCAGCTGACGAACGCACAAGGAAAGCAAGGTGTATTTGCCATCATTATAATTATTGTAAAGTTATGTGCAGTTGTTTGGTACTTGCTTACTCATATGAACCTTCATTGCGCGTCTAAGCGTCATTACAGTGATTACTAGAGACATACAACATTCGCGTTATTATTTGGCATCAGGTTAAGCTTCACAGTAATATATATATATATATACCGGGGCCGACATCATTTCTCCATAAACTGCTTCACAGATGCGAAGCCACGTCCTTTCTGACTAAACAGCACGAGATTTTGGCACACAGCTGTGAAGTGTTCATTTATTGGCGCAGAGTAACCGAAGGCGTGACAAATAAAGTATAGTCCAATGAAAAACTTATTACAAAGACACACGTGTTTAAAGTTCAAAGAGTCTCGGATTTTGCAGGTCTCTAGTGATTAGAGAAGTTACGTATCCACAACATACGATCGTGTTACTCTAGCACATTCCACAATAAAGTTCTCTTAAAAATAGTCGCCGCAGTATCGGTCGTCTTGCGATTCGTTTACCTCCGAGTGCAGAAGTATTGCCTACGTGCCAGGCATTACTAAGCATTACTAAGCCATTACTAAGGCTGAGTGGCCAACTGTCGCCGTTCTGGCCTCCTATGCGCTCACATCTACTGAGAATCTCTTGTAGGGAGATTTCCTTTCCTAACGTATCAAAAGATTCTTGCAAGGAATGAGCAGGCATTGAGTCACATTTCTCCGCCTTTTGGTTGACATCATGATATTTATATCTTACGAAACTGTGTAGGAACTATTACTGTGCTGAAAATGTTATACTGGAATAGATTAACTTAAATAATTTAAAATGTTCTTTGACACATTTCAGCTCACTGTACGATTCGGGGACCGACCTGGACCTATTGGAATGCTCAGACTGAAAACATGGGAAATATTATTTTGCTATGCACTTTTGCACGAGTTACAGGTAATGCTGAAAATTATTTTTTAATGTCGCAACGATTCTGGGGAAAAATTAATTTCTTATCACATGGCCACTATTCTGATTAAATTATCTTAGTTTGCTTGTAACAGGGTATTCGAATTTCTGCGTCAAAAATAGTAAATTTTGTGACAAATCCCACGAGCCTGAAAACTATTCAAAGAAGAGAAACAAACATAACTTCACAGTCTTATCTGCGATATTTTTCACCTAAAAATATGTTTAGATTATTAAATAAAGAAATGTGATTTTCTCATCAGACAATATATATAAAGTGAGCTACAAGTTGTACATCAGTGATTAAATTTCCGCGTTACAATAACAATACATTTGTTATTGTAAAAACGTTCGTATAGGATGTTCACAGTTAAGTGAGCACTTTTTGAGGCCCTAGTAAATTTTTTTTCCTTTCAGACATTTTTATCCTTGAACAACCTTCTTAAATAAATATTGCCATGTTAGTAATAAATAAAGGTTGTTTATTACACCACACTCTGAAGTTAACCTCTAAGGCTAAAACGAAATATATTTATATACTATTATTCCAAATGAGAGGGCTTTCAAAAGTACTCACTTTACTGTGAACAGTCTATAACTACAGTGTGGGAAATTTAACCTACCACCCAATTTTTGTGATATCGATACCTCAAAACAATAGCGTTACAACTCAAAATATGCGGGTTTTCAGGAGGAATGGCGTTGCACTAACAAAATACCTTACTACAGACAATTGTCACGCTAGATTTTCCCACGCAAAAGTATAGCCAATGGTATTTAAGATGTATAACTTTGACATATAATAGAGTTTTTTTTGTACTGCATATCGTAAGGTAATTAAATTTCAAAATCATATTTTTGAGTTGTAACACTGTTGTGCTAAGGTATCGATATGTGTGACACATCAATCAAATTTTAACTCATTTTAACCCTACGAGGTTTGCGTACAACAGGTAAATACAATACAACTATATGGATAGTATGCATTTTGTGTGAACGAGTACGAATTTCTGCGACATAAACGCATGTTTAAACTTAACATACTTCACAGTTAACAGCTGTATTCTTACCTTTAACAAATCGAGGAATCAGTTCGTTGCCATTTCTCTTTTCACACTCGCCCAAGTCAGGATCATGTACGGAACAGGGTTTTATGTAAGAAGCTGAAAGAAAAAAAAGAAAACGCAATTATTTAAGCCAGAGAAACTTTATCACATGCTACTTAAGCTACGTATTTTTATTTACTCCGTTAGCCCAGTCGACCTAGCTATAGTACAGCCATGTTTACGGATGTATGGTGGAGTACCTTTCAGGTAAAATATCAGTGTGCCATTTTCATTTCGCGTTTATACGTTACTTCAAAAATATTTTTGGCTCATGCTCCGTCTGTCGGTGTACGCATGTATCGAGGGAATGAGAAATCGACTTGTTTCTCGTATGCACGGTTGGGGCAGTGGTCAGACCACACGTCTCCCGCTAAGATGAACCGGGCAAGATTTCCAGCGGAGTCCCTCGCGGATCTTCGTACGTGGGAAACGTGGCGGGCGTTGCCAATGGCGAGCGGGCTTTCTTGGCACGTAATCAGTTCTCTGCGCCATTAAATTCCGTCCCTGATTACTTCTCCGTAGGCAGGATTTACAACCAGCCCCGTCGCGTCCGGCCCGTCGTACGGCCGTCCGTCTCCCAGCCGAGCGATTTACAACCAAACTCCGTACGTCCGTCGTACGTTCACTGCTGCAAACTAATAAAAACAAAACTGTTTACAAATAGGAAAATACTCTCCATAAAAAATGAAAATATTTTGCCGTATTGTGTTACTAAGTGGCCAAAACAACCATACATGCACGTAACGGAAATTAACCGATCTAAAAAAATTTTTTTTACTAACTTTGCTATTGCACAAAAGGAGTTCGTGTTCCCGAACGTAATTATCAACTAATCTTTAGGAAAAAAATGTAACGTAATTTCATTTTAAAGTTACATAAACAAACCTATGAAAACAAAAGACAGTCAAATCAAAACATTACACACACTACACAGCCTTGTAAAGAACTCTGGATGAATGAGTAACAAAACGTGCAAGTTTAGAAGGCTGTAATTTCATCCGTTCGTCCGCCAAAAGTTAAAGCTTGCCAATGTTTTGACGGACGGACGGACGGATAGAATTAATGGCCACCTATGAGTGGCTGTTGGTCACGTGATTGACGGAACTGACGGACGCTACGGATCGTTGTAAATCCTGCCTTACCCCCATCGGCGATCAGGACCTCAGCTACTGAGGGCCGCCTATATCACTTGCTTTCTCGCTCTTTCGTACGTGTCCCTTTACATTCAAGTTATTCCATACTCATCGCCTCTTTCCAATTGCTTAAGCCTCCACCTATCGTTAAGGTATGTTAAAAGGTCTTGTAGTGTGCGAATCCCCGGAACATAAAATCAAGAACAGAATCCGAACTGCTTTATTAATTTTGACACACGAAAACCACAATCCGTGCCAGCAGTGGCGTAATTACGGCAATGCAGGAATGCAGCTAAGCCAGGTTCCTCAGTCAAAAGTAGCCCTGGCCGCCAGAGAAGGCAAATTTGCTTCCATGAATTCGGGAAGAAGAAATTTGAAATACGTGAGTTGAAAAGTTTCACTTACTCATGTTTATATTTTACATCTGAGCAGGCCGCTATAGTATTTTGTGTGTGTGTGTGTGTGTGTGTATATATATATATATATATATATATATATATATATATATATATATATATATATATATATATATATATATATATATATATATAGTAAACCTTCATATTGGAATCATGAATTTTATTTATATAGTTTATTCACGGTTTCTTCACACTTTTAAATCAAGCCTTTGAAAAATCGCTCATTTAATGACGTGTTACGTTGTTTCATAAGTATGTCAGGTATTCCAAAAATGTTATACTCGTATTAACATCACAGTACCTTTTCTTTGGTTAAAAAAAATCTTTTACTTATATTCTGTCTGCAAATTTTAATATTTCATTTGTAATTAATATGAATAAAACAGAGAGAAAATAAGGTGTGTTGGTAATGCCTAGTAAGAAATAGTTCTCATGCAAAATATTATTACACTGAGTTCGCACGAATGCGGTGCGTTGTCCCTTTGATGTAATTTTCCAGGTTCGGTTAAGCTTTGTTTGCCTGAGACGGAAGAATAACTACAGCAGGGCTTCAGAAAAGTTTGAAGTAACGGCGAATGGACTATAGCATTATAGTTTTCTTGGTCTTGGTAGGGAGGTGGCCTCATTTCAATGTTTACATCTGAGTCTTTACTTAGTAGTCACGCCACTGTATTACAGAGAGAGAGAGAGAGAGAGAGAGAGAGAGAGAGAGAGAGAGAGAGAAGCTAAACGTTACGTGGCACTAGGGGTGTAGATAGAAGCCCGGTCAGACCACACGCTTGGCTTTCTGAGGGAGAGGGTCTCAGAGCCTCTGTGGTAGGGCGGGCCCAGATGTGTGCGCGTACCAGGTTTAGGATTTGGATCTGGTCAACGTGGGCATTAATCTGTCGTCGGCTTGCGTTGAGAGGGCGTCATCCCTCTTCCCTGCCGATTGGGCGGCCGAAGCTAGGTAATGCCTTACGGCTATAAGCTGTTCACGGTAAAGCGAGCAATTTTTATGGCCCGTCTGAATTTCTACTTTCACACAATTTCTACCTTCCTGCTGCTATTAAATATAAACATTGCAATGTAACCAATAAACACAGTGTATGCATTTCACCACTCTCAAAAGTTTAACGCCTCAGGCTGCAATAAGATATATTTATTAGCGGTTAATGCCTGTTGGGAGGACCTTGAAAAGTGCTCACTTTACCGTGAATAGCTTAAAAGAGCGCTGTGATAAAATATTAAAGTATGGCGACCGAGATGTCGCTGTATTCATACGTAATTGTACGTTACACTTAAGTGATGACGAACATACAGTGAAAAAAAAAAAAAAAAAACTTGTAACTGGGTAACTAGTCCGTCCCGAATAATAACCCGCATTAATTGGATAGTAGAGAACATGTCAATTGCATTACGTTATCAGCCCCTCATGTCGTGCCCGTTCCTGGGATCGTCCATGATAAACACTTGATTAGTCTTTTTGTTCCAGCGTCCTACAAGTATATAACGATGATGGTAGCAAATTAGAACAACTTATATCAAATTGGTAGTCGTACTTAGTGACTTGACATTTCATAAATACGAGAAAGGAATTTCTCCAAAATATTTCTAAAAAATTCGAAGGTGGTTGTGGTTTATCCTGCGCGACAATCACATGCCCTATATCCCTAAGTCGAATTCGAATCACGAGGTCGATATTTAGCATACCGGCTAATCAATGTGTGTGCGTGTGGTTTTAGATGTAAATTAACATTATCATAGCATGTTACTCGATTCGATATCCACCATAAAGCGGATTACCTTACAAACAGTGATATATCCTATATGTCTATTAGTCGCAGTTATTTAATCCGGACGATGCTAAACCGCGTACAATTTACGACCCAGTTACAGATAACATTTTGGAAATTTTATCTAACTCTTGTAATATATTACGTCTTTTCACCTCTGAGAAGATGTTCTGAACACACGCACGTAAAATGCACACGGGAAATTTCCAGAAAACCCGAACTGCTGCGAACTCTAGGCTCGATACCGGGTAAACTAACAAACTCTGTCGAGTTGTTGCTCAGATCGCATCTTCTGTTTGCCTCGTCTTGAAAACAGTACCGTGTTGTGATCTTTCTGGTGTTCGCTAGCAATTACTGCGAGTAGATTATGTTTGTTCTTTGGGTTGGATTCATTCCAGAAAATTCGTGTCGACTCTTGTAATTTTTTGGATTTAGCAGGCCGACATAGTCTTGCCGATATGAATCACAGTTGCTGATAATCAGCCGACGATTTAACGTCAGTTTTGTGTTTGATGGGTTTCTACCCACACGCCCGGACTGGAGAGCTGAGATTTGAGCGGAGTGGTTGATTCCCTCAGTTAGGTCGTTAGAGACGGGGCAAGTTGGTCAGAGAAACAGCAGTGGGAAGGGAAGCAGCTATGTTGTGAGTTGAGGAAGCATTGCAGCGTTCGCCTGGAGCGATCTCGGGGAAATCGTAGGGATCCGAGATCATGGTGGCCGCACTGGTATTCGAACACAGCAACTCCCGAATGCGAGCCCGAAGAAATGCCACTGCGACACCTCGGCCGGTGTCGCAGTGGTATCCCCCCCTCCTTTTTTTTCCTTCGCGAATAACGGTTCAATTCACTTCAGATCCGTACCTGCAATGTGGCCGAACTCATTTCCACATTTACCATTCCCGTTTAGGGACAGGTCCGGTCCTGCCAGCTTATAGCTACTCCGTAAATCTCACGGCCAGCGCAGGGCGTAGTCGCAGATATTAATTAACATGGGTTAGAGAGAGTATTCCAGTTAAGCACTTACTAATTTGAGCTCCGACACTGAACGACGTTATTGACGTGGCTTGGAATTTGTTAGCATTCTCGTTTGTATGAATGCCTTGATTTGAAATTGTACTGTGCTTTCTCTGACCAAGGTTGAATGCAGTTATGGATGCCAAGCTCAGTAACTTGTCTACAAAATAACAGGTCTGTCGCGAAACCAGACGGGAATACACTTCCACGATTTTTTTTCCGGCTATATTGGAAATTCGTAATTGAAGGTTGGATGAATATTCAGAAGATGGAATTCAATATATCTCGTCTTTAGTATAGAGGCAATATCTCTTCGAGATCAGATGTGGGTTATTCAAGAGTAAGCTCAAGAATAATTATTATAGCTGTGATTAATAAAAGCGCCGTGGATTTAGAAAGAGGAGGGCTCCCAATTGTTTACTCTTTTTGGGCAAATACTCTCTGGACACTATCACATACTATAGTGTCAGAAAAAAAGTGGAAGACCACCCAGTGAAACACATAATTTTTCATATTTCAACTTATTATTTACTGATGAAGTAGGAGAGCCAACTTACACCTTAATTATATGGTACATCAGAAGGAACATATGTTGGGACCCTAACGGGAATGCGAGGATTTTATGATGCACTAAAAAGAAAATTATAAATTTGATAATTTTTAGTCCTAAATATATTTTTGTAATATTTCCAAGGCTTGCGTTTAATTCGCCTTGGTACGTTCTCTTTGGAAAACATTCATACCCGTATCTTAATACATTTTGGAACTAGGCCTATGAATTTTTCTTCAAGAAGAATTATGCAGTTGTCTTGTCATAAAATAAATTGTTAACTTTGAACCGTTTCACCTACTTTACTCACCTTGTACCAAAAATCTTCCGTTATTAACGTAGGTCAAGGCAGAATTAACAGGAAGATGGAGTAGAATAAATTATTTCGAAACGGTTAATGACAGCTATTTTGTATTCGAAATCAAATTAATATTTATGCGTTGGAAACCAAAATTATCCTAATATTCATATGCATGAGGGTAATAAATATAGGGAAAGATATTTATAAACAAAGACTCAAATTCATTCAAAAACGCGTGGAAATTTTTTTTTTGTTCAATTCATTACTACGCATTCTAACCCTGGACCTGATGTATGCATTGTTATTGAGCGTTTGTTTATTTATATTAAAACGCCGATTTTGTATTAAAATTATACAACGTAAAATACAGAAATTATTTGGGTAAAAAATTTTGAAGATGAAAGCCATTGCTTACCTTAATACGCTGGTGTTAGAGTAATTTTGAAATTTATGCTACTAAAACAGAAGATGTAAAATTTTCCAGCGACTAAATTTGTAATTTTTCTAAAAAAATTTACAGCTACAGAGGATTAAATTTCAGCGTAAGAAAAAAGCCAAGCCATTTTGAATTGTGGTTGTCACTGAATTATTTTAAAATATTTTTTAAGCAAATCTTACAATTATGGGCAGTGAGATAGCTACTGAGATATATCTTTGAAATGTTTCAAAGAACAATTTGTGTAACTTTTTTTACATTGTTCAACTTAAGATAATTAGTAAACATTTTACTGAAATTTTGTAAAATATATTTTGTTTAGCAAGTCTTAAAATTAAGCGAAACAGCACATTTCAACCTAGTTGGTTACATTTTTGTACTATTTCGGTCGAGTTTTATTTGGTCGTAATTTAATTGAGATTTTGATATGTGTTTTTACAGAAATTATGAAATATATATTTCGTTAAATTTATCGGAAATAACATATGTGTAATCTACTAGATGAAGAGTGGTAGGAACATATTTAAAAATCATTCATATATTTTTCCAATTCAGTATGATTATGTAGAGTTTGGAAAACATTTCACATTTATTTAAGAATTTACTTTACGCAATATATAAAAGTTATGCACGAAGAGTCCTTTTAATTATCTACTACCGAAAATAAAGCAAATTGAATACAAAACTATATTTGTAAAGCCAAATAGAATGCAGTAATTTTTATAATTGTTTTCATCTATATAAATAATTTTTTTGTTACCCCACGGTTATTGGTACGATTATATGACCTACTAAAATTCTTAGTTCCTTGAAATATTTGAAAGATAAACATATTAACTTGTATTTATACCAGTTCTAAACTCTGCACAGAAGCTGTACGATGATGCGAAGTTGTTGAATCGAGAGATTTGAGCGGCTCTTGACGACGTTTCGAGAGCTGATGATGGGGAAATGAGATGAGAATGGAGCAGCGCCGGAATGCAAGGGTGGGGGAAACGGGAGATCCCTTACGAAGCCCACCGACCAGCGGAATCGTCTGGCAAGATTCCCCGGCCGGGGATTGAATCCGGTTCACCTCGGCGGGGGTCGGGGGGATTGAATCCGGTTCACCTCGGCGGGGGTCGGGGGATTGAATCCGGTTCACCTTGGCGGGGGTTGGGGATTGAATCCGGTTCACCTTGGCGGGGGTTGGGGGATTGAATCCGGTTCACCTTGGCGGGGGTTGGGGGATTGAATCCGGTTCACCTTGGCGGGGGTTGGGAGATTGAATCCGGTTCACCTTGGCGGGGGTTGGGGGATTGAATCCGGTTCACCTCGGCGGGGGTTGGGGGATTGAATCCGGTTCACCTTGGCGGGGGTCGGGGGATTGAATCCGGTTCACCTCGGTGGGGGTTGGGGGATTGAATCCGGTTCACCTCGGCGGGGGTCGGGGGATTGAATCCGGTTCACCTCGGCGGGGGTTGGGGGATTGAATCCGGTTCACCTCGGCGGGGGTCGGGGGGATTGAATCCAGTTCACCTTGGCGGGGATTTGGGGGATTGAATCCGGTTCACCTCGGCGGGGGTTGGGGGATTGAATCCGGTTCACCTCGGCGGGGGTTGGGGGATTGAATCCGGTTCACCTTGGCGGGGGTTGGGAGATTGAATCCGGTTCACCTTGGCGGGGGTTGGGGGGATTGAATCCGGTTCACCTTGGCGGGGGTTGGGGGATTGAATCCGGTTCACCTCGGCGGGGGTCGGGGGATTGAATCCGGTTCACCTCGGTGGGGGTTGGGGGATTGAATCCGGTTCATCTTGGCGGGGGTCGGGGGGATTGAATCCAGTTCACCTTGGCGGTGGTTGGGGGATTGAATCCGGTTCACCTTGGCGGGGGTTGGGGGATTGAATCCGGTTCACCTCGGCGGGGGTCGGGATGATTGAATCCAGTTCACCTTGGCGGGGATTTGGGGGATTGAATCCGGTTCACCTCGGCGGGGGTTGGGGGATTGAATTCGGTTCACCTCGGCGGGGGTTGGGGGATTGAATCCGGTTCACCTTGGCGGGGGTTGGGGGATTGAATCCGGTTCACCTTGGCGGGGGTTGGGGGATTGAATCCGGTTCACCTCGGCGGGGGTTGGGGGATTGAATCCGGTTCACCTCGGCGGGGGTCGGGGTGATTGAATCCAGTTCACCTTGGCGGGGATTTGGGGGATTGAATCCGGTTCACCTCGGCGGGGGTTGGGGGATTGAATCCGGTTCACCTCGGCGGGGGTTGGGGGATTGAATCCGGTTCACCTTGGCGGGGGTTGGGGGATTGAATCCGGTTCACCTTGGCGGGGGTCGGGGGATTGAATCCAGTTCACCTTGTCGGGGGTCGGGGAGATTGAATCCGGTTCACCTCGGCGGGGGTCGGGGAGATTGAATTCGGTTCACCTCGGCGGGGGTCGGGGGGATTGCATCCGGTTCACCTTGGCGGGGGTCGAGTGATTTAACCACCCATACACCGCGACCCCTCTGAAGCAAAGGAGTTGTACAATAACTAACGGTAGCATCGACATACTTTTCCTTTTTAATTACGGTGGGAGTAAAGAAACTACCTGTGGAGCACTGCACCCGACTATACAACGTGAAGAACTCATTAAAAAAAGTGGTACATACACCATGAAGATTGTCAGAAAAGTGCGATTTATGCTGTTTATGAAAGAAGAATGTATATATTTGGCGACATTATAAAATATTTTACATATATATACTTTTTAAAAATAAAAAAAAAACATAATCGAATTGTCTGTATTTTTAGCAAAATTTAAGTGCACTTCCATTCTGAATGCTTCGGAAAGCAGAATTTGAAAGAAAATATTCTTCAGAAAAGATTGTCGTAATATTTACTGTGATCATGTGTGGTAAAATTATAATAATAATGTATCGTTATAAATTGTATAATTAACTTTATTTATGTATGTTTCAGCCACAAATGTTTGTGACAAATGGCGCACATATAAATAACGATAAAAATTAATTACTGCATTGTTGTTACAATTTTCTCACTCACAATCATAGTAAATATTATGACGATATTTCATGACGGTTTTATTGCAAATTCTGCTTTCTGAAGAATCCAGAATGGAAATGCACTTAAATTTAGTTAAAAATACAGACTATTCTAATCAATTATTTTCTCATTTTTAAAAATTATATTTTAGTAAAATATTTTATAATGCCGCAAAATATATATATTGTTCTTTCATATTCAGCACAAATCGCATTTTTCTGACAACTTTTATGGTGTCCGTAATACTTTTTTAAATGAGTTCTTCACGTTGTATAATCGGGTGCAGTGCTCCATAGGCAGTTGGTTTACTTCAACCTTAAGGTTCATAACTATAGTACAGGCTATTCACGGCAAAAAAAAAAGCACTTTTGAAAGCCCTGCTTAAGATCTACTTGTATGCAAGTTGCGTCTTCATCCGCCTAATGTAAAATTAACATTTACACAGACCTCAGCACTTGATTTATGCGTCGGCCAAGTGAAACTGTAAAATGATAAGGCAAGTAAATATTTTAAAGATCTGCTCATTTCTACTATTCTATGCACTAAAAAAGCAGAAAAGAAAATAAATAATTTAAGCTATCACAAATGGTTACCTAACACTTTTTGTTCGACTTTAAGATATGGAACTAATTTCCATCCTTCGCTACCAACTTTACTGGGCGCATGTCATTAAGTGCGCCCGTTAAAATATACGCAGGCAGGGCCAGTGACATTTTTCTAAGGCTGAGTTCAAAAGTGCTCACTTTATCGTGAACCGGCCTTAAGTGTTTCCACATAGAAGTTATGGCTCTCAAGTGTACGCCTTCTTTTAGTTGGTTTCCAGAGGCCACGCATCATTATCAAGGTCGTCGTCGGTGGTGTGTTGATGGCTAAGTTGCCGTCGCTCGTCCTTAGCAGAAACGAAGTGTGATGGGAGTGACTGAATGCCTGCTGACTTCCGTCGCCGCGTCGCCAGCGTTACGTCACGACAGGACAAATCAGAATGCAGATGTGAAGCAGCCTGGTGTGTCGCATCGTCCATGGCATTGGATATAAACAACAATATTGAAGGGGGGAAAAAAACGAAGGTGTTAAGTTCCTGCCACTCTGTCAAATTTTTCCGTCAAACTGTTTCCAATAAGTTTGGTCAAATAATATTCGACACTTGTGACGTCATTGAAACGTCATAAACGTCGCCATATTTGTCTGGGAAACTTGGTGTCTGGAAAACTTAAGGTGTGAGTCTCTTCTCATTTTGTATCCTTCCACCATACGTAAAATTAGCGTTGCCATTGCCATGTCATTTTATCGAAGTGTAAATGTGAGGTTGTTGAGAACGTAAATATGCTGGTACGTGAATTATTACTTTCTGGTCCATTAAATAAACCGGAACTAAAATGAATAAAATCGGTGCTCACAATTTTATTCAACGTTAAGACGTGGAACTACTTTCACTGACCCATTTCCAAATTTACCACGAGTGTTTCAGTTGGTGCTTACTATTTTTAAGAATCTATTTCAAAAAGTGTTCCATTAACCGTAAAGATCCGATAAAAAGATAAGGTGCATTAACTAACGTTAAATTGCTTCCCTCGTTACACGATGGCGCCACGGACAAACGGAAGCGACTGTGGAGACACCTGGCATCAGGCAAGGAAGAAAAAAAAACTCTTAATCCCTTGAAACATTCAAATTTTTCCGTCTAACTGCTGCAAACAAAGTTGGTCGAAATCTTAGGATTGTGACGACACCGAAACAAAATTATTGCCGCTACGTTTGTCTAAAAAAGTTTGACGGCTCTTGTATCCATCAAACATTTTTTTTACAGTTTGGTCCAGTTCTAAAGTTTCTTTGATGTTTAATGAAATAAGCTATTGAGAATTGTGCTCATCAAAAACGGCCAATTACGACTCCACAAAGTTTTGGAATGGTGACCAGTAACTAGAAACTAAATAGCGTTATTGATATAACGGCCAGAACATGAATACCACTGGAAGTGCAAAATGAGAAACAATATAGTAAACAATCAGAAGTAATGCATTTCATCGCATAGCAAATATATATGGTAAATAAAAAATAAATTTACTTTACAAGTGAAATTTAATCACTACGTTCTAAGTATTTTTTTCTAATAATAGGCTGCATGGTAACACAACAGATATTTCACGTTTTTGAAATTATTTGTAAGTAAAAATCATACTAGGTTCGGCGAATAAATAACGTTGACAGTGTAACAGATAAAAAAAAAATTCAATATTATCTGTCCAACTTTGTTTGATAAGGAAAATTTGGTGGTGTTACTTCGGTTTCAAAAATGACATAAAATATATTTGAAGGAGAAATTTTGACATCGTGATAGGCGCTTTACGGCTTTGTTATTTCTATAGTATTATTTATATCCAGTGTTCGGGTCATGCGCTCAAACAAAATACTCTTAACTTGCAAGCAATAAGGCGGTATAACCAATAGGAATTATTTCGCAGATTGCAATAGAAAATCAGGCATAAGATCTGCTGATAAGCATCCGGGCAGGCCGACATCAAAGAGACCGCCAAGACATTATGCATTGGTGTACGGACCTATTCTATAAACATACTATTCGGTACTTGGGATGTGCTTTGGATGTCGTTGAGCCACTTCTAGTAAAGGCTGTTCACGATAAAGTGAGTACTTTTAAAACAAAAACTTAGAAAAAAGTCACTGCCCCCTACCTGCACATATTTTAGCCGGCGTACTGAGTGAGATGCGCCCAGTAAAGTTGGTAACGATGGAGGGAAAGTAGTTCCATATACTAACGTCGAATAATAAGTGTTAGGTAACCATTTGTGATAACTTAAATTATTTATTTCGCTTCCTGTTTTTTTATGCATCGAAGTGTAAAAATGAGCAGATCTGTGAAATATTTACTTGTCTAATAATTTCACAGTTTCACTTGACCGACGCATAAATAAAGTGATGAGGCCCGTGCCAATGTTAATTTTACACAATGTGCATACAAGTAGATCCTAAGCAGGGCTTTCCAAAGCGATCATTTTACCGTGGACAGCCTATAGTTAAATTAGAAAGTGTCCAAGACATATGGGCAATGAAGTTCAATTACATTTAAATAATTGGATAAATAAGCATAGCCTACGTGAAATCGTGATATAGTCCGTTCACCATCAATTCCAACTTTTCTGAAGTCCTGCTTAAGTTCTACTTCCAAGATATTCCTACGCCTCAAGAAAACAAAGCTTAGCCAAGTCTAGAAAATTACACCAAACGGACAACGCACCCATTCGTGCGCACTCAGTGTGATAATATTTTCCATAAGAACTATTTCTTACTAGTAGTTACCAACACACCTGTCTTCTCTTCGCTATTATTCATATTAATCATGATTAAAATAGTATAATTTATAGATAACATATAACTGATAGTGTAATTTTACCAAAATTAAGGTTGTGATACATGGCATATTCAGCAAAGAACCAATCACCTCAAATATGACGTGATATCACAAAGGTTATAATAAAAAAAGTGTGAAGAAACCCCGGACAGACTATAACAGTTCATTGTGCAGGACCACTTGCCATATTATATAATTCAAAAGTGAAAAATTTCATTATATATTCTTTCTAATGCTGGTTAAATCTTAATACATTAATAATGGAAATATATTTACCCATGATCACATACATCTTAATATCCACTAAATGAAATGTTTACTGTAATTTTGCCATGGAACTAAGATGTGTATTTCCATGTGTTCACATCTTATCGAAAGTGTAAAGGTTCTGCTATGTGTAAACAGAAATCTGGTTCTTGGTTTTATGCAGATTAGACGGATCGTATCACATCTTCGTAACGTGATCGGTTAGCCAGCAAGTACCTGTGGCAGAGGGCTCTGGTTAGAAGCGTGGATTTGTATTTTTTTGCGGAATTTATTATCAAAACAACTAGTAAGCCTATTACGATAATACATCTTTCATGGCTTAAGCGTTTCCAGAAAAAGTTCGACACCTCACAGACAACACGATTTGTTATAAGCGAACATGCAATGTCACATCAGACAGGATATAGCAAATTAACATTAATTTTTTTAAAATAAACTTAGTGTGTGATTGTCAACTCCACTTTTACTAAAAATTCTGTGATATAAAAAGCATAGTAACTTGTTCGTCGCTGATTTAGTGTTTGTTGTAAGCAAAAAAATTCGCCAATACCTTCTCATAAATATAATGCAAATTTCTTTGTCAGTTAAATAAACTGACCTTCGCCGCACTCAAACAGTAGCCACTACATTTTTTGTAACAAATATGCCTAAATGTGAGTTAATAAAACCGATCACAGTGAAATATATTAAGAAAAGATTATATTATTTATAAAAGTTTGCTAACATTATTGATGGCAATTACACATAAAAAACTATCTATATATGTATATACATATATACAATATATTGTTTCTTAGGCAACTTTCCACCCCGCTTCCTTACGGAGCCGGTCATTGGCAAAGCATTCTCATGGTTTTATTGCGTCGTTTAAAACGCCTAGTTAAAGTATTTTACAAACACTTTGAGGTATTAAATGTAATAATTTTTTTTTTCGAAGAGACGTTAATGCTGCTTTGTTACAGCGAATTTGCACGTCTGCGATTTTTGACCAAAACTATGCTCTCGGAAGAAAAAAAAAAAAAAAAACTTACGAATTCGATTTGGTAACATGTAAATGTACTTATTATCTAGTTTTCATAACATTTTTTTCTTGTTATTTTTAATGTAATTAAAAGTATGTATGAAAACTGTTTTTTGTATATGTTCGGCAATGTATTTAGTTCGGTAGCAGCTTTAAACGATGTAATTCAGATCTTAAGTAAAGTATTTGTGCTTCTAAATACTTTGATGAATTCAGTTATGAGTACGAAATGCTGACAGTATTTGGATAATAAAAGTGGCACGCTTTAGTTAAGATAGTGATGTTCACTTCAATAAAATCGCAATAACCAAAATTCTTATTATCAATCCATTTTCCCGATTCCTACGGCGTGACTAATTATCTTTACGTTTCTTAGCTATGAAGCTTTTTTTAATGTGAAGAAACATCAGTCACTGACAGTCCAGAGAAGATATTATTTCTATTGCATTTTTTTTCTCCGTGAGGTATTGAAACGCGATCAAGCCCGTGGACAGACTTTGTTATGCTATTTCAGTAACTGCTTTTTTTTTTTTGTTTCACTCCATGGTAAATATTAATTGTCGGGAAGGCATTTCTCAAGGTAAGTGTGCAATGCTTATTATTTAATGGAAACTAATTAATGAATACATTTTTAATTTTAAAAAATGTTCGGAGAGTTGATATTTTTTCAGATTTTACTACGAAGAGAAAATACTATATGAATCACCAAGAGTTTGCGCCAGTGAATTCAATTTATTTGGTCGTTAACATATATATTTATCAGTCAGTGCAAAAATTTACTTCATAGCTATCATGAATGGATCTCAGAGACACTTGGAATTTTTCTTCCGGTCATCCAAGGACTGAGAATAACGTTAATTTTAAAAATATGCATATACGTATTTATTGAAAAATACCCTGAAATATACTAAATGCGATATCACAGCTAATATAGTGTGCAAATACACCGAGAAATAAAGAACTGCTAACAGCTTTTGCAGCGCAAGATTATTCAACAGATAATTATAACGTTACAGAATATGTTCTTTATTGAACTTACATGTTTAATTTGTAGCCTAAATTGGATGTGTTTATTTTTAAGGGCCTTAAAGCAGATGTATATACGCATAATTCACAAATATTAAATAGTTTCACACTACTGTATTACAAAGGAGATACCACAATGTCTCCGAAATTCCATTTATGGGGAGAAAATATTTTTGAAAGTGAAGTATTATATTTTAATGATGTTTTGTAAAATACACAAAATCATGCGCGTTGTAAAGGTGGCATAACAAAGGTAGCTAAATACCTAGAAGTGAAGGTTCGAAACAGACTTTTATAACAATAAATAACAAATGAATAAAAAAAATTCTGTGTTTAGTTGTTCTATAAGTTAATAAAATCTATTTAATCCAATTTTGCCATACTTCTCAAAGAAATGAAAACTGAAACTCAATATTCTGAATTAAAATTATTTCTATTGTTCTAATAAAATAAGCAACGTAAGTTTTATCAAATGTTCACATAAACAGCTATGTAAAATACCGTAATGACAGGAAGAATGTAGAAAAAACTGCCAATTGAGTTTACAGTAAGCATGTCCGAAAATCAGTTTCCAAATATTATGTTAGAGTAACGCTAAATGAAAATTGTGTAAATCTCACAACAAATTTGTTTTCTACGTAATGGCGTGTTGTCTTACAAACTTACTTTAAACTGGGGATACGTTACACCGAAAGGGATTATTTAAAATCATTAAGAATTTTTGTGCTGTCGCCATTTGGTGGAGGAACAGTGAATTTTAGTGGAGTATTTTGAAGTTAGGGTTTTTTGTCCATATAATATATGCTATTCACTCAGAAAATTGCGCTAAAATATACATTTCACGCAGTGCAATTTTACCGCCCATGATGCAAGGCATCTCCTGTTTCTGGTAAGTTTTGGTTAGATTACCTATCATTAATATTAATATTTTTCGAGTATAATAAAATTATTTATTTGTTGCTGCGCTACCTGAAGCGATACAATTGACACTCCCGTAAACGTGCAAATATTAAACATTAAAAAAAAATTGTTTTACGATTGCGCAGTAATATGTATATCATCGAAAAAAAAATAAAAAATCCCGCTCTGTTCAGAAATATTTTACCTAGTGTTGAAAGCACAGGAGAGGACTATCTCTTAACTTACGTAGCTTGAGTGATGCGATGCTTTCGCGTACGCAAAATCCGGCCAGCAAGAGGACAATTGACGAGCTGAGCTTCATCTTGGTTTGTTAGGCTCGTGCCGTCCAACTGTTTCTGCGACCTTACGCGCCGACCTTTTTAAGTTCGCTCGTCGGGTTCTCCCTCCCACCCGCTGTCCAAGTGGAGTTGAATCTCGTCATCACCACGTCGCTGTTAAACTAGTGACCTTCCAGGGCCGTGCGCACGTGAAAACTTATTTTTATTATTTCCCCCCCCCCATATCCCACCTAACCACCCCCCCCCCCGGTTCAACAGACCTTGGTTGGTAGAAGCTGCCGGCGTGTCAACTTGCCAATTCCTCGCGTCTTGTTTCGCCTCTTTTATCGTATTTTATTATACTGGATTTCATTTGCAGACACGCAAAGTACATTACCCATTCCTTCTGCTCACGTTTGCCCACCTCCAAGTCACGTTCACAGAGTTGTTTAGAATCGTTTCACACACGAGCAGAATGTTACAATACATCCCGGGCCCTCGAAAAACGTACAATAAGAGAAAATGCCGAATGCACTTCATCGTCGCTTCAGTGCAAGTAATTGCCAGACATTAGTTACCAACATGACTTGTTTTGCAGCGAATCACATCTGTTATACCGAGTTGATCGTACAGTTTTATATGTGCACTTATGCAACTAACTTGAACTTTTTGGTTCTTTACGTGCTTGTACGCCGGTAATTTATGACAGGGTAATGCAATACACGTATGTTCGCCTTGCAGAAGGTTCGAGGAGGTCAAATATTCTGATTGTGTGCATATACGCATGTTCAGACGCTTCAGGAAACAGCACTACACGCTGCGATAATATCGCAAGTCTCCGTTTAAAATTAAGTTGGTTCATTTACATCGGTTATGAAAGGCGTCATAACGGTGGGTATAGCAAAAAGAAAACTCAGGCGAGTTAATGACAGATGGAAACAAAACCATTAAATGTTTGGCCTGGTAACAAACTTACTGGGGGAAAAATTGTACACCGTTCTTGCATATGCCATCGTTTAACACTTAGAAAATACCGTTTCAAAGTTCAGCATATTATATTTGAATCGCTCAGTTAGTAGCTCTAGACGAAATATATACAACATCAAAACATTGAACCAGATAACTAGTTTTCACACATAAATACTGAATGGCGTTGGCGAATTTAGTTATGATTTTTGTACAATGACACATAATACCTTCACCTAATTATTTGCATGACTATTATCATGCTGGGGTTGACGAATCTGGCCTCTACAGAGGCGTACTTCTTTCAACACCCGTACAGCATAATTTAATCTATAGCTATTAGCAGGATGTTTCCAAAAATTCATTATTATTCATCTTTTAGTGTTTCACTGGCGCATAGTTTTCATAAAGATTTACAGCAGGACTTTTACCAAGCTATAAAGAGAGCTTTATTCTCAAAACAATTTGTGATTTTATTTTTCTGCATTTTAAACTAGAGTATTTCTGAAAGCGGCATTGCAAATATTTATGAAAATCATACGATGAAAAATGTCTTTACCATAGTGTAGTTACACATCAAATTTATAACCAAAACTTGTATGTTTTAAAACACTTTAAGAAAGTAGCAGGTGTAAACTCATTTGCCCAAAAAATAAATTGTTACTTACAACTTCATAATTGATTTGATAAATACAGTATTGGCAAACAAAATTCCTGGAGATGGTAGTAGTGTCGCCGAAAACGCAGATAAGCAAGAGAACTGAAAACGCTGACGGCATGACATGAGTAAACTATCCTATTGTTCCCAAAGCCATCAGTGTTCGCCATATATTTTTCTAAAATCTCAATTCATTGTAAAGACCGTTTAATACTTTGTTTATTTTAATAACTTTTTAAAGTAGAATGTCTAAATTTCCATTAATTATAGATGAATTTTAATTAACTGTGATCATTTGAAGAACTCTCTCTCTCTCTCTCTCTCTCTCTCTCTATATATATATATATATATATATATATATATATACACACACACACACTTGTCACATGTAGCCTACGACACTATAAAATTTCCTACCCCTACGCGTTGTTGATGTTACGGTAAGTTACTAATATTTTCTTCACAAACATCTGCAAATAATTGAATTTATTACCATTGAGACTGATTTCCATAATCGTGTTGTCAATAAAGGAGTAATGTGAAAATAATACACTATAAAAATCCACAAAATGCTTTCTGTATAGAAAAGAAAAACATTTTTTCTAGGTGTTTTGTTTTCAGTAATACAATATAGGTCTAATTCAAAGAGAGGATTTCAGATACATACAAGTTTCCTATCATTAGAATGTTTGTTCATATGTTTTTTTTTAATGGTAATACTACGATATTTACAGCAAAAAACACATTCGTTGAGCGTGTTTTGATTAAAGCAAATAAATCTATCTTCATGCCAAAGGAAAAGGTTTAGCGATGTTAAAAGTTGTATGCATATATATATATATATATATATATATATAATAGTGGCGCGCTCTAATCACTCACTTTTCGGTTTACGTAAAGCAATCGCTGTTTTCCCTCTGCTTGTACGGTACCCCTACCTCAGGGGTCGCCATTACAATGGTGCGAGAGGTACTAGGTCTCTACTCGATTCTACGGGAGGCTATGAATTCTCTCGTAGTTAGATGTAAACTGGGAGAGAAAAAGAGAACTTTTTATTAAACAGAAAGTATTAAAGTTAACTTTAAAATTAGAACAATTAATTGTAACAGTAAAATAAACTATATACAAGCTAGATTAAAAGAACGTTAAAGTATAACTATAAAATGGATGACCAAATGAGTGAAATGAAAACGATGTCCAATGAATAACTTAACTGTAATTGTGAGTATATGTCCCGTTCACACAAATGGTTTTTCAGTGATTTCCTTTGTATAACTTCTACCAGATAAATGTTTCGCGGTTTTATCTTAGGCGTGAAGATCTTAGGGTCTGTCTCTATCAACCAATTAGCGACGGGGATCGTCCCAAGTTATACTTTCCAACCGCCAAAAGCTCCCATTGTGTAAAAAAAAAATTGGGTTTGGCTGTGTTGGGGACATGGCCGTTTGTTTTGCGTGAATACGTCTACATTGACGCACTCGGACGCCTTGATGTTTATTTTACGTTCCCGGCACCGCTTCACTCGATCATATGGGCATTAGTGGATTGCTTTTTAGATTCTATTTCCAACCGTATACGATTTCTGTACTTCGACTTGCCTCTTTGACGAGTACAGGCCGAAATTGTGTTAAGTTTTCTTACTTTTTATATTAAATGAATACAATTTCACCATAACCACCCAACACAAATGTTTTTACACACGCAATCGATTGATCTTAACGAGAGCTGGCGATTGAATCTTAAACGAGCGTCGTAGATTCTCCTAGTCAAAAGTTATACTACGCGGCAGTTACGAGACGCGGCGAAACGAACTCGAATTTTTCTTCCCTCTTCATCATGGCATGATGCTTCGCAGTCCTTACTCAAAGTAACTTATTAGACGATTGATTCGGAGCTGCAATGCCAAACTGTATCCCACAATTAATTGAAATTGTACGAAAGAAATTACACGTCGCAGCTGACCAGCGAGTGAGACGAGTCAAGAAATCAGTGATCAACAAACTGGAACCATGGCAGCTTGTTCTAGTTAGAGCCAGTCATTTAAGCCGTATTGGAATTACATTATGGCTTAACTCCCGTTATTCGATAACCTATCAACGCTGCGAATCTGCCACGCAAGAGAAGAATAAATGCCTGCTAGAGCACAGAATAGCGTATAATGAAGTTTCTAGAAGAACATTAAGTGCGAAGAGAATGAGGGTACGAGAGCTGTTTTTTTTTTTTGTTTTCGTGAAGTCGCAGGAAGTGCGCAGCCAGAGTGCTAATACGCCCCTGATTCTAGCCATGAATTGATTATTAATGTTAAAAGCCTCCCCGTATAATGTTTTTCGCCAACCACATTTAGGATGCTTTTGCCTAGCCTACTCCACTACGCGAGGGTGCTTGCCGTGTCATGTGACCAATAAGTGGTTAAAGATGTTACACGCCTGATCAAGGTTAAAAGCCTAGTAACCTACAAGGGAGAAGTACGAAAAAAAAACTATCTAAAGCACCCGTAGCTAAGCTGCATATAGGGCACTGCTAGGAGACTCACTCACCCATGCTGCAACTCCAAGATCTGGGGGAAATCTGGAACAGTAACCACACCCAGGCACAAGCCTGAATCAAAAACAAGCAACTGTGCTCATTTTTAAACACATCTAGTTACTTTAGTATTGTAATTTTCCTACCGTGGGTCTTAGGTTGTTGATATTGTTGATCCAGCTGTTGCTAGTTGACGTCACTTTTAGTGCTTCGATGTATGTTTTCAGGCTTTGTTTACATGTGAGTTTGTCCTCAGATATTGTTGATCCAGCTGTTGCTAGTTGACGTCACTTTTAGTGCTTCGTTGTATGTTTTCAGGCTTTGTTTACATGTGAGTTTGTCCTCAGATATTGTTGATCCAGCTGTTGCTAGTTGACGTCACTTTTAGTGCTTCGTTGTATGTTTTCAGGCTTTGTTTACATGTGAGTTTGTCCTCAGATATTGTTGATCCAGCTGTTGCTAGTTGACGTCACTTTTAGTGATTCGATGTATGTTTTCAGGCTTTGTTTACATGTGAGTTTGTCCTCAGATATTGCTGCCAGCATTCTTGATGCTCTGATGCATGTACAGTACTAAGTAGTATATATTGTTTGCTTCAAAATTTTCCAGTGCATGACGTTTGTTGTTTTATTGCAGTATTTTAGCAAGCGTATTTGTTTATGTCTGGTGAGACACGCCTTAAGTCTTCAAGTGTGACAAATTCAGGCAGATATGTGTAAATATAGCTTGATGTAGCTATCTTGTTGTCTGGATAATCTTTTTAAATATTTATTTATCCATTGGTATTGGTGGTTTATAGCAGATGTATCAGGTGGCACGTAAAACGTACCTAACCTCCAGCTAGCTAGTTAGGACGTTGGGCCCGCCCGTTCAACGTGAGAACTGTATCCAGGAAGACTCGCACGACGCGACTGCACTGTACTTCAACACCAAATCACCACATCGCCGGCACTACATTGCCGCACGACATCGCTGCAAAGCTGCATAACACCGCACGTACTGCGCTGCATCGCGCACACGCCGCTGGAGATGGTCGCATCTAGACACACAACGAGGAGTCGAGGTAACGTTTGCGGTGCTGGAACTGTTTCAGGCGTTCCCGCGCATAAACTGTGTACTACAGCGTGAATGTTCTGCAATTATGCATCGCCGTATCACCACAGTGTAACGTAGACCGACACGGATACAGTTACACACGCCTGCCTCAGCTTCGCTGACGCGAAAGGGCCAGCTGCTCGTCTATTCTCCTTGAACTTAAAACGACTTCATCCGAGCACTCACGATGTCTGAGCGCACAGGTGGCAAAACGTATTGCGAATCGCGCGTGGCCGAGCGCAACTAGGGTCACGTGATATTTTCGCTGCCAGACATAAACAGAGAGGGGAAAAATTAAGAAAGCAGTAAGAGAGCTATAGAGAAGCACTTCTTTTAAACGCTAAGAATAATTGAACCGCCGTCTGCCGGGCCCTTTGTCCATGCATAAATTTCCAAACGACCGCAAAAAATAGCGTGAAACTGAAAAGTGTGTTTTTCCTTCTCCTCCTATGACTTTGCGCTTACAGACACTGTCGAATAATAAGTCGTCTTTATATAATGATAATACCAGGGGTTGAGTCCACGGAAACTGCAGGCTGAGCCACCAAAGATGAAGCAGGTAACCGTACGAATTAGTATTTATGGTGCAATGTCGTCTGGGAACTTCGGCACGTGCTCGCTCGCATATCCCGACATGCTGACACAAATATGGCCAAAGTAGGAAAAAAAATGAAAAACGTAAGACTTAAGACTTCACACTTAAGACTTGGCGCTAAGGCTTCAAACCATATATCCGAAGACTGGGCAAAGAAATACACCACTAAACAAAATTTCAAGAAAATCGGTCAAAAATGTGCTTTCATGAGCCGGAGGGGGGGGGGGGGGGGTGTTTCAGCCCCAAAAATTGGGGAGGAGGGGGTGTTGAGTGGGAGGTCAAAAACGTTATATCTGGTGGTGGGACGAAGAACTACACCACTAAATCAAATTTTAAGAAAATCGGTCGAAAAATGTGCATTCCAGAGTCTAGGGGGCTTAAGGGCTCACTCCGTGACTTCGCCGGCAATATGACAGTACAGGACTTTCCATGTAAAAGAAAACCGGCGTGTCTTGGTGACTTTTTGTCCTAGAGATTTCAAACAAACGCCATTATAGAGATTTTGCAAAGGACAATTGTGCTGCAGAGCGAAATCAAGGTATTTGTAAATATCTTAACTTCTGAAGCGAAACATTTGAATAGTCATAGATTTCAGACTGTTTTTTGTATCACCTAAATAACGCAGCCGCACAATTGGTACAAATTAGCTGACTATTAAAGTCATTGGTGCCTATTTATAGCTCTTTAAAAAAATGAGCTACGCTGTCATTTGTTAATGAACGCGGACCAGGGCGATTCGTGGCACAACGTGTAGCATGGGCTCACACAGGCTGGCCCCGGCCGAAGGGGGGAGCCTGCGGCCCCCTCCCCCCTTTACCAGCCATATCCGCCAGCTCAGGTGTAGCCTGTTCACGGTAAAATGAGCACTTTTTAAGGCCCTTATACATTTTTCTTTTCATCCGATTTCCATCTTCCTGGTGCTTTTTAATATAAAAATTGTAACGTGACCAATAAACGCAGTTTATTCATTTCACCACCATCAAAATGCAATGCCTGAGGCAGCAATAATACATATTTATAAGCTCTTAGTGCCTGTTTGGAGGGCCGTAAAAAGTGCTCACTTTATCGTGAACAGCTTATACCTGTTCTTCCCAACCTTACTGCACCGGTGAAGTATGCCACAATAACATGAGATATATACAGTTGTCATACATGATAAAACAAAATAATTTACTTGTCGCTTAACGTAAGTGCCAAAGAAAAAAAATATATATAATCATGATAATTTTATAGCCTATCTATAAGTTACACATCGTTATACCCAATACATAACTTTATCTTCTCAAGAATGATTCTGTACATAACATTTTTTTACTGAAATGTACATTGAGGGTGCATCGAGCACAGTTTAGGAAAGATAATAATTAGGCACACATATATATCGGGGGAAACAAAATTTCGCGTCTTCATTTGGAGACATTTTTCTTTATGCTCACGGACATTATTTAGACAGTCGTGTCTGACACTGTAACGTTTCGTATTCCGGTTGGCTGGTTTGAGAATCCTCCGCGAGATAAGGAAATATCTGGGACACATTCCCGTATCCAGAAAATTAATTCTGAGAGTGGGGTGAGCCGAGGGTGAGGGGGGGGGGGGGGTTACGGGGGGGTAACCTAGACTTGACTTTTTTAAACACATGTTCTATACAATGAAATTAATTGAAATTTAGTGTAGTGTAGTGGGGAACAGAAAAACAATATGTTGGGCAAATCAAAATATAGGCCCTGTGTATTGTCAGGGTTGATGCTGCAGTGTTGGTCCAGTGTAGTGTGGTATGGCTGAGGGCAAATTAAGATTAAAAGCAATGTGTCCAGGAAGAAAACACTAATACCAGGAGAATACTGGTATGAAAATACATATACACTCAAAGAACACGATTATCACAAATGCTACAAATGACAAACACATAAAAATTACTTTAAAAAATATTGTGATGTAATATTCAAATGAATGTGTTAGATTTGTAACAACAGAACTGCTATGTAGCACACAAATTAATTAATTAAATATCATTATTCTCACCAAGAAGCAACTGATTATGATAAAAATACTGACTTTAATATTTATCAACTTCAAAATTTACTTTCTTTGATTCTAATATGTTCAAAGACCATTCACAAGATTTCAGAATTAATATTTTATAATTTTCATCAAGTAAATAATTTAATGTTCTCAAAATATAAATGCTCTGGTTAGTCAGTGTTCCAAATTTTGCTGTAGCACGAAATCTCCTTAGTATCACGACGCCTGGTGCAACTGTACTAGGTAACGAATTAAAAACCTGTTTTACTAATATTGCTGCAAATTCCGTCTCAATTTTACGTTTCAACTCAAGGAAACTGATGAATGTCACAATAAAAAATTATGATTTGGTGCAGTATTTTAAACATGTATCAATGGAAAATGAGTTCCTAGGTAAAACTATGGTCCTTGCAATGTCTCATGGTCGCATTGTCGCCGCACATTATCCATTTGAAATGTAGCCCCTCTGCAAAGAGATTGCGTAAAATACTGGATTACAGTTCAAAACAAACATGTACAATATATAAATACATCCCGATATGAAACACATATAAATACTACAGAAAAACGTGAATGGTCGGATAAAAATCACATTAAATATGTTATACATGATAAATTTCAATATTCTAATAATCAGATCAAAATATATAAATCACGTCTCCATCACGTGTTACAGACAGTTCATATCGGCAGTGGTAGCGTTACTATGGTAATAAACAAAAAAATGCTTGGAGCAAACATGTCTGCTTTATACTGGTGCTGCGCTCAAATTACTGTAATATTACCTTAACATTATACTGCTCAAGCAATATAAATAAAATGTACCAAACAACAGATATTGAGTTCTGCTGTTTATCTTGATAAGTTTTCTAGATTTGGAGGGGGTAATTAAATACCCACCCTCAGCCTCCTATTTTGAATAGGGCCTACGGACGCACAGGGGTGCCATAACATTTACTAACGCAGGAGGAAAGTAGGTAGGCAAAACTGTACCTTCCGCTGTGTAGGTGACTGTAGTACCAGCTTCCGGTACAAGGGTCATGTGTTCGAATTAAAAATACATCCAGCACAGCTAAAGCGCTTTATAACTTTCTTATAACGGTTCACAAACGCGAGGTTGTTGAAATTGACAAGTGTCACAGTCACCAAAATATACGCTTCTCGAACTGTGAGCAGAGGTGAGTCTTGTTCACACGTTCAAGATTCAGTGATGGCTCGTGGTCACGTTTAGTCCATAAAAATACAGTAATAATAATTAAAACTGTAGCACGTACTTCAAATAAAGCAATTATTCAAACACCATATTTATACATCATAATCATAATGCAAGTAGTTACATTGATAACATAAAATAAACAATCGTGCGTGACACGTCACATTATTCTATATACGTTAGCTTAAGATAAAATTTTCATTTCTGAGAAGTTTTGGACAAAATCATCTAAACTAAGAAGCCCGATGTTACATGTACCTGGAAGTTGAAATGAAAATCATGTGTCTCACAGTACAAGTAATCCGTGCATGATATTTAAGATGTAGGATTTCTTTGTAAACCGTTTTTAAATTGAAGAATTAAAGAAGCCTGAAATAAAACACAGCCATAACTGTCTACAACACAGTTATACTTTACATCATAAAACAATAAAAAATTAAAAAACAATTTTATGTACAAATTATATACAAAAATATACCAATGAGTTTGCATATGTATAACACTAAATATTCTGAACACATTAATGAAACCTCAATAAGTAATACTGTGAAATGATTTCAAATGTACTTATTATATAAGGTAAGTAAATGGGAAGCCAAATAAGAGTTTATTTTTCTTCTACCATTCTTTGCGTGCTTCCAGAATATATAGTGGTTCACGGACAGTTATCCTTGTCAAAAAATAGGCGCTACTATCTCAGCTAACAAACAATTGATGTAGAAACGTTCAAGTTTAGGGAACCTTTCCAATTTCCCAAAGTGCCTCTTTTCCGTGCACCTACTCAATCTGGAGAGATTAGTTTCGGTCAGACATAGCAATCAAATAACAAACATTTCGCTCTGTGATGTTCAGGGTGCCCTGAATTTGATAGTGATAGTGATGCGTTTTTTTTTTTTTTCAGTTTCAACCAATCAGATGTAAGTTCCAGGAAAACCCCGCTTTTTTTTTTCTTTCTGTTTTGCTGTTTCCTTGATGCCAACTGTTCTTGCTGATGGAACGCACTTTTACCTCTATTATTGAATCTTCTTGAGTAATCAAACCATCGAGGCTATCACCCAAGAAACCATGTTGTAAACTAATGAACAAACCGCACCTTGTAACTGTTAACCCGGTTTGACTTTCCAACTGTTTCACAGCAATATATTCACACCGACGACCATATTCCATTGCTGCTGTAGAAAAGTTAGGGATGTATAGCAACTGTTCGACAAGATTCGCACAGAGGACGCCGTGTCCTTCCGTCTACACGCTGCACCGAAATTGCTTGCAGCCAAGCAAGAACTTCGCATGTCGTGCCATAACTCACTATCTGCTTGCCCAGAAGTTTTCTTTAACGATTTCGTCTCGTTCATCTACAGAAACTTGTAGTGTAGTGACAAATTCTTTACACTTCCTTGTCAGCTCCAACTTATCTTCTGGTTGTTCAGCTTCTGGACCATAGTCAGTGTCTGGTGGGGCAGATGCTTTATAACGCTTCGTTGGTCTGTCGGTATAGTTCAATCTTCTTGTTCAATATTTAATTTTGTGTCTGTCCTGGACTTGGACCAGTTTACTTTTTTAATAGGCTGAGTTCCCATGAGTGCCGCTTCTGAAATTGTAGTCGTGTAACATAGCATCGTCGCTGGGAAGAGCCTTTATGGGTGAAGTTTATTCTTTTACCAGCATTGTATTTGGCTACAAGACTCATATGAAATTCAGCTGCGTTGTTAGTTTTGTGTTGTATGAGCCTTGGAGCTTTGGCAACTAGACGCTGAACAAGAATTGAAACTTCTTCCAGTAGGTCCTGATTTCTTGATTCATTCTAATGTACCCTTTTCTTCTTCTTCCTTGTTGCAGAAATAGCTTGTACGTCGGTCGTGTTGTCCGAACACATGGTACGGACCATTTTCCCAGTCACGAACCGGGGGGCTTAATCTCGAGATAGTTTGAGTGCAGTTAGTATAAGAGACGCCTCGCACAGTCCGCAACGTATACGAGACAATTGTTGTAAGCTCCAGCCCCTGAAATTCGCATACGTTTTCAGTGTGCGAGGGAAGTGCCAGGCAAGCGCATACGAGTGACATTTGGTCATGTTGGTGAACCTGCGGCGAGACGGGAACAGATATCAGCTGAACTAAGCCAATCAGAAGCGTCATTTGTATCGCGTGCGTTTGTTTATTTACGTTGTACGCGGTTGGCTTCGAGTTACGGGGACGAACAATGCTGATTCCACACGAAGCTTTCTTCGCTACTGTAAGAAGTAAATTATCGTTTCTGTGACAGTTAAGGTTATCCACGCGACTATGACCTATTCTTCCAAACATTAAAAAATAGCATCAGGTGTCTGTAACATTTGGCAACACTAAAAATATAGTAAATTTAATAGAAACTGGAATTTTGCTTTTGTCTAGTGAATAAAAATATAAAGTTATGCCACTATTACCCAGTGAGAGTTGTGGACTACTAATTCTTTAACTCGGGTTCAAACCTCGCTTGAGTACAAAGTATTTTAACTTTTTTAATATCACTTTTTATACACCATAGAACACCCACATAACGAAAATTTAAAGCCATTTTCATTATCTCTTTTTATTTTATACGGAAAGTAGAGAAAATTAACTTGGAAATTAACGCAGAGGTTCCGTGAAATTTACGGAAAGTCCGTTTCTGAAAATCAATGTGTCTGTAATTTTACGGAGAGTTTTCGGACACTTTTGGATAAATTTTTACCAGCATTTTTCCGTAAAATGAAGGAAATTGTTTTTAACAGTGCAGTGATTGGTCAGTAAAATTTTTACCTGTGGAAATTACATACATTTAAATTAAGATAACACAGTTGTGTACCATAATTTGCCATAATGTTTACATTGCATTATAAATAATGAAATGTGAATGTATGTGATAAGTTGCCCGTCGTTTGGAGAGTATTAGCAGCTTCATGACACTTTACTAGACGTGTTTGAGTAAGAGCAACTGTGAAGTCCATAGATACTTTTAGTGTAATAATCTTAACCTGTTGCCACGTAGTTCAACTTCTTACAATTCTTCTATTGCCATTACATTCATCCATTCTTCGGCCATAATAAATGCAATATACGACTGATGTTATTTAGGCTGCTTATCACATGCTAGACTGTTCAATTACTTACCAAATTAGTATCTAGGCCACTGCCTGTTATAGGCCAACCTAAATACTTATACTTGACTGTGGTCTATATTAACAACAAGTTTGTGCAATAATAATAACTGACTAAATAATAACTATGAGTCACTGAACAATAATGAACGTCATTAGTAGGCCTATGTAAATTACACTTTAACTCATAACCTCATTTGCACTCTCAACACACATTTTACTTCTTGTCGATTCAACAAGTTCTTAATTTGCATACTATTATACATTCGGCACAGTATAAACGAGGTGTAAATTGAATTCCCACACCGTCAACTGTCATATTATGTTTTGTAATATTTAGTTTGTTTTGATGCACTACTCGTCTACGACTCCACATCTCGCACGGCGATGATCGAGAGAGTGGCCACTCGCACGGTCGAAACGTATACGACGGCTCTCGTATGGTTCGATCATACCGTTTTCTGAAATCGTGCGAGTCACAGCCGCAATTCGAAGGTTTCGTATGCGAGTGCAGTTCCGAGCTTATCCCCGCAGGTCTGACAATTGTTCGCCTGCACGGCCACGGTGCCGGATAGCACCCCTAGCCGCGGCAGTCAGGCGAGGGATAGGCGACTTCAGAAGTTTTCTTAAATCCACAGCAAAAGTCTTGTCAGCAGCTAAAGTGCGAAGATTGCTAGTGTAGTTTTTTATGCAGTGATTTGCGCATTCAATCTTATGTATGGAACGACCATAGGACAAATTTTGTAACAGCCTCGCATACACGCTGGAATAGCCGCTCCCCTACAAAAAAATTTGCATCGCATTCCATGCATATGTTCACTGCTTCTAAAACTTTCTACAATAATGTATTGTTCCATAGCAGTTTATGGCCTATTATTGTCCCAGTTTTTGTATCACGCGTGTGGCTTTGCCGGCACATTTCGCCTTGCTGCCCATTCACATAAATAACAGTACTTGTTTCTTACTCCCAGAAACATGAGCTTGCTTGTTAGTTAACCGATGACAACGGCCTAAAATGATATAAATTAACATTATAATCGTGTCCATTTTCTCTCATTTTTTTACATAGGTAATTATAAACTTTATGCTATATTCAAGTCTATCCAATTTACAACCGATTATACATCCTTTGAATTAAACAATGAAAACATAATATGTTGAGAACGAAAAGTAAGAAACAAAAATAGATTGGGGGGGGGGGGGGGAACAGGCACTTCTGGTAAGCGAAAACAGGCTCGACGCATTATGCACAACGTTTGCTGAGGAGTATACTTTTTACCCGCACGATGTGTCGTTTGTGCAACACAGCTAAAAATAGTACTGCATGTAATTTTGGAGTCAGTTCTCGGATAGAAACAATTATGCATATGTGGAACAAAATGTTTACACCATATCGTTAAGACGGCAAGAATGCCCATTTAAAACAAAAATCAGTATACATTTTTCCATTGTTTTTACTTTTCTGTATGCTCATCGAAATATAAAATAATTTTTTAACATCATACGAAACCTAAGCGTAAGAATAAAATATTAAATTTAAAAATATATATTGCTTTTCGTAAGTTGCTTAACTATAATTGTAGCAACATATACAAGATCTATGGGGGAAATACCCTCACTAGTTATAAATTCAACCTACTTTAGGAGGCCTCTGCAGTCGAGTGAACAGACCGCTTACCTCCCACCAAGGCGATCCGGGTTCGATTCTCGGCGGGTTCACCTCGGCTTTCGCATGTGGGAATCGTGCCGGGATGGTGCCGCATGAAAGTGGGTTTTCTCGGGGATCTCCGATTTCCCCTGTCCTTACATTCCCGGGGCCTCTCCACACGCACCTCATTCGCCCTCATCGGTTGTGAAGATAGCCGTCGCGACACACGAAAGAAATAAACCCAGTACTGTTCGTCACTGTTAGCATTTTCACTTAAAAAAAAAAAAAGGGGGGGGGGGGTGGGGGTTTACGTTTAGTTCTCTAAAATTTTTTATTATATACCTTTTAAACAGAATGGACGAAATGTTAAGTCGTATCCCTCGTCGTAAGACTGACTTACTTTGCAGACCGCCAGAGCGAAAATCCCGGAGTCTGAAGTAAGTTGTGCAGAGCCCCAATTAAAAGTGAGCTGCTCACTCCCACTATACACCCCGCATTTGGCATATTCTGGCCCACTACGAGAGGACTGAGAAGTCCACTCTTCCTGAACCTTTTCCACACTCTCTCTAGCGAGAAAAGGCGTAGAAAAGTTTTGCTGACTTTTTAAAATCATGGGTGTAATTATAAACTGATGACCACAGTTATTAAAATATTTTATATGAAATATAGTGATGATTTCCATGGAAGATTATGTACATTTGCCAGTTTGGTAGCTCAGTGATATACATATAGTTGACGCAGTGTAACACGCGCCTTGTAACACAAACGTTTATGTAGATATACCACAGAACGTGGCGGAGGTACGCAAGATATTGCATGGCCTAAACCCTCGGAGCACCCTGGCCCCCGGCCCTCTGTTGGGGGCTATGGTCAGAGCCAAAAGACAAGGGTATTGAGATGCGACAAACTTGTCAATTTCTCCTTCCCCTCCTCCAGGACAACCACCCGTTTCCCAGTAAGCCTTAACTGTGAGCCACCTGAGCGAAAGGCAGATGAGCCAATGACACGCGAAGGGAGGTGCAGAATAGCAGAGCCCTCGTGCTGAATACACAATTAATATAATCAAAACTGAAAACTCTCTGCAAGTCAGAGCAACGGGAAAAACGGATATTTCATTGGCCGGTGTTAACCGCTGTTTCGCAAGTTCATAATCAAAATTTTCTGTCGGGTTAGTGTGGTGCAGAATTAAATGAAACGAAGCCTTTGACTACCACTTCGCACACATAGGAAGTGAATATGTCGTTGACATTGGTAGGCACACGTTGTTTTCGCGAAAAGGGTTTCCCGCCATGTGTGTTTCAAAACATTTTAGTTCTGAACAACGTTCCCCACTGGATAGTTTTATCTGTTCCGTGTCTTGGGCACCTAATCACGAACCACAGAGGTTTAGAAAGAGCACAACTAAATTTTGATTGGATAAGTCACATTACGCAAAATTCTCTCTGAAGGACACGTGGTCAATAACCAAAGGAAAACTTCGGTGTACACGTAGCTCATCTAAACCAAGGATGCTTGGAACTCTTCGCAAAAATCAGGTATCTGTAGACGTTGGTACTGGGAACATAAAAAATTAATTTGTTGCACGCGACCTAGCCCACTCGGAATTTGTATTTGTCAATGAATCTGGTAGATTGAAATTAAACACAGATTTTACCCGCAACCAAACCCGACAGCTATTTGTATTGTTGTGTTTGTCAAACGCAAATTACTTAATGAAATAAAAAAATAAAAATGAATTTTAATATATAAAAATAAATAACTAATTTGAAATAAATAAATAAACTAATTAATACAAATAAATAAATACTGATTATTTGCACTTTGATTTTAATCCAACAACATAATTAAGCAGCAGTGTGAGAATAAGCTAATACAAAAGAGATACGAGCATAAAAATGCGTGCTGAGAAGCAAAATTTCATATAAAAATTTAATTTTTTACTTCTCGTCTTCCTTTTGATATAGTTTGATACATACCTTAGTATAGGTTTAAGACTTGCCACATTCACAGCGAGTTTCTAAAATCCGTCCAGTAGATTTTACTTGGTGCCAAAAATACAGAAAAATATTTTCGTACTTGAACTCGATTTTTTATGAATATGCTAGATATTTGTATAAAATCATTGAAATTCAATACAATAGTTATGACAAAATCCACGATCATCATGTTGTTTTCCTGGAAGGCCATTGTATTACTAAACATCACTTTATACTCACAGATATGTACGTGTGTACGTATTTTTATTTGATAAAAGAGTTACTTTTGGAACCACATATTATTAAGGATGGATATATATTAATTACATGATTGCCAAAAGTGGTATCTTGCGAAATAATAAATATGTATGGTTCGTAATCAAAATAAACTGAGACATAAACTGATCACTACAAGACGTAATAAACTGTTCTGGCAGAAAACACATTGCAAAAAAATTTCTACACGTATAAAAACAAAATGAATGAAATTTTTATCTCTTAAAAAAGCTACACTGTGTGGATTTATACAGGTATACGCCGAGAAAAAGGTTTAGCTGCATGTTCTAATAAATTTGCTTGAAAATAATTTTTCTCTGAACAATATTTTGTTCTCTCGGCCCATCTGCTGTTTCTCCAAACAGGTGAATGTACCCCTTTTAACCAAACGAAACATTTTAACATAACTTGTTGAGTCGAATAATTACCTAACTGTTCCAGCACCACTGAGACTCATTTATTGATACATACACACCTATTTTTCAAGCACATTCAACTAATTATTTTCGTTACTGTCAAAACTATACATATTATGGCAGAGTCAAATATTTCGTTTAAAGTTAATAAACGTATGATTAACTAACAATCATGTGTAGTAAGCATATGCCTGTTTTGGGACAACAGGATGCAGGCTGTGGCGCCATGGGGCGAGGTGCTCGGCCCCCATCTTGAATTCCCGGACTTCCCGCACAGTCAATCCGGTCATGCGACCGCCATCTTTGTAGCAAGTATATCACCATTGTGGTAACCAGTAAATTGCCATCTTGGACCATCATTTTGGTAGTCAGTATGTAATTTTTCATGCTCTATTATTCCATGTTGTTTTTCATGCTCTTTCATTCCGAGGGTTTTCTCCAAGTGCTACAGTTTTCCTCTATTGAATTCTTTTTTCCTTTCTATCTCTTTATTTCCTTATCTTTCTTTCTATCTTCATTTCTCTTCCTTCCACTCCGTATTTCCATCTTTCTCTCTTTCTGTCCCATTTATTTGACATTTGTTTACAACGGTTGTTGCTGGAGAAGGATGCCATTTTGGTTTTTCGTTTGTCAATTGTTTCCGACCACCATCTTGGTTCTACTGGTTCTTGAGTCGCCAGACTAACACCTTAGACCGCTCGGCTATCGTGACGTGCGCTTGGACAAGTCTTTATAAGAAGTATATAGCTGGTGTATGTGGGGGGGGGGGGGGAGTTTCTATCTTTAATTTATACATATTTTTAAAGAAACCCTACGTCTCCAATTACAATTAAATGTATGTACTCGTAAAAATAAGAATAAAACTATTTAAAAAAATTGTTACCTTTGACTATAACAAACAAACATAAAAGTTTTGCATTTGGTATTCTATTTAATTTTTATTTGACTTGCAAAAAATTTACAGATATAAATGTATCAAGTGATGTGTCTACAAACTCGTATTTTCAAGAAGAATTTGATTATGGTATCACAACAGCCAAAATATGCAAAGCATAATTTTTATAACATAAAATATTATTGCATATATATTTTTTTATTTAACATTTACAAACAAGTGTTTTGAGTTGCATGTCTACAGATTCGTATTTTTTAGGCAGATAAGAATATGTCGCCAGAAAATATGATAACGTGACTATGACCAGTGCCATATTAGATTTTATAATCATATAAAAGTATTAGTAAACATAACAAGTGTTATATATTTTCGGACTTGTGTTTTCAAGTCGAATGCTAAAGCAACATTACGAATGTAGATTATTCGCACTTTTTCGTTGCCATATTGAATTAAGTAGGCAAATGAGCGATTTTTTATTTTTATTTGCATATAACACTTTGGTTTACTATCCCAGACTCTTTATATTACATTTTTTATTTTACATATAATAATTGTTTTGACTATCCCAGGCTTAAGTATTTTGTAGGGACTTTGTTACACTGAACTTAGAAACAAATTTATACATCCTATGTTGACAATGGAATATTTCCTTCCCTTCAGCTAGGACTTGTAAATTTTTTCCCACATGCCTATTGGCTTACGCCATCTCCTTAACCTAAATTAACCTAACCATCATGTAAGACTTTTATGCACTCCACTTTTTTGTCGCATGTGCTCCACACGCTTGTTTTGGACTTTGAATATCGTATCATCTAGTTACCTTTGTTCCACGTTGTATAAGATTCTGAATATATTTTATTTTGTTATTAATTTCTCTCGACATCCCGTTAACCTAATCACCGCCCTCTAGTTATGTATGTCAAAACTCTGATGTTTTTTTTTTTCCATATTTCATAGCGATTCTGTTTGTGTGTACATGTCATCAAGGGCTCTTGCATTTGATGCTATTTTAAGTCAACTTTATGGCTGGATGTTTATGAAATAAATGATTCCGTATAAAAGTGCGTATTTTATTTTATGCAAAAATATACATACACGTTTTCAATGTTGGTTGCTTCTGTTTGGAACTAGTCATCCATCCTTATGTTTGGAAGAGCTCATCCATCCTTCTGTTTGGAACTGGTTATTCATCCTTAGGTTTGGGATTTGTTTAATTTTCGGCATCTGCCTCCCACTTTACCACCCTCATGGCTGCTAAGGCAAACATGCGCACATGTCTCCAGCTGGGGACGGAGCAATGCAGTACTCTTTTACAGTACTACACATATATATTTAAAATCTCCATGGCGCTGCAAGACTGAGCTGTATAGGCGGGTCACGATGCCGAAAATTAAACAAACCCAGACAAAAAAAAACACCTTGAACAGAAGAGGCAACACGAATAATGAAAACAGTAAAAATTAAATAGAAAGAAAAAATTGTATAAAAAGACGAAGAAAAGAAAGAAAGGAAGTAGATAGATAGGGCTGGTAAGAACAATCCCGCCTCGTTGTTACAATGGGTCAAAATGTCGCACAACTAAAAAAATATTTCACCCCCATAACCACGGTAAGGATAAGGGTTGGAACCCCCAGGAATTGGCTTTAAACCCTGGTCGGAGGCCCAAACAAGCGCCGCAGTCCCAAATCCCCGCGCAAGAGTGCACAAGCGAAATTGTCGAAGTGAAATACTAGTTGCAACAATCTATAGTAAAAATTGATGGTGGAGGCACAATCTGTCTCATGATGGCATCTGTAGCAGGGTGTCAGAATCTCATACATGTGTGCATGCTGTCATTCGTAGCTACGACATTTTACATACATAAATACATAAAACATAATTTGCTTATATTGGATAGAAATACCAATACTCTTCTCTTATTTTCTTCTCTTCTTAACTTCTTTTCTTATCTTATTTTCTTCTTAATTTCTACCCGATATGACATATGATACTGTAGGAATTTTTTGATTAATTCTTGTATCCATATTACTCTGTCAGTGTTCCTTCTGGTGGTATTATTCTCTTGTCTTCCATCTATGAAAGTGCTAATTTATTTTTGCATTTTGTGTAAATATCATGACGATGCGACCTTATATTTTTTTAACTCTTTCGATTGTAGCTTCATTTCTTCCAGTTTCTTCAGGTTGTCTGCATAATCGTAGGGCAATACACACTTCCTTGTTATGAGCTCTGTTTAATCAAGTGCGAAAAATATATTTTTTTTTATTAGTCTCTTGGCAGGTTTTCTGCGAGCACAGCGAGGCTTGTAGACATAAATTTAAATGTGTCAATAAGCTGCATTGAAAACTTTTCCCCTACATATTTTGAAAATGTTATTAATTTTTCCTCCGTGTGCGGGATTATGATTATTTCCTTGTCGTGATAGCCTAGCTGCTTGATTATGAAATTTTTGTCATAGGCCAAATTGTGAAACAATACAGGCAATCTTTTTGGGCGATGGCGGAGGAAATTACAGTTGCTAATGCAGGTCCGATGTACCATCCTGTGAAGTGACCGTGGTCCATTACTCTTGGGTTGCTATCTGTAAATGTTGTGGAGCATTAGCAACACTCATACGCAGTCAAATGATGTAATAGTTACAGATTTGTTAGGGGTTCCATCGGGTTAATTACTTTGTATATGTTCTTCACCTTATGCCCAATGTCAACTGTCATCTAGATAAATACTTTATCAGCATCTTCTCTAGTGTATACTACCAGTCGATCGGACAGACTTGATGTTTTGGAAGCAGGAATAATACTATAGTCTACGTCTACATAAATGCAAGTGAGCCCCATGTTTCTGGTATGCATTATGTGTTCGAGTAGCTGGGATCCGGATGGCATGTGGGTACTGGCTTGAGCTTTGCCTCTAAGTCGGCATATATAACAATGGGCATCTTGTCTCCATTCTGATAATTCTTGAACTTGAGGGTTGGTCTTCTTCCCATCTCATCGTACTGCGGGATCTCGATTCTTGCTGGAGCATGAGGACTGCAATATTTCATGGGCTCTTCAAGGATTTGAGCACCATCAAGACCCGTTATTCTTGGTAGGTCATGGTAACATGCGAAGTAACTTTTGTAAATATGTATCTTGTGGTCGTGGGCTATCAGTTGTGAGCTCACCAGTCTTGAAAAATTCTTGGTGTGGGTGTAATGCGAATTTCCATCTTCCTCGGACGTTATCAGCAGTAGGTCAAAATTATTTTCTTTTTCTTCTTTTAACACTTGTAGGGGCACAACTTTCTCTGTGTCGGTGAGGAAGTATATGTTGATTGATACAGTAGGGTTGATTTTTCTCGATTACTTAAATTTGGTGCAGAGGTGTGAGGAACTCGAGACCTGTAAAATCGAACTTGGTTTCTATGGCTTCATAGCAGCTGTCGACTCGCTCGGTATGTACACCTTCAACGTATCTAGCAAGCATGCTCTACTTGAAACATTAGTTGTCATAGTGGTGGGGATTAACTACTGCGTGCTTGTTTTTTTTTTTATGGCAGCAGGCAGCTGGATGTAAGATGAGGCACGTAGAGGTTCCAGCTTGTTGATTCGGAGCTGCAGGCATTTCATGGCGGTGAGGGTCCAGACATTTCATTATCCCTGATGCTCATCCTCCTCCTGACAAATCTTTCCGATGCTGGTGATCATTTCATTCTCTATGTCACTGACATTATGTACTGGTATATTTTTGATCTTGAAAGCCCTGTTGTCGATTTCGTACTCATGAGGCTCAGGCTACCCATACAGATATTCCAAAAATAAATTAAATTTTATGACTTCTATTATTTTCTGCAGTTGCTCGGTGATCTTGTCTTTCATGTTCTCCAGGTAGTTGCACATGTTTATTGCATGGGTCGAGGTATTTTCTGCAACGAGGGTCTTCATTACTCCTCCGAAGGCCATCTTCACCTCCACGAAGCCAAACTCGTCGAGTTCGCCGCCCCCAAGACGATCTTCGGACGAGGTGCTGGTGCTGGAGCTGGGAGACATCGCGTCTGGCATTCTCTGCTGGCGGGAAGTCTGGGCTGGTGTACTTCTTCTTGCATGTACTTTCAAATTGTCTGCCCTCGTAAAATCTTTGCCGCAGTCCTCACATGTATATGTCTTCCTCTCCATGTTGAACTCGTGTCCCTTTTCGTGTCTCGATCATTTACTATGTTGGCAAATGGAGCATTACAGAACTTGCAGTTACCAGCTTCTTTCTGCCGCACTTTGCCATTACAGCTCTTCAAATGCCGCTCCATACCATATTTCCGCCCAATCTGCATCCCACACTTCTCGCAGACTTACTTCTCTTCCCTGTGTGGATTATGGACTTCCGGATGGCAAAATATTTAGAACAAAAACCACAGTGTAACCCTGGTGACGGCATTTCACTTACCCCAGAGGCAGTAGAAGGCGAAGGAAGTTGGAAGCCCCCTGAAGTTCCCACATCGACACAGCCGTTCTCTATTCTGTAGACTTCAGCAATATAAATAGGTACAAATAATAGAAATAATGTGAACATAACATTAATGCAACAAATGCGACAAAATAATGTTACTCTCATTAAATTTGTACATTTAGAAATCCTGAAAAAGTCCAGTTAAAATTATCATTGTTTCTTATGGCTCACATTTTATGTACTGCTCACTCTTAATGGTATTGCTAACCCCTTAATTTTATAGTTTCTTAATCACTGTTCGGCTTCTGAAATATATCATTTTAATGCGAAAAAAGTAATTAAAATGTAATTTGCTTTCTCCGGCCTATAAGCAAAACTCTAGTGTTCGTTATCACATAGAAAAAGAATATAGTTTTGAAACAAAATAACTGTTTTTTATACACTGGGGTCAGTCAGTACATGAGATTCATTGTCTATGCCGTTCGCACGGAATTACAAAAAACCTAATTTTTAAAATATACATTGCAAGCTTTAAAGAAATCTACATGTTAACAGCGCATACTTTTTTTTATTATTTATCATATCTTGTGTTGCATACACCATTACGATCGGTCAAATAATAAAACATCGCCATATGACTTTAACGTTTTTAACTGCTAAATACTTTGTTTATTGTTCAAAAAAATTTTGTAATTTTTTTTTTTTCAAAAACCGTTTCATACGAATGTTCGCAATTTTCGTCAGTATTTAGGTCAGATTTTTTTTTAACACTATCTGTATTTTGACGATAATTCTTACGATACATTGATAACATATTTGTTATACGCGTTTACATTTTCGGGGCTCGTGTTTAACCCGTTGGGGGAAAATAACTATAGTATTTTAACATCTTGTTACTAATATGTGTTGGGTTAAAAGGGCGGTCTCAGAATAAATTAAGGACAACTGGAAGCATAAAAAATATCAATATTATAAATAATTATATGGCTAACTTAACAGCAACTATAACAAAGTAGTCATTCAAAAAAAATAAGTGCGCCTCCCATTACGAAACTTTTAGTTCACGTGAAATAATGTTTGCCGGAGGCCAGCTCCCGACGCTGCAACGACGTGTGACTTAATCGCAGACTCATCACTGCACGTCTGTACGAGGACTATAACTTCGCGACGCATCACCTTCGCAGTGCAACGCTACGCCTGCTATCTCCTGCTAGCCACGTCGCGACGCATCACCTTCGCAGTGCAACGCCACGCCTGCTATCGCCTGCTAGTCACGTCGCGACGCATCACCTTCGCAGTGCAACGCCACGCCTGCTATCGCCTGCTAGTCACGTCGCGACGCATCACCTTCGCAGTGCAACGCCACGCCTGCTATCGCCTGCTAGTCACGTCGCGACGCATCACCTTCGCAGTGCAACGCTACGCCTGCTATCGCCTGCTAGTCACGTCGCGGCGCGTCTTTGCGTAGCATAACTGCGAACAGCATCGCCACGCACGCTGTGCAGTTATCCCACAGGCTTGTCAAGTACGTGACTAGCGCAGCGGCATCTCCATCGTGAAACGCCAGCGCCGAATCTGCAGTCACACACACCACTGCGCTCGAATTCCGCCATCTAAGCAAAGCGTGGCGTGAGGGCCGTAGACTGTAAACAAATTGAGGTAAAGTTCCCTCACATGTAAGGCAAGATTACCTCTTAAATGTAGAGTACATTTACATAACATGTAAAGTAATAATACCTAATTCTACGGAAAAAGTACCTGACAAAAGTGGGGGGAAATCACATACTAGTAAGGGAAAAAATCCCATACAATAAGGGAATATTAACTATGTTGCTTAACAAAATTATATTTAAAATTAGCCCGGACTATCAGTAATGTTAGTTTTGTTGTTACCTATTTCCTCTGACGATTAGTAACTGAAACCTCAATCTTAAAATCCCCGACACTTGCTGGTGTCTGGGGGGCCAACCAGGGTCCTCTATCACGAATGGGGCGATACGCAGTCCATTATACCACGACGACAGCTTGGAAATATTATTGAAAAAATAGCGTGTTACATAACTGTTTCTTCCGCCCGTCAATTTTATTTATTTATGTACTGGTTATAGGACTTTACCATGAATGAAGTCGATGATCATTAAATTCCCCACTTAGCTGTCGAGACAACGCTGAAGAGATGCACACGTCGTAGGGTAATTTTTTCATCCGTTTGTGGGATTTTCCACTGCTATGTACATGGATTTTACTCCAGAGCGCGGCGATTGTACCTTACGTATAAAGAGCCACTTTGGACAGCTTGTATGATTAAATAGGATTTAATTTTAAGGTAAAAGATATATAAAATACAATAATCAAACACTAATAAATGGGCGAGGAGATCAACACGCCATCTAAGTGGATTTTACTCCAGAGTGCAGTAATTTTATCTTACCCGTAAGGAAAACCGTGTTTGCCACAAAAGTTTGCGAATATTACTCTACACTGGTTAGTTAATTTTCCCATTAATTTTTTACAGTGTGGGTGTGCTGCATCGTACAGCGCCGTAGTCTCATGCCAACACTGCATTTTAAGTTCTCTCGCCAGGTGAGCTATTTCCAACAGGAAAAAACATTTCCTAACGAAATATGCAAGTTTTGTTAAAACAAAAGTACCCGTTGTAGACTATTTATTGTCATTCTCATCAGCTCCAGCATGTATAGCATTCTAATACTGGTTCAGGCTTCTAAGGAAGTGTTTAAGGCATTACAATAGCACGGATTTGAAGACTAGGTATCTCAGTTCTGCGCCCAACTAAACATAAATATTATGTTATTTTCAGCAAATTCACTCTTCTCATAAATCCCGATTTCTTTTTTTTTTATGATTGAACTAAATCAAAGTATTCTGTTAATTGCATTAAGTATCAAGATACCATTGTGTATGTGCCAAACGCCGAAATAAAGTTGCCAAGGGGTGATCTCTCTTATTTTGAGCATTATAAAAACTTTCGTCTTATATGTTATTACTAAAAAAACACCTATGAAAAACAACCTTTAACTTAAGACATGGCATTTGACTTGTCCAATATCTTTATACAGCTATGTATTGAAAAAAGATCTTACGGATGCAACAAAACAAAACAAAACAGGTGGTCTCATTTTCACCTATTTTCTGCCAGCGCCCCCCCCCCCCCCTCCAAAAAGACGGTTACATTTAACCTGGGCTCGACTGGCTACCAAGCTGTGCTAAGCAATATTTGACTAGCATGGACAAATTACTGTGTGAAATGATTTTTTTTGTTGTTATACACCTGAAATCACCGAAAAACTTAAACACGCCTATGCTAGAACACTAACCTGCAACTCCTAACCCTGGAAGGTCTGTATTGGACTTTGTAACGACAAGGTCATCACGCCTAGGTCTTTCTCGACTAGGGCCTCTGAGGGTGGCCGGTAGAGGCGCGCGTGATCACGTTGGCCGCCCGCGCGGCTCCAATTGGCCAGAAGATTGTGACGTCAGTTCCGGCGCTAAAGACCTTGAGTTTATGGACGGACATTACCGACTGTTTGACGGCCTGTGATTGGTCGGCCATTGTGAGGTATCCCTCCAGGATACAATTGTGTTTTTCGCTTGTATTTAAGCCCCGGGCACAGACTCATCGGCGAGCACTGCAACCTGGGAGATTCACTCGAGTTAAGTATGAATTTGCAAAAATTGGTAAATTTTCTGAACGGCCCTTAAGGTCTCAGATAATGAAGGACATGTGAAAAGCCCTTATGTAGGAGTCCTTAGGAATAGGCGCTATGTCAGAAGAGCATGAAAAACTTTTAAATTTTGCCATTTCTCTTTTAAAAAATGCGGAATTTGAAATGAAGAGAAATATTGTCGTAATTTTTAAAGATTCCTGAAAATGTCAGTTTTTAAACATACCAGAATTCTAGTGAAACTTAGGCGCTGATTGTTCGCCAATAGTTCTGATATAGGGATTTTAAATGAAATCAATTGTGGAAATTGTAAGAATATCTTTGAGAAACTGTTAAATATTCCTGATGAATGAAATAATTTTGTAATTTTGCACGATTATAGCATAAATCAAATACTGTATAGCAATTGCATAATATCTTTTGTCAAAGGTTAAAAGTTCAATGGCTGAAGATTTGATTTATACAGCCAGTAATTTATTCTTGAAAAATAAACTCATTTTGTAATTTTGCATGGATATACCAAAAGGTAAATGGTGGTTTAGAAATCGCTTCATAAAGTTTAATGTGAAATGGCTGGTGATTTGCTTTATACAGCCAGTAAATTAATTCTGATGAAACAACTAGTTTTGTAATTTTACACGATTATAGTAAAAGCAAATATTGATCAGGAATTGAGTAGGACGTAAACACTTAGTTTAACGTATGCCATGGCTGATAAACATTTGATCTGTAAAAAAAATACTCTGTTTTTCAAGAGATCGTACGAAGGAAAGAAAATTAAAATTACTTATTCATACATTATTTATATCTGATAACTTTAGAGCCACGACACATAATTTTAACAAACATTTTACGCTTAGATCACATAAGTACCTCCGACTTTAAATTTTTTAATCCTAGCCTATACAAAATGTTTACTTAATTTAAAAATTACGACCATTCAAATATTTTGAGTAATTCTTGCAAAGATTCATGTGACCAATTTGAGCTAAAACTGATATAGTGCCGGTACCTTTGTGAACAGTAATTTTACTATATTACATTGTAATTTAAAAAGGCTTTTTTCTCAATTATTTATATATATATATTTTTTTTTATGTTTCGTTAATATACTACAGTTACTGAACCATTTGTGCTATTTGATCCAAACATGTCATTGTATCAAACTACGAGAGCATTAAAGTTAATTTTTATATAAATCTCTTCGACCAACACTTTGAAAGAGCGTTATAAGAATTTGTAGGCGATTAAATTAAATACTGAATCATGGCCTATATAAACCAAACTTGACAATCTTGTCGTAAATTACGCAAGCAAAACATTCATTTTTTAAAATAACATATGCCATTTTGGAAGTGTTTGCTTCATGACTTATAGGTATGTTTACATTGTGCTTAATGGGCTGTTCAACGAATTTCTGTCTGATTTGTTTTACAAGTATTGCTAGGGTAAGCGTCATAAAAATACAGTTAATATGCAGATTTGCTCTTAAAATTGGTATTCTTTCTTAAGTTACTGCTGTACTAGAAACTCCTTGATTCTACAATATACGACTAAACCTGTTAAACTCGCAGTAATTAATAAAAGCATAACGTTTTTCCGTAAGTAATTTTTGCGATATATTGTTTTTTTTTTTAATTCTTATATCGTAGGAGTTATTTTTAAACATCTTCAATTAATCTGGCACACACGCAGTAATGAAGCAGACAACTTTCATTTCCGGAATCGTATTATATCACTTAACTATATTCAAAAAGGCAGCTTACAAAATTTCCAGTATAATTTACTTTTTTTCTGGTCTGTTAAATCTATTCAAACCAAAGTATCGTATAGTAATGTCTCATCATAGGAATTAATATATTATTTAAAACCTCTTTCATCTTAAAAAATGCAAAGTAGTGCCATCATAATTCAATTACTATTACAGTTCATTTTTTTTTAGTTTGGGAAAGGTGGACCTGGCCCGGAAAGCAGGATGAAACCAGGTAAGGCCTTGTCTAGTCAGTATTGTAGCGGATTTTCTTGGATTTTAATTAATGTAAGTGTGTACGCACTTCTCACCGTAGACTAACAAATAGAGTGCTGATGTTTAATAGTTTACACAATATTTGAATAGAGACATTTAAATGTTCAAGAACAAAAGTTTGATACAGTAATAATCTCTTGGTGCCAACGATTCCTCATTTTTGATGAATAATTACATTGCTACGTATAACGGTCTGGACGCGTCAGTACTAGGGAAATTATGGTTCAAGCATAAGGGATTGGGGAAGCGGAACTGGAGCCAGGGAAGCCGCCATGTTGTGATGTCACCCAATCGCCATCTTGGATGTCATTTACCTCTTACCCTGGCCTTTCACATTGACATTTGATCTTGAACTTTAACCCTAAAACCCCGAAAACCCTAAAACCCGCAACAATCCTAAAAAAAACCCCTAAAAATTCCAAAAAAATCCGAAAAAACTAAAATATAAAAAAATTATTATTAAAAGTCATTTTAAAATTATTAAAATATGATTCCCAAAAATGAGCCATTTTTACCTCAAAAATGGTAGAAGCCCCCCCCAAATCCAATTTTCGCCTAATTTAATTAATTTGAAGGGCTTCTTTAGGACCGACAGAGCAGTGGCAAGTGGCAGCCATATTGGGTTTATAGGCATAGGATATGCCAAATCGATACTAGGGATCCAGGATCGGAGTCAGACCTAACCATCAGCTAACTTGGCTGTCAACCATCTTGCATACATATTGTATGCAGATGACCTTTGTTTGACCTTTACCCATACCTTGACATTTGACACAGAAAATAAAAAAATTCAAAGAACTAGAATTTTTTTTTGAGATCTAAAAAAAAAATTCTACATAGATTACCAAAAAAAATATTATTAAAAGTTATGCAAAATTTTTTCAAATTATTTTTAAAAAACTTAAAATTCCGAAGTCAATCTTCACCCATACCCATTCTGCCATCTTGGTAGGTGCAACCCACGACCATCTTTGTAAGCGACTGCCATTTTGGTAGGCGACGCGACCACCTTCTTGGTAGACAGCCGCCATCCACCATATTAGAATCTAGTTACCATGACCTTGACCCCATGAACCTGAATGACCTTGGAAACAAACACTGGTGAAAAAATACATAAAAGTCAACAAGGATAATACATTACAGACCACCACAATCATAATTAGATGCAGACTACCTCGACCTCGACCCCATGACTTTGAATGACCTTGAAAACAAAAACATGTGAAAAATCCTATGGAATTCAGCAAGTATAATGCATTACAGTCGACTACCGACATATTAATTACAGACTACCTTGACCCCATGATCTTTCATGACATTGAAAACAAAAACTCGAGAAAATATCTATGCGATGAGGCAGAAGCTAGCAGAAACGATCCACCTTTCATGTCAGCTGCTGGAAAACTAAACCTCTCAGCTTACCTGGCTATTGCTTTTAATATACGAGTATTCAAGCACTATGACGTCTTATTGACTTTGAACCAATCTTACTGCACCATTAATACATTGTTCGGACACTGACCAGCCAATTACCGAGCTATCACGTGATTACAGCTGACCAGTCACATGCAGACATTGAAACATGACATGCGGGAGTCAGTATCTGACTTCAAAATTACTCATAATGATTCCAAAATGACCCCTAGATGACCCATAAATGACATTACCACCATCTCAATGACCCTTACATGATCTATAATGACACATTGACCCATTGGCCCATGGCCTATTGACCCATTGACCTACTGACCCATTGAACCACTGACCTATTGACCCATTAACCCATGGCCCACTGACCCATGAACCATTAACCTATGCACATTGAGGCATTGACCCATTTACTCATTGCCACATGTCCCTTTGACCCATTACCCATTGACTCGTGACCCACTGACCCATGACCCATTGACCCACATATCCATTGACCCATATATCCATTGAACTATGACCCATTGACCCATTGCCAAATTGTTTATATGCTGGCGGGAGCAGTGACTTTTCTGTAAGGTTGATTTCAAAAGTGGTAACTTTATCGTGAACAGCCTTTACGTACCTTTCACACTGACCGGATACGGCCTGCGCCCGAATGTTCACTGGAAGTAGTTTTTGTATTTTCACAGACAATTATTTGGAAATTAGTTGCTAAGATCATTTCTGTAACGTTACAAGAAAATTATAGCAAATATTTGAAACACTTTGCACAGTATTGATTAAACTAAATTTGAATTTCAATAAACAAGTGGTGTAGACTTTAAATCTTTTACACACGTGGAGATACCTAAATTACTTCAGCATACTTCATAAAACAGTGTGTTGTAAAGATACATCATATTTGTATATACAAGAAAAATTTTGATAACTATGGTTTCCTAGGAATTCTGTAAAATATTTCCATTTAAATAAGTTTTGAAATTGGTTTATTGTGTGGCTATTCAAAAAGTAACGCTCAGTATTTATTCAATTCATAATTACAAATAATATTAATAGGAGCAAAAAATAATATATCGAATATGTACCTCACAAAACCTTGAATTAATCGCGAATGGTATATCGAAAAGTCTCTTATGTACCATACAATCGATACCTCACTGAGCTTGCATTTCCGGTCCCACAGGATAGGTAGCGTGAATACATGGCATTTCCCTTTAAAAAAAAAACCCCATCGACTAAATGTGAAGTGGACCGATATGGCTGCGCACAACCAGTCTCCGTGACCCAAATATTGATATGCTTTTCCGCCAGCACGTCTAGCAAAAACCAAATAGATTGGATTTGACGTTAGAACATTCATTAGTAAACAAGTTCATTGCGATGTTTGTATGCTTCCCCTAACCAATTTGTAATGCCGTTTGATTAAATTCAAATTAGAAAAATTTTTATATTCACGCAAATGTGCTTGTATTATAAAACTTGAGATATAAACAAACGCGTTCATCACTGTTGATCATGCGACTTTGACAGATGTGTTTCTTCAGGATAGGTCAATTTTGGGTACTCACGCAGAAGACGAGTAATCGATCTGCCTCATATTTAGTCTATACAAAATCCTCCTTATACTCTGTGGCCCGATCGTTGGGGCTGCAAATAAACGGGACCGACCACTGTGCTATCTTTTGGCGGGCCGTGGAATTTGCTAGGAAAAAACAGGGTTTGGCTGTGTTGGGGACACGGCCGTTTGTTGTGCGTGAATACGTCTACGTTGAAGCTCTCGGACGCCTTGATGTTTATCTTACGTTCCCGGCACCGCTTCACTCGATCGTATGATGTCTCGTGGGTATCACTGGATTGCTTTTCAGATGCTCTTTCCAACCGTGTACGATTTATGCACTTCGACTTGGCTTTTTGACGAGTATAGGCCGAAATTGTGTTAAGTTTTCTTAATTTTTTTTACATTAAAGGCATACAATTTCACCATAACCGCGCCACACAAATGTTTTTGTATACTCATTCGATCGATCTTCACAAGAGCTGTCGATTGAAACCCAAACGAGCGTCGTAACTTCTCCTAGTCAAAAGATATACTACGCGGAAGTTATGAGACGCGGTGAAACGAACTCAAAATTGCGGCGTCTCCCCCTGCCCCCCTCCTCCCCTCCAACCCTCATGACGCACGTGAAGTTTCGCAGGCCATACTCTACGTAACACATTGTTTGACCCTTTGGCAATCGAGTGGTGTAACTGAATTTCGAATGTCGAGGATAGATTTGGAGCTGCAATGCCAAACTGCACCCCCCGATTTTGTTATCATCAGATTTTCTGGATTGCCTCCCACTACGGTTGCAAATTTAAAGACGTATTCACGTCAAAACGAGAAGAATTTTTTGTGACGGCTTCACGCCTTCTGCAGAGCTGTACTTGTTCATTGTGCATGCTAAGGCGTGGGCAAGAATTTAAGCCCAGTGACGATTGGCTGCAAACTCTGAGCACGGTGCGAATTATAATATCCGAACCGGTAGGCAATGACGTCAGTATTCTTGCCATTACATAATCTCGCCCCGCAGACGTCTGGCGATTGGACTGGTTCGTGTGGAAGCGTGCTACCCACGTACGTCTGCAGTGGTCCAGTTGGATGGGCGCGGCGCCCAGCGCTAAATCGCAGCTGCTGGAAATGTCGCAGACCACCAGCGTGCGCAAGCGGCGAGCGATCCGTAGGCGTTAACTCCTGAGTGTGATGGAATATACACATTGTGTGTATTACTTAAATGGCAGTATTTATTTGGAAATATTGTTCGAGGATATAAAATGGACGAAAGGAGAAAGTAACTAGGGCCTCAAAAATTGCTCGCTTTACCGTGAACAGCGTATAGCGGCTGGCGTTCAGTCGACGTGATGCTCAGTTCTATCCTCTTCATCCGCGGCGCAGCCTTCCGCAGCCACGTGTGAAACTGAAAGGTTGACTCGTGTAAACAAAGGTAAACTAAGCATAGAAAATTACACCAAAGTCACAACGTAACGCACTTTTCTGCACTCAGTTTAATTTTTGTTTGGGAACGCCTATTTTTTCCCCTGTTTTTAATCGCATATTTTATAGAAGAAATTTTTTTAATTCATAGATAAAATTTAGGTAAATATCAATTAAACCATAAATAAGACGCCTTTGTGTTAAAAAGTACAAAACGTTTGAGACATGCTACATATTAAGGAAACAACCAAACACGGCATACATTTGGTTGGAAAGAAAACGTTAAAAAAATTAATGTGAACTATCTTACTGAATATATTACTGCTTCAACAAAATTAAGTTGGTTTAGAATCGTGCGTGATAGGCTGGGTTCAAGAGCTACTTTTTTATTTCTACTATGTGCACGTTCGTATGCAGAAGTCTTTCAAGTACACATTATTGATCGCGAAACATTCCTTTATGTTATATTAAAGTGGGATGGACCCCTGTATTATCATTTTTGTGTAATAGTTGTTTGAGCGAATGCACGTATTTCGGGAAAATATGTGTTCTGCAAATACGACTTTTTGTCAGAAAAGATAGAAAACTACTATCTATGCCTCTATTTTTTTTTTTACTTTTGTAATATTAAGTGTATTCTTGAAGAAAAAAATTCGTGAAAATGGTCCAATATCGCATATTTAAAGCTTGCCTGTGCACTTTACTTAAGCGGCAAGAGAAAAGTACAAAGGTACGAGCGTAGTTCAATATGTGGGCTTTCATCGCGTGTAATATACCCCCACTGTTACAGTTCTAATGTGCACAGTACAGCGTTACAGCGGAAACACTGCACGCCTTGCGCGTAGGAGCGATGAGGCGCTAGACGTGCGTGTTAGTGTCGCCCGTATCGCTCCCTCGCTTTCTTGACCTTCGACGCGGGGGTTCATCCCACTCTTAACTGTAGAGGTATCCATTATTTCACAACCGAGAAACATTTAACTTGGGACACTTCCATTTCGCGTTGTAAAACGTCGCCAAGCTAGACTTCACAGCTATGTACAAATTCAAGAAGCGCTCTGGCACTGCCAAAGTGCGACAAGTTTGCTGTTAGTGCAGAGTCCAGCAAGGCGTGTTTTGATGGACCGAGGTCTCATGACACACATCAAGCGAACATGTACAGTACTTTATATCGTCACGTTTCCGTCAGAATTATTTCACGAATTAATAGGATCTATGCAGATGGTAGAAAAATTAAGTTAAGATTGGGTTTTACGTCACGCGGTTAGGCACAGGTGTTAGGTGTTCTGCCTGCCTAGTGCTTGAACTGCGGTGCTGAGTATTTGAAATTCTCTTAATTTTTTTTACTAAGCTACTAAATTTGACTCCAATATGTTTACCTACGAAAAGACATCGTACCCCAGGCGAGGAAAAAATGGTACTTTACGAAGTTACCACGAATGCTTTAAATATTATTTTGGAGCCTTCAAATATAGTTAAAAACGACTTATTCAGAATGCCGTATCTTGAAACATACTAAGCGGACACGAGCGAAACTACGATAGCAGCCTGCATTGAACTTTCCTACAGAAGTGGTATGAAAATGTATGTTGACGACCAACGGCATCTGGCATCGGATCCGGAGCCGGCCGGCCGCCATGTTGTTACGTCACCTGTCCGCATATTTTACCCATATCACATTGACCATGACCTTTGACCCTTGACCTTCACCCCAGTTACCTCTGACCCCAAGAGACCTGAAAAATTCGCGAGTTCAATGACCTACTGGCTAGACTCTACAGTCTTATGTACAAATATGTCGATTTCATCTGCGCATTGGTTGTCTGCTGGCACAGTGGAAGGCGACCATTGGGCCGGCTCTCTCCAGAAAGTGTCGAACACCGTGTGGACCAATGGCTAAAGTTACCTACACACACGTGTTTTGAATTCTAGATTGTCCCAAAATGAATCAGCGAATTCTTCAGGTCTCTGCCAATTAGTCATATTCACTCCATCAATTATTCACTTTAGTTCGACTCCCAGCAGACTACTAACCCCCACAACTCCAGCCACGCAATATATTTAAGTGTTCAAGTGCTCCACCAGTGATTATTATTGGCTAATTGCCGCCCCACCTATCACAACCAATGCTTCCATTGGTCAATTACTCCCGCAAATCTCTCTGAATGGCAGATTTATTGAGCGTCTTGTCTTCGGAAACCTTCGTGTCACTAATGTTTCCCATTGGCTAATTAGTAACGTCCCTTTCACCCTCGTCAATGCTTCCGATTGACTAATTAGTGTTTAGTCGGCAATTCTCCATCCCGTAAATGCTTCCCATTGGACAATTAGTCAGCAAACCTCCACCACCTCCGTTCCACCAATTAGTCGGCAAGCCTCCACCCATTAGTCACCTTTGCTCCACTCCCCTTTAACTCTGGCTTTATGAGACGTGTCTCCGAAGGTCTCTGGGAAAGGTGCACCTCGCTACTTCAAGAGGAGGCCCCGGTGATCATTTTGTATCAAACGCCTCTTACGGTATCCTTGTCGTCAGAGTGAAGAAGAAACCACCAGTAACGCAGAAGACACTGGAGCTCATCCTTATGGTATTGGCACGTGAAGCAACGCCGTCCATGTAGTCGACTGGCACGAACCTGCTACCATTAGGCAACCCGCTTAAAAGCCAGCCTACCCGCATCCATCAGTCAACTCGTACCAGCACTCGGAATTCAGTGTATTCTCACCCAGCTTTGCAGATAGTCCCATCAGCTCCGACTTCGAAGACAGCGATATCGAAGAAATGACCGACGCCGAATTTTCTCCATTCAGGCCAGAAGATGCGAGCAAGTACAGTGAACTGAATCGGGGGTCCCGACGCGTAAGTTTCCGAGAAGCTGGCGGCGTTCTGCAAATACAACTTTACGACGGCGCATTTCACTGGATATGTTCATACGATGAGTCCGAAGGCTGTTCGGCGCTGAACACATTAACGTGCGAATACAAAAACTGTTACATGTACAATTTATGCCCCGACTCGACGCTTCCTTGTTCGCTGGAGGAGTTGGTAAAACAAAATTGTAATGTTCGCATAAGCAAGGCAAGATCGTACGAAAGTGTATTGTACGAACTGTCCTGACTTACGAACGAACTTACACACGTAATTATTTCTACAATAATTACGTGTGTAAGTGGCAGGAGAAATGCGATGGACATAACCACATCGTGAAGAGGCTAGGATTTCCGAACTGGACCTCCAACTATACGCCTTTTGCATGCGAATAGTATCTAGCCTCGAGGTCGAGACCGTTCACCAAGTCTTCTCGCAACGACGGACCACGTCCCGACGACAAGTTTAATCCAGAGAAAAAATACATAAGTATATGTCATCTACTGGACGACGTAACCTACACGGACCAGCCGTTAGCTACCGTGACCGTGGAGAGATGTGACGAAAATGTTCATTTCCTCATCATCGAAAGAATAATCATCCATGGTAAGGTGTTTGAGTTAACAGTGCGAGATTGCGATAGTGACGAGTGTGTGGTTCATTTGTGCTGTCCACAAACAAAGTTCCTCACAAATATTGGAAATATTTAAAAGGAAATTGCGGCCGAAAGACGGTCAACAAAGTACGACAGGAAAAACTTCGACGATAGTCACGAAATTTAAAAAAAAAATGACAAGCTCTTTAATGTATGTTCGGAACGGTGTGACGGTGCTTGGCACAGCTTGGAGGTTACAATGCCATCTAACCCATGACCAGAGGTGTTCGTGTGTGCCTGCGCGTATGAGCTTTGATCTATCTATAGAAAAACCCAGATTACGAAAACCTTCCATTCCCCCGTATTTTTTTTGTAGTGGAAAAAAACCTGCACAAGTCCTACAATGTAAACAAAATATCGATGTACGTGATTAATTGTGTGGATGGGGAAAGACAAGTATGTTGGATGTAAGAAAAATCATTATTTCGTACAGAACTATCAGGTAATTTTTCTTTCGCTATTTTTGCCAGTAAATATGTCTATATTTGGAAATACTTTATTTCATGTGTTTTTGCATAGATTTTTTCCGTTAAATAAATGCTTATCTTGTAAAAAATTTTTTCATATATTTTGTTACAGATTTATTTTCATTAACTATATGTTTATCTTGTAAAATATTTTTTTACCGGTTGTTTGAGTAAATACGATGTATGTATATATTTTTTCTGTCATTTTTTTGTAAGTAAGATGTATATATATATATATAAAAATTAAATTTCCTTTCAAAGTTTTTTTTGCAAGTATGATGTATCTATATATGATATAAAATAAATATGTTTTATATTACAAGTATTTGTGTAATATTGTTATTATTTGTATTGAAACCATTTCAAATATAACAAGGTATCGCTTCTGTTGCTGCGTGCGAGGATACAGAGAGAGACTGGTGTCGTCCTTGCGCGGCATGGCAGAATGAAGGTCGCCACGTACGCACTTCCTCCCCATCAGTATTCTGGCTCCCCTTTCGTCTTCACACACTTTCGAGAGGTAGTTACTATAGGTCAGTAACAGTTCCATCTTGCAGTGCGCATTTTTTAAAAGTCATTACCCTTCATTAAATGGCTATTTGCTAATAATGTAGCACAAGTTATTTGTTGTAACAATAAAGAAAGTAGCTACAGAATGTTGATCAAATTTAAGTTTGGTTAATATTGCAGGCAATAGGAACTTTTATAAAATATATATTACACGTACTTGCCTCTAATCTAAGGGAAAAGGAAGCACAACAAACATATTAAAAAAAAAAACTATAGCACGTACTTCCCCCTTTCTCCGAGGGAAATCAAGTGAAATATATACAGATTTAAAAAAAAAACTCACGTTTCTTTTCACACGGAGAAAAAATAGAGTACTAAACACAAACAGTTATAAGCAAAATAACTTATAGTTATATTGAACTCGAAAACCACATACAAATGACACACTTAAAAAAAAAGAGTAAATTTGTTTTGCACTCGTACAAATGACTAGATTGAACTGCAGACTCTCGGTAGGTAGAAATTGTTTCACAAGTCGTTCCATGTTACATTTCACCTCCATAAGAACATGCACACAGTTAAACAGTTCTAGGTGCACATTAGCAACATTGTTAAACGCGAGTAACTTTGTTTCAAAGTTTTTTAAACACTGGCGAATCTCATCACCGTCGGGCCGAAGAGAGGGAGAGATAGCATCGAGGTGCAGCGGAAACCACATGTACTGGCACATCTTTTGGCATTGGTATCATCAATATCAGAGACTGGCGAGTACCCTACCCATACAGGTGAGTCCGTCACTCTGTGAGTCCATGTTGTTGTTGTTTGTACATGTAAAACAGTCATTTCGGGCAGTATACGTTCTCGCTGTGGTATGTTGACAGATTCTACTAGCAGGGAACCCTCAGTGATGGCGTCGTCGTATGCAGTCAACTCACCAACCTGGTAGCCGCGAAAGGTCGGCGACTGGGAGCCCTGGAAGGTCAATACCTGGATGGGAACTGCTTGGATGGGTGATGTTTGAGTGCTTCGGGTGAGTGCTGACTGGAAGGGTGTGTCCGGGTGCGTCGGATGGGCGCCAACTGGAAGGGTGCCAGCCGGGTCCTCCTCCGGAAGGGTGCTGTCTCTGCTTGCTCCGGAAGGACGTCTCCGTCGCGATGTCGGATGCTGCTATAGGCGCAGCGCTGGATTCTAGCATGGTCTACGATGGTGCAGCGCGGCGTTGTCCTGAGACGGAGGCATCCATCTTTTTCGAATGACTCTCCCGCTGCAATTAGGATAGCATCGTCACTCTCTGACCAGAAATCGACTGTTGACATTACGCAGATGGAAGCTAATATCCATGGCCGCAGCACAAAGTCTTCGACAGAGGATAATGCCTAGTACGGCGAAATAACTTGTCGGCAGTAGGCCGTGGCTTCAAGAAAAGAAATTCGTGCATCTTCTTACAAGTGTCACACCACGGCACAGCATTATCGTCCTTTGGCACCACGACACCTCGTTTCTCCGCCCGACGTGCCTCGCACTATAGGCGAGGGTGCGGCTGCCGAGGGTACCTAGGCTCTATTTCGTATCAATTACAGCCCGTGCACTGTGCATACCCTCCAAAACACGACAAGCACTTTGTAATATTTACCGACATACCTTTCACAGTGCGATGCAAAACGACCATGGGGCATCAATGTCCAAACTTAAGCTAATAAGTGGGTGTCTAACCATCCCTTCCTTCCTATAATGCTCTGCATTATTCCACCACAGCCAGCCTCCCCTTTAGCATGTGCTTGTTTGCTAGCGAATACAAAAAAATTACCTATATACTTGGCTTTATTTCTAGGTAGGGAGGTTCTTTAAATAAGTTGACATAATAGTTCGTCATTTTTTAAACAGTATAAATATTGTTTACCATTAAAGTATTAATATTTTATCGACGAAATTCTTCCAAAAGCCAATAGCAACGTAATGGAGTGGGGGAACGGACACAGACAGGTAAATGGTGTAGGAGGTGTTCCCCGCCATAAGACCCACATAGCGACTCCCAGGAGAGGATACTGAGTTACTGCTAATCATGCATAAGTGTGAAAACGCGGCTAGCTGCCATGAAACATGCATCAATTTTAGCAGGGCAATATTTTTTTGTTTGGCTTGCAGTGCACGTGTGACAAGGCCCAGCTGAGCGAATGTCAGAGAATTACTTCGCACAAGCTTTTATTTCCGGTTTCCTGATAACCAACCAATATGTGTTGGCAAGAGGGACTCCTCCTGTTCCCACAAGCTAATACTTTAAATAATATTTCCATGCACTTTATGTGTTTAGCAAAAAAAAAAAAACCATTATATTAAAAAAGTATAAATTTAAAAATAAAATACGCAACCAAGTCAGTTTCGTTATATATGTATAATTTAATTATACAAATTAAAAATATTACAAATGTGGCAGTGTTTTTCTAATTCAATGTGCCAGACAAAACACATTCGTAAAAATTTATTAACGGTCTTTGATGTTCGGTTCCGACGCAGTAGAACTGGAATCTTCGGGGCGTCTTCTTGTTCCAAGTTGAGGTCGGCCGTGGACGAACATGTATCGGAGGCGGCAGCAGGTAACGTCACACATGGATGTTTGCGTGGCGCATTTCACAGTGTGACGCAGGTCCCCTGGAATGTTTATGCATCACGGCGTCGACACGATGGCACGACCTTCGACGTTTAGTTGGGGTAGTTTGAGCCGACACCTGGCTGGCATTATTGTGCGGACTTATACACAGTTCTAGGTGGAGCAATCAGGGGCGTGTATTTCGGCGCTCGTAGAGTCACCTCGACTCGAAGTTGCTGTGCATTCTAGAACCTGGTCCACGATTGCTGGAAGAGGCGTACCCAGCTTCATGTGATGAACCAAGCAATTCCGGGAGTGCAGCATGTTATTAACTGTTGCGTAGGTTCGCATGAAGGCACCGAATATAGCTAGTGGTCCCATCCATCACAATTTTCTTCGTAGGTATGTAGCGATCCAGACTCCCAGAACGAATTGGTGATTTTAGAGTAGTCCGGGAATGACAAGACATTCAGAATCTCCGGATGAAAGGGCGTCATCTTGCTCCACCGGTGAATCGTACTCGACTGGCAGTTATTTTATTTTTGTGTTCTATTTATTTTTATAATTCTTTTTTCGCATCCTGGAATGACGTCATATTTCACAATACCAAAGATATATATATATATATATATATATATATATATATATATATATATATATATATATATATATATATATATATATATATATATATGTGTGTGTGTGTGTGTGTGTGTGTGTACAACTATGTTACATCTCTAGGCATGCCACTCGTAAAGTGACTGTATGTTTCTCGAAGTGCTCACCAAAGTATTCGGGTCAGTTTCTTTCCTCATTTTGCGAAAGAAAAGGCAGCCGTGTTCGCTCTGTAAGTCGATAATCTCCATTTTTAATTTACACAAATTACTCAGCCATTTTATTTCTCCTTGAGACTACCACACAAATCGGTTCGAGTCACGACATAATTCCTGACTGCGATTTCCGTGATCATGTAGCCGCTCTGAAAGCCTTGTAGATTGCAGTACATTATTATGACAGCAACGTACACACCTACACCATGCGTATTCACGCATGTCCTGAACTGATGATTTTTACCAAACCGGAAAAACAATCGAACTGAACGATAATGTAGTGGAGAATCAGGCAGTAGGCGGTGGTGTTTGCGGGCATTATTTCCTTGGTGATTATCTCGATCCGGCAGTCGACCGCGCCATTTTGCATGAGTTCGTTTTGCTGCGATGTATCGAATACTAGCAAAAGGTGCCATGTCTTGGAAATTTTTGAGGCTCAGGACCAGGCACCAACTCCTGAATGCTATTTCTATCACTTTGCCTTTCTTGGCATAATTCAACAGTTTGACATGTTCGCAAGTGCTCGGGGTCACGTGAGGGACGAACAGTTCTATGGTGTTCAGTGTAAGAGAGACGGGCTACGGGTTTTCTCCTACTCCCAACACACCATCCAAATGGGATGTGGCTAGCATGACCACAAGCTCCTGCCTCGTTTATTTTATTGTTTTATTATAATCTTCGGCAAATGCCAGTACACGGAGAGTGGAATGCATACTTCGAACCTGCCTTCGTCGTAAATGAAAACTTTATAGTCGGCTTCGATTAGCCAGCCTGCCATCTTGGCTGCAGAGAGATGGTTGGACGTGAGCAATAGATAGTTTTTTATTGATTAGTTTATGTCCGCATCTCACGATAGGTCGACCGCGACGCCATTAGTCTCGTCCATTACTGGCTCGAAAAGGTGCAGAACCCCATTTCGTACCAACTTGGTGGGTGGGTCCCGTCCACCTTCATTAGCCTGCCTCTTATGTACACAAAGGACTGTCTAGACAAGGTGTTAATATCTCCTCGCTGTATAGTTATTCTAACCTCCTTTCCGAGAGCGAAAGGTCCGTCAAGATAAGGTTCGTAACAGTACATGTCGATTTTATTGCGTTTATGATTGAATTATAGGCGCTGGTCCACGTCAAGAATGTCGTCTGCCATGTCAATTTACTTTTAAACCGAGGACTTGGGGGAATATTTGTATTTTCAGGTGTTAGCGAAACGCTTCCTCGCAGCTTACTAATCTTGGGTTCGATGTACCGGGAGCATTTGTATGTTTTTGTCTTCCCGAAAAAATTTATTCCCATCGTTTCGGGTGTAAACGTAGTGTAATTTCTTCGTTTCGGAATTTTGTCAGTTCCTCGTTTTGGTCCACGATCGAAAATGCTACTTCGTGGAAGCTCTTTGCAACGATCGGAATGTAAATGAGCAATCTCATAGATTCTACGATTTTATACACAGGACCTACGGTGGGGGTGAAGTCGTAAATAGTACTGCTCGGTTTCCCATATGCATAAACTGCAACTTGCCAAGTTACAGTTTATGCATATGACGTTGACCGGGAAGCTATTTACGGCCCGCGTTATGTCAGTTTACAATTTCTCAGGTACTTGTGCAGTTTGGGCGGAGGACACAAATTCCCAAAACTGTCGTAATATACCACACATTTGCAAGTTTTGTGTAAGCTATCCAGTATATGCTGGGACCTGCTGTCGTGTTCAGATTAATTACGGCACATTCGTTTCTCTTGGGTTTTGAGGGCAAAGCATCTCGCATGAATACCGCGCAAAAATGAGGCATATTCAATTCGCGCGCAAACAGTTCCAAGTTCGTCAGTGGATGTCTAGGTAGAGTCATGTTGATTTCCTTCTTCGATTTTTTTCTATTCCCTCTCCCTTTGGCATTTGAAGTTCGTTCTTCCCCGATACGAGTGACGAATATAGAGTCCTTGGCCATTTTTATTACTCACGGCGATAGCTTCCAATGTTCTGTTATAGCAGCGGGTTTCCTCTACCTGTTTTCGATCATTAGAATTCTGCTTCATGACACTAACAATATTTGTGACTGCCCTGGAGATACCGGCCATAGCACCGATTGCAGGTATCAGTGCGGAGCAGGTACCCAGCTAACTTGTTGTTTCCTTTTCTCTTAGGGGACTTCTGTTTCTACATAATTTCATACCTAGTTTTACCTTGGCTTTCATAATGTTGGATAAGGTGGCTGTCGATTTTCGTATTTCTTTGGCCTTGTCTGCCTAGTGCCAACATCCTAATTTAGGGAGTAAGCAATGTCGTGTTGCTTGCAATTAAGCCTCGTCCAGCACGTTGATAACTGTGTCGATGGCCTAGCTTGGTTCCACGGAACTTGAAATGTAGAGTTCGAATGTACCATCCGACGACCGGATTTCACTGTCTTTACCTTACGGCGAATCGAATTAAACTGACCTATAAATGATAAATAATCTTCTTGTATACTTTTCCTCTTCATCAGTCTAGATTCGGATCAGTACAGACGTATCACATATTACAATATGGCACTAGAGTGCGAATTCTGCCAGGGGCTGTTTTCTCGGAGTGATACTTTGAAGAAAATTCTAAAACGTGCTTAATGTCATCAAGAGACTAGTATATGTTACTGCCTCCTCCACCTTCACCTCCACATCTGCCGTCGTACCACCAAGCGAAGCTCCTCCAAACTCGATATTCGTCTTTGATGACATTGCCTGTGAAAAACAGACTTGCATTCAAGAATACTTTAGTATGGGACGGCACACGAACGTGGTCTGTGTGTACCTCGGCCAGACTTATTCGCTTGTACGCAAACAACTGTTACGCGATAATGCTAGTGTGTTGGTGCTGTTTCGCATGGATTGACACTAATTTACGTCACATCTATGACGATCATGTCAATACGGACATGAAATTTGCAGAATTCAAAGATATGTGTGCCTTATGCTGGAAGGAAAAGTTTGGTATATTGGTGACCATAAACGACTTTCCACTACATAAGGGAAGAAACAGCGTGGCTTCGATCAGTTTATCCTAAGAACGCAACAATGAGTCACGGAAGCATAACAAAGTCGTTGGAGATTTGGTAGCTATCGAACAGCACGTAGGAAATGCGGAGGCGTGGATAATAGACTCCATAAACGTATAGAATGCACAGAGACGAGAAGAACTGAAGGAGGTACAACAATTTTTAGTGTCCAAACTGACTATGAAAACCGATGTCGCGAGGCATAGCCAGAATATATTGGATACATGTGTCGGACACCTCAATGAAGCAATTTTGGAAAATCGTGAATGATTGACTACAAACAAATGCGAGGTCTATATATATATATATATATATATATATATATATATATATATATATATATATATATATATATATATATATATACACACACACGTACACATGCACGAAAAGTCTTTTCCACTCAGTGAACGAAGACGAACTGTTGAGCAAACTGCAGCGAGCGATTGAGGCAGTACGGGCCAAAGACATACTCTTGAAAACAAACACAATGGCCACCGAAACTCGAAGGTAGGAGGCTCCTAAACCTATTACCCACCCGCTAGATAAAAAATTAGAAAATAACCGAGTGATGATGCTCGTGTTGAAATCAAACGCGAAATCAAGATGGAAGAACCGACCACCACGCATATACGGAAAAGAAATCCAGAATAGAACGAATCGCCAAGTGACGTCACTAGTGACGAAGATTTTTTTTCCCCTGATTGATTTGCTACTTGCATGGGAAAGGAAATGAACCCGGGAGCATGGACCCGAGGTGGGCACTCCTATATCTCATCGCATTGCTTCCTACTCTGACCATACTACTGGAAAGACTTATGGTTTGCAGAAAACTGGTGGAAAATGGTTTCTCGGAAACAAGGAAGATTTGTTTTTACTCAGGGATGTACAGCAGATTGTCAAGCGCAAGGTGAATATCACGCAGAGGTTGGGGAAACTTTTGTTTCGTAGGCGGCCCGGATACCACACCGAATCGGATTTGCTCCAGTACCGTCGCCTACTACACGCTCATTACACCAAGAATAACCTCTCAATGTGACGATTTAAGGACGTAATGCTGGAAAAATTTCCCATTATAGCCGGACTATTTCCCAAGGTATGTGAAATTGGTTGATCAGGATTGACTCTGAAATTGAAGAGTGGAGAAAAAAAATCGACTATCAGTATTGGAACGATCCCAATAAGTTGGTAGATACACTGAGAGGTTTGGTTTCTTCATAGTCTGCAGGAAACTGCTCGCACACAAACTAAATAACTTCCATAATCGAAGAACGCTCATAGGTGGGCTACATTGCGAGATGAGCAAGTATGCAGTTGCCGACGAGCTGCACAAATACGCCAGGATAAATTACCCACGCAGAAAATACGTCATGAAAGGGCTGGTCGATACTTTACAATCCTACCTGTTCGAGATACAAGACTTTGCTCATGTGAATAAAGGCCACCACTATATTTTGACCATGATCGATACATTCTCCAAGTATGTTTGAGCGAGACTGCTCAAATCGAATAATGTACGCAGCATAACGAAAGCTGTGGTAAGCATATTGCATGCAGGGCTTGTATCGAAAAATCTCCACATCAATGATGGTAAAGAATACTTTAACACTATTTTCCATGTACTGATGAAGAAACATAACATCAATCATCATTCCACATTATATACAATTTATTTTTTTTAAAACGCATTTATTTATTTACACACACACTATTAGAAATACAAATATTCTTCCCCGCGCCTGTACTACACACAAAGTTTTTTCGGCCTTTGGGAACATTACACACGCGTAAAATATTTTTAATGCACCACGAATTGTCATACATCCAGAGCCTTAGTACTCGGGTATTTCACGACGCACATAGCTCATTTTCACGCCTTGATGCGCACTTCTCCACCAGCTGCCTAAACGGTGGGCCATCGGCGATTACTGTGGAGGTCCACAATTTTTGTACCGACAGGACACATATTGCGGATCACCGACTCTTAGCGATTAACGTACACGGGGTAGTAGGGTATTTTGGCTTCCTCCAACACTTTGCGAATGTCCCTGTACGGGATATTTCCATCGACCCACCCAAGTTCATGCATTTTTATGCAGTATGTCCGTTACGTTGTGCTGTCAAGGTGCTTCCATTGTAATGGCGGTGAAACGTAAAAACTTTGGCTTGCTCGTCGTCGCTGTACGAGATGTCTGCTTGATGTTGTAACAGTCCAGCGCACAAAATTCTTGTATGTTGCGAAACATTTTTTTCACAGACTTTATACATTTTTTTTACAAAGTCATTTCACGCTGTGTTCCGGGTTTACTTCCTCGTCGCCAGATAGTGCTTGCCAGTAGAAAACTTGCACGGGGTCTTCCATGGGTGGGGGGGGGGGGCGTTGCGGGGGCGTCTTCTGCAGGTACAGCTTGTGCGTAGTAAACTTGCACGGGGGTAGGCGCTGTCAAAACTGCTCGGCGGGCCTTGCACCAGCCCCTGTTGTGCGGCGTGTCGGGAACCAAGGAACATCCCTCGAAACACTCTTTGAACCGGAGGCAGTCCTGTTGTCTTTGTCCAGCTGTAGGTAGGTCGGCAAATACTCGAATACGAACGAAATTTCGCACGGTGCATACGTCAGCAGGAACTTTTTCGGTAGCTACGGCAACTCGTCCCATTTGTTCAGGGCGCTAAGCGAACGCACACTTCCGAATGCCGAGATGGATGAAAGGATTTTATTAGGTACCATATGGACAACATGCGCACATTTCTAAGAGCGAGGTACACCTTTTCCCAGAGACCCTCGAGGATGCATTTTACAAAGCCACCGTTTAAGGGGGGGGGGGTGGTACGGAGGGGCGTAATGGGTGGAGGCTTGCCGACTAATTGGTGGAATGGAGAGGGTGGAGGCTTGCCGACTGATTAGCCAATGGGAAGTATTGCCAGGGGTGAAATGGATATGACTAATTAGCCAATGGGAAACATTGGTGACACGAAGATTTCCGAAGACAACCGAGAAATTATCCAATCGGTGAGATCGGCGGGGTAACTGACCAATGGAAGTATTGGTGGGGTTAGGGGGCGGCAATTAGCCAATGGGAATAATTGGTGGGGTTTTGAACACCCAAATATATCGCGAGGCCGGAATGGTGGGGGGTTAGTAGTCTGCTGGGAGTCGAAGTAAAGTGAGTAATCGATGAAGCGAACATGACTAATTGGTCGAAGGTGATAGACAAACTTCAAAACAAATTATAGCATACCAATATGGCGGCCGAACACAAGTGAAACCATACCAATATGGCGGCTGACCATAAGTGAGAGCATACAAAGATGATGGTTAATCTAATTCACTAGCGCTAGCTAGGTGATGTAAACAAATGACACTTACTAATATGGCTTCGGTTGCACCGACCAATATGGCTGCCTTCGAAATAAAATACGAACGATAAAACAAATATGACGGTCTCCAATAACGTAAACAAGCTTTTTAAACATATTTTAAATATATTTTAATACCATTTTTAATGACATTTTTTGATAATAAATATTTTTAGTTATAAATTTTGAAAGAAAAAAAAATCATTAAATTTTTCGTAATCAATTCTTTTTTATTTTTAAAAACTATTTTTTAACCAAATTTTTAATAACAAATTTGTTATAAATTTTTTAATGATTTTAAAAATAAATTTTAAATACTTTTTAAATAATAACATTTTTATAAATCCTCAAAGAATTTTTAATTAAATCGTTTGTGATATTTCCTTTCTAATTTTTAAAGAAATTTCTGTAAGTTTTTTGGGTTTTTGGGATTAGATGTCACCAGGGTCAAGGTCAAAGGACAAAGGTCAAGGTAACATGGGTCAAAGATTGCGGACGGGTGACGTAACAACATGGCGGCTGGCCGGCTCTCGTTCCGACGCCAGATACTGTTGGCCGTCAACATACATTTTCCTACTACTTACAGTCTTTACGTCAGTTAAAATGATAGCGTCACCACTGAAAGCCCCATAGGCACACTCAGCACTACGCGAACACTGCACACCAGTTCAGAGCTCTGCGCGTAGCGGCGATGGCGCTTTTGTAGCGTGTGCCAGTGTACCCCTTATAGCTCTAGCACTTGTCGGCCAGAAAAAGGAGAAAAACTATTGAGGCAGGCGGGACCCTTAAGGATTTCGTGTTCTTCCGATTCTAATTACTTCCGAACAATCTACGTCTGCACAGCATTTGTTTTCAGTTTTTATTAACAATTATTTGGAATATACTTGCCAAAAACAGACTTGTATTACTACAAGTGAAACACTGTACGAGAACAAATTGTTTTATGAAGAATAATTTTTTTTTTGTTTCTCCGACCTACGCACTTTCTTGTTAAAATTCAATGTTCGTTTTACCTGTATTACGAGGTAACTTATTGCGGCGTTACAAAAACAATCTTGGCGACTAATTTCCAGCTACTCTTTTGTAAAAAACACAAGAAAATATTTACAGCGAACTCGTGTCTCAGGAATTCAGGTGCTACGTACGTGATTCGACTCCGCCCATTACCAGTCCGGCCTGCTCGCCACACGAACGTGACGTATTAGGTATCAAGGCCACCAAGTACTTCAAAATAAATAACCTGTCGCGAAGTGGAATAATTTTGCACTAAATATCACATTAAACGTTGAAGCCTCTTGACGTGAAGGGCTGCGATGTAATGCCATGACCAGCACAGACACTCGCTCACACGATGTCTGAGCGACTGATAGAGGGTTCTTTCAAAACGCTATGGTACGATGGCGCCACCTACTGTTACCTTTACATGCTGCTATCTAGCGACTTTTGCCATGTCAGTGTACACACTAGCATCAAATACGCTAGATGCCAATACCGGACAGCTCGAAGATTCCTGCGAGAGATCCGGCAGTGTAGTCACCTCCAGCCAGCAGACAGCAGCTTTTGATGTTAATGATTCGATACCAAAATGGTGGATATGAAGATGAAACTTCCTTTCCTCTGTGGAAAGTTTATTTAACGATGTCTAAAACTCATACGTAGAAAACTAATTCCCAATACGTCAAACGTTTCAGAAGTGGAAAATATTCACAGACAAATGATAATAACAAATCAAATTTGAGATGTTTCCAGAAAAATAACAATAGTAACACCTCTTGCCACTAGGTTATTTTTTCACACACACGCCTATAAGTACTATTTGTGTAGAGCTGTCCGGTATTTGTCTCTAGCGCATTTGATAACATTATTTAAAAATTGAATTGAATTTATGGCAAACTATTTTTATGTTTTATTATTTCTTTAATACTGTCTTCATTTGCGCAAGTTAATGACAGTGAGAATATTATACAAGTAACGGTCGATTTATGAAGCGTTGTAGTCATAGTTGATCGGTTTTGGTTACATTCCTGTTATTTGAATTTGCCTGATCATTATCAGCAGTTATTCAATTTCGTACTTTGGACACTGCCAAGTCGTTTTTAGTTCAAAGTTGGGGGGGGGGGGGGGTTTGTCCTAAAATCGTTAGTCTTAAAGCCATTGTTTGAGGGGTTATTACTCTGAATTCATTCGCCCTAAAATAGTTGGTCCTAGTGTGGTTTATCCTAAACGTATTTGCTTAAAAACAGGTTATCTTAAAAGCGTTTTCTCGTTAATTACCTTTCCTGTAAAAGCGTTTATCCTAAAAGCGTTTGTCCTAAAGTCGTTGTGTAATTTAAAAAATCCCTGTGTTCTAGAATCGTATGTTAAAAAATATTTTATCCTGAGAAGAGTTTCCTGTAAAATTGTTTGTCCTAAATTCATTCGTCCTGAATGCGTTTGTTATAAATTTCATTAGCTTTAAAGTCGTTTTTTCCTAAAGTCGTTTGTCCCAAAGGTATTTGTCCTGAAATAGACTCGCTTTAAAATATCTTGTCCTAACGTATTCTTTGCTAAAGTCATTTGTCCTACAATTGGTATAAACGATTTTAGGGCAAACGACGGGTATTCCAAAGTTGTTATTAGAGATTCGTTTACAAATTTTAAGTTAGGGTATAAAAAATTCTGGTAAAATTCCCAAACTGTATAGGAAGGCTCTTGGCCTGGTACAGTCGTTGCCTATGTCAGACTCCAATTTCGGTGTCGCTTGGAAACGTTAACGGGCCGATATTAAAACAAGCACCTCCTAGTGGGAATATATGTTGATGCATTACTGCAAGGCGCATCAGCTTCTATTTACTGTGCAAAATCCTTGCATCACTTGTTTGTCAGTCATCCCAGAAAATGTGTCTGCCCTGAAAGCTCTTGATGTGACAGCGGAGCATCGGGACTTGCTTTTTCTACCAATTGTATGTAAATATTTGAATCCAGTATTGCACACACAGTGGGAGATGACCCTTTCGGATGAGTTACCAACTTTAGATCAATTTGTTGGGTTCCTTGAGAAGCATTGAAAGGCTCAAGTGATAGTAGGCACATTAAAATATAATAGTGCCACTATTATTCCATCTAAGTGATAACAGCCCTACTAAATGGTTGCATGATCGAGAGGAGACATCTAAATGCGCAAGTGAGCTCTCATTCAGCATATTGCTTGTGTAAAGAGCCTCACAGTTCGCATAAGTGTTCAGAGTTCTGCAAATATTCTCCAGAGAATGACTTCAAGGTACTTAAGGAACGTAAATTATGTCTTAATTGATTTGCTGACTCGCATCAAGTAAAATATTGTCCTTCAAAATCACCCTGTCGATGCTGTGGGTCGTGACACCATTCGCTGGTGCACTTCGTGAAGGCTGTCTACACTCGGAGTCCTGATGGAACTGCAGATTACAGCTCCGCGTCACAAGAAGAGCCACACTCAATTTTAACTGCAGTTGCACCAGTCACAAGATCAGTGTCGATGGTGTTGTTGTCCACTGTGAAGGTCCACTGAGCTTCTGGAGTCTGTGTTGTTCGGGCGTTACTGGATTCGGCAAGCCAGGCAAGCTTTAACACTGAGTGCTGCCTGCAAAATTTGTGACTCCCTCGCAAAACAACTAACTTAATTTTTCATGGTCTTTCCAACACTCCAGTCTATGTTGCTAAGTCATATACATCCATTGTAATGTCTCCTCTATAAGGAACTTTTCATTTTGCTGTTGATACCTTTGCATAGGCTGTTCACGGTAAAGTGAGCACTTTTTAAGGCCCTTCTAAATATTTCCTTTCACCCAAATTCCATCTTCCTGCTCAAAACTCAAAACCGTAATACTTCCAAGTTAATACATTTATTCTCATTTCGAAAACATTGCTGGTTCATTTCGCATTTCCTTATAAACATTCTTGTATATACACTCATAAAAACTGTATCAAATGACCCGAGGTGCCTCACCATTATTAACACCACTATACAAAATATATTTAGCAAAATTCCTCAAACAGTAGTAGCAAGTATAAAAAATACGTATAGATAGACGGCTAGATATTAAAAACAACTAATTAAATATACATAATTGAAAATCACAATCTAGCCTTTAAAGTTTAATCAGATTCACAAAAATAATTTTAAAAATATATAATACTGACCCTGCGCCCTTTCGACTTCTCTGCCTCATAATTGTATCCCCCCAAGACGTACACGAACGCATAAAACTGCCGTTGGAAAACTTTTGCAAATCAAAGTATGAAACGCCGAAGGCGCACAGTTGACAAATGAATCTGACCAGCCGTGGACAATCGCCTCAAAGATTTGGTACAACACAATTCTAGTTGCGCGTGTCAGTAACAACAGCCTTCGATTCAATGTCAAGTTCACTACGTTTGGTAGAAGCACCTCGCAAAATGTAGTTTATGCTTTTCAACTGAGTAATCATTACATTTTCATTTTTAATTTTTTCCGTTACCATGCTCGCCCACAAGCGAGACCCAATATTACAAACAAGTTCTGTTTCAGAATAGTCAACGTAAGCCCAAATTATTTACCTTTTGACACAACTTATTTAAAAAGGGTGTTCCTACGCCCGGCTTGACGCTTCAGAACAATAATTAGAGCAATTCACGGACATAACAGGATTCATGCCCTACAAGAGTCCCGCCGAGACTAAAACAATAAGCAAAAAGATTTTAAAAATTCCCCTAAAATGCATACTGGCCGGCCCGCAACTTTAGCTAGCCCAATGAAAGCGACAGGCCATAAGAATGATAAACTCTGGCAATATTAAAATATTATACGTAATCCTAGAGTTGTGGCGCCCGAGCCTATTCAGAATCAAGGCGAGCAGAACAAATGGGGCGACCAAAAACGAGATCTACCAGGGTGCTACAAGTCACAGGTATGCATCTAAAAAGGAACCAAAACCACCTCAAGGAAGCCAAAACCCAAAATTCAAACGTGCTGGCCGAAACAAACTCTGTCTATATCGCTGCAGCCCACCAGAATTACGCACCAACCATATTGGTGTCAACAACCCTACTACACTTCTTTAACAAACGATACAAAAATAGTCCTATAAACACACAAGTCAAAAATAACAGGTAACTAAATACATCTTATAACCTAAATGATGATGATCGCTCAAATGAAAAATGGTATGAGTACATCTTAAGAACTACATGATGAAGGAAAACACTTGATGAAATGAGAATAAGAAGACTGGTTAAATTACCTCCGCCCTACAAGGAAACACCCAACAGGGGTTTAAAAAATCAGAACATTACAACAGACACACTAGAATGATTGATGATGATCACAATTTCCACAATTTAACCTATATCTGTTACACAAAATACAAAAGAAACCACATCAGTGGATTAAACTTCAAACACACTACTCTTACTGTGGGGTTCCTAATTTCGATTGAGTTACATGAGCCTTATTACAAGCTCCAGGGCGGTCTTCATCTTCCAAAAGTACCGTCACTAGGGTCAAAAACCGCTTTACGCGATAAGGACCAGAATACTTCGGCGCCAATTTCGTACTAAAGCTAGCTGCCTTCTTACTGAGGAAATGTGCCTCCAAAAACACTATGTTTCCCACCTTGAAATAAACAGAGCCCGTGGTGTTCACATTTCGAGAAGTTAATCTTGAACGACATTTACTCAAATTCAAATTAGCTTCTCTCCAGATCTCCTCTAGATCTTTATTTCTAAAATAATCTAAACAGAAATCATGAAGCCCCCAGGTATTAATCAAGGGGTGAATGAGGCTTCACCCAAAAAAACAATTCTGATGGAACCCTTTCGTGGCCCCACTCACCACATTGTTGAAAGTCAGAGCCAATTGATAAACCACTACATCCCACTCTGTATGGGACCCTGATTGATACATCCCAAGAGCTAGTTTCAAATTTTGGTTATAGTGCTCTACAAGATTAGCCTTGGGATAATATGGAGTAGTCTCAATTAACTTAACCTCCCACGAAAAAGCAAGGTTCTTTATCTCAGCTGAAACAGAGTATGTAGCATTGTCTGTTACAATGCTAACTAGAGGCCCAAAGACCGAAAACATACTTTGACCAAGTATTTAACAAATTTCGGTAAATTTCATATTACGCTAAGGAAAAATGAACACAGATTTAGTAAAACTATCAACTGCAACTAAGATGGAAGTAAAACATGCAGAAATGCATGGTAAAAGTCCAAATACATCCAAATAGACTCGTTCCCAATGGAACCTGGCTACTCCAGAACTGTAATGCCTATAAATCTTTACATTACAAGGCTTTGTCCTCTGACATTTAAGACATTCTTTAACTAGTTGATCAACCTCATTACTTAACCCTGGCCAATAAAACATCTCTCTAATGCAAGACAATGTCTTATATGGCCCTAAATGTCCTCCAAAAAAACTGTCATGAAAATTTTGTAAAATGTGTCCACGTAACAACTGAGGCACAAAAAATGAAAATTTGATGGTTTTAGAGTTCACAAATCCTAAAAGTTCTTTCCTAATCTCATAAGGACCACCTTTTCCAGCATTAATATTAACCTTGATCTTTATACATTCGGGGTCAACTCCTTGATGGTGCTGCAACTTTAAACATGCTTGGGGAAAATTCCGAAGAACTTTAACCTGTTCTTCCCCAACTACAGAAAACTACTTAAAAATTACTAGGTTCTACATCATCAGATTGTACTATATAGTCCACCTGGTCAAGGAAATCGGTTTGCACCTCTTCATGACAATCTGTGGATACGGAGACCTCTTCCTGAATTATATTTACAGGTTCTGGGAGATCTACCTGATATTCCTCAGCATCATACCTGCGAGATAAAGCATTCGCCACCCCCTTATCTATTCCTTTTATAAAATTTATGGAAAACCTTAAACATATTCCGTACAAGCCATCTAGCAAGTCTACCATCCAGTTTATTGGTGGTCAAAAATCAACTTAGGGACTGATTATCTGTGTGTAACACAAACTCTGCACTTTCAAGATAATCGCGAAACTACTTTTCCATCCCACATATGCTGCCAATACCTCCTTTTCATAGGCCTAGTACTTTTTGTCAGAAGGAGACAAAAGTCGACTAGCATAAGCTACAGGCACCAAACTACCATCTTGATCTTGGCACACCACAGCACCTAGTGCTAAAGAATTGCCATTAACTTGGAGGGTAAATGGTTTGACAAAATTCGGCAAGAGCAAAACAGGGGGAGTACTTATTTTCTCCTAGCAGCTGAAATACATGATTCTGGGATTCACACCAGACAAAATCAACTCCTTGTCTTGTTAAGGCATTCAGAGGTTCGGCAAAACTTGCAAATTCTGGTATAAACTTGGAATAAAAAACCCACCAGACCCAAAAATCGACGGACCCCACACTGGGCACTGGAAAATTCACTAATTGTTTGATCTTCTCCGGATCCATAAACAATTTCCCTTCGGAAAATATAAACCCTAAATATCCCACATAGGTGTTAGCCCAAGTAACTTCTCAGGGTTCACTGTCAATCCTGCATCCCTCAAAGCAAGCAGTACAATTCTCAGGTGTTTGAGATGCTACTCAAAAGATATACTATCTATGCAGATGTCATCAATATAAGTAAAAAGAAAATCATTCAGATATTTCCCTAGCACGTCAAACAATGCCCTATACATTGAGCGAGGGCCACATTTACCCCAATGAGTACCCTCCTCCATTGGCACTGGCCCCAAGGTGTTACAAAAATCAAAATACCATGGGAGTTGAGATGCAAAGCACATCGAAGAAACGTGGAGGTTAGATTAAAGATGGAAAAATATCTGGCATTCCCTACATGCTAGAAAATTAAGTCTATTGTTGGTAAAGGGTGAGGATCTAAAAAAAAAATTTGATTTACTTTCCTATAGTCACAAATAACTCGATATTCTCTTGGTGTCTTTTTAGGTAATACAAACGCTGGGCTGGAATAATTACTACTATAACATTCAATAATATCCTCCTCTTGCAATTTATCAATGATTTGCCTGAATACTTTAAGTTTTGGAGGAGCTACTCTATAAGGTTCCGAGGATACAGGATCAGAATCCTTGAGACCTAATACAACATGATGTGTACATTGTCCCAATTTAAGGGTTACTTCATCAGAAAATTCCTGTGGCAACTGTGAGATTTTCATCTCCCGGACACTCAATTTACTTAAATCTTGAATTGACTGAACTGTAACCTTATATGAATCAAAAGGTTGAGATTTAATCTCAATAGGCTGAGATTTACAAAATGCGAATACTAGATGTTTCTGATTCACATTTTCCCCAGAAAATCCACACCCAAAAGTAAATCATGACTAAGTCCTGGCAGGATCCGAAAACGAAATTTCCAAGTAAACGGTTCTATCTTAACCTTAAAAATAGCTGTGCCCTGTGAGTTAATAATTCCTCAATTTGCGAGAGAAAAACCTAACACTTCCCCTAACCTAACCTGAATAAATCCTTTGGGCATATGGGCAAGAAAAAATTACAAAAGTCCTGATTAATTAATGAAGAAGAGGCACCAAAGTCCAACAAGGTAGTTACAACTACCTGGTCTGAAATGACTACAGGGATATATGATGACCCACGTTTCCTCTCATACCCCAAAACCTTTACTGAAGATTCCTAGAAAATATTATTCTTCAAATTGTTCATAAGGCAACTAGATTTAAGGCATCAGTTTTGCTTACAAAGAAAATAAGTAAACTCTTCAAACCTTTTCACATTTCTGGCACCACCCTGAACTTCCTGGATTTGATCATTATTCTTAGGGTTAGTCTAAGTTTGAGAATACTAAGATTGGGTTGGAGTTTTACTAGATTGGGGCTGCTTACTAGGAGTGATATTAAAAAGGGACTTCCCATGAAAACAATCCTTTGCTAGATGGTTTGTTTTTCCACAAATTACGCAAAACTTTGAAAATTTCAATTTTCATTTCTCGGATATTTTCCCTGGTATCAATTTCCCCGATTCAAAATGGCTAACTACACTACTGTTTCCTCCCCCTGAGCAGTCCCTCAAGGTTCTCTCTACCTCTGTAATTAAACCTAAAAGTTTCTTCAAAGTATTAGGTTTGGTAGCAAAGAAAAAATATCTACTATTGCGAGGATGAAGGTTATAAAAACTATTTGTGTGAAATAGTTCTCTGAACATGGGAATCCTGCCACATTTACAATGTCTATTATTTCCTTGACATATTCTTGCATGGATTGATAACCTTTCATTTTGTTCTAGTATTCGCAACCGAAACTTTGCTACAGCAATTTTTACTCGAAACTTCTTTGATACAAGCCTTTACTAGGGTATCATACTCCCAATTTTCGTCTCATGCCTTACTAAAAATGGCCAGCAACTCATCTGGCGCTCTAAAGGTGGCTACTGCAAAGATTGTTCGATTCTCACAAAACTTTACAGAAAGCACTAAGTTTAGTTGTATGAAAAACTGTACTAACGATTCCAAACTCAGCTTAGTCAATATAGTCATTTTAGTAGGTAATTCTTATGACAGCTATCTGCGCACATCGAAATAAATTCAAACCGACAGTACCATATGAAGTTGAGAAAATGCTGGCCGTTTGGGACGGCTTACCTTCGCTTCGACGAAGGTCCACACCTCACGTCCGCTGGGCGGGCCTGCTGGTCTTTCAAGTATCGGCGCCGCGAGCCGTTGCCGCCCACGAAATACATAACTGCCTTCCCCTCCCTCGTACGCCACCTAGACCACGTGACCCCAGCCAGCCAGTCACGCACCACCAGGGTGCCATTCCAGGACTTCTGGATATCGAAGGAGTGAAGATAATTTTGTAATGTTCTAGATGATTTCAAATAAAATGTAAGTACAGGTGTCTCGCCCAGATTCGGGGAGACAGCACAGGGTTTTCACTTGGGCAGGAACTGCTGTTCTGTCAACATTTAAAAATGGGGGGGGGGGGGGGGCTTACAGCCATTTTTGTTAAGTATGGTTTAAAACAAAATATTTATATGCAACCTGCATATAGCTGGAAAGAGATGTAATCTTGAAAAAAATGTAGATTTTGGGGGAAGTTTTAAACATAAATATTTTTGATACATTTTTTTACTAAATGTTATCAGTAGGAAAAGTATATTTGTACATAACGCTTATTGAATGTAAAATTTTGGGGGGAAACTATTTAAATGGTTATATTTTGATATAAAACCAAGGCAACAAATAATTCTCAAACCTTTTCACTGGAACCAAACCAAATCCCTTTTTTGGGCTCATTAGAAGGGGGGGGGGGGGGTTCCTCAGCTGTTTTCCAAATTAAAAAACCTACATTCAGGAAGCAGTTGAGACAAGGATCTCGTCCTGTATGTGTAGGCACAAAAACCGTCGCATTCTGTTGGGATGGATTTTAAGACTTTAAATGATGGAGTCGACACACTCGAAACTGCATCAGAGTCAGCACCTGCTGCATCATCCCGACGCACCAGGGTTCTTGCTTTTATGCGCAATTCATCTATCTACTCCGTTTCTACCACCTCCACTCCTGCTTCCTTCGGCACCACGAGTAGAGACCCCTTGGATGATTTCTGCAGCCAGGATGTAGACATGATAAAAATCAGTACATACACTAATCCAAGAAAAAACGATAACGAGGTCGCCCACAGAAGTGTCTTCCTTGGCATTAAAAAAAAAAACAAAAATAAACCAACTCATGTATTTTGATTTATAAGGTTCAAACACCCTGCCCAATGAGAGCAGAGTGTGCAGATAAATCATTGCTTGCTCTTGCCCCGAAGGACGTGGCAAGGTGGACATAAACAGTCTGCATATAAAAAACCTCAAAAAAAAAAAAAAAAAAAGTAAACCCTCGTTTGTGCAGAAATTGAACACATGAACCAATAGTATACTTTAAAAAGTGATAGCTTTCAGAAAATAAAAAAAAATCATGAGTTTTTTCAGGGATATTTATTGTGTTAAATTCTTTTTTTTTTTACTTTCATATTTTGTTTGCACTACAATAATTTCTTTGGTGGTTTTACTTAGATTACCGTTATATCTTCACATGAATAAACATATATTTTGAATAAAAAAGATCTATAAAATAATATTTTCAAAGGTACAACAGGAACATTTTCTACGATTCACTTAACATTAAAATTTTACTTTTTATAAAATATAGGCCTATAAGTCTCCATGAAGATAACAGGAGCGAACTACAGTAAAGAATAATGCCTTCTGCCCGAAGGCGATTCTTCAAATATCCAACAGTGCTAAAGCGCTTTAAATATTTAATTTATGATAATTAGTGTTTATAATGCTAGGTGAACCTAAAGTTCCGCCAAAAATATAAGTGCGGACAAAAGTAAAACCATACTCCAACTAGCAAATATTCCCTTTCTCTGGCCACATGGTCAGGAATTACACAAAAATATTTATCTGCTAGCAGGCCCATGTAACATTAATTTAAGGCCAAAATTGACTTATTGCATTATTTTCAAAATTTACTCTAGTTTGGATAACTTACAGAAAAACCATAAAAGATTGTCTTTTGTTCATGATCTGACAAATATTAAAACTTTACTGATATACAAGTGTTCAGTTGGACAAACAGAAATCAACGACAGGTTGATCATGTTTTTCAGCTTTCTTTAAAAAAAATCAGTATGAAAATTCATGGCTGAACGAGCTCCGAGAAAGGCCAACGCATAATGGCTCAAGTATTTACAAAAACCAGCAAATATTGAAGTTCAAGAAAAACTTTTTTTTATAGGGTTGAATGAGTTCTCAAATGCCATGTTACAACTGTATCTTTGGGGAAAACAAACTCCAATTTAAAATTAATTGTACTTTGTTTGCTCATTGCTGATATTTTTTTTTTAAATTTAATTTTATAATATTTCAAGATTTGCTTTTCTCGTGATCTAAGTATTCTCAAATTTTCATAAAATCTCTACTCACCAACATGGCCCCTGACTCCTAACTCAGAACACCAAATGTGCCTTCACTGTTTTTGGTCATAAGGGCTATGCAGAAATTTTACTGTTTTAGAAACATTACTTAACTAGCTGTGTGCTCTCCTTCTGGGGCAGTGGCAATCAGAACCCGATCCAGAGATTGCACCCATGTTATATGCAGTCTGATTCCTTTAAAAGAGGCCCTGTTTGACATGTGTGTAACGGAGAGAGGGAATGAGCACGAGCCACGAGCAGTTTTGAAGAAAAATGAGGAGGTTTTGTCCCTACATTATCTTGGTGAACCGACAGTACTATCAATTTCAAACGCAGATTTCTTAAGTAATATTATAAATGAAGCCAATTTCATAACAATGGTAAAGTTCATTGAGTCGAAGATGATGCGCGAGTGCTTCAAGAGAGAGACGATGGAGATATCTTTGTAGTTATAACTGCTCTCGAAATACAGTTGTCGGGAAGTCCTGTAATAATTGTTTGTAGCGATACAGGTGATCTAGCAATGTTAATGTCTCGGAACATAACCAATGAAACAAAAGAGAAGACGTTGCATCCAAGTACGAGCCGAAGTCTTGATGGACTGTATGTTATTATTCGAATATAGGCCACTATTCGCGATGGGAATGCAGTTCAAAAAACCTTACAAGGTACTCCAGAGGAATAGAAGTCTCCGTCTTGAAGTAGTAAATTTGTTTGACAACAGTACTTCTGAGCCTGAAGACATAAAACGTACACATTTATTAGTAACCTTGTATGCGCTTTACAGCGTTCAAAATTTACTGTTTGACGCATGTTTGTTCCAGTACAGTGTTACAACGTCGGTGCAAAGTGACGCATGCATTTACTTATTTGGCTACAGTTTCACAACCACTCGACATTTAGAGCTCGCAAAAATAAAGAAGTTTGAAAGGGCATACAGTTGGCAATATATTATGTTAAGATGGTTTATTATATTATTTATTCTAAAAAAAAGACGGCCAACAGATTGTGTTTATTCGACTGAAGCACTTCACCCCACTTCAGCGTTTTACGCGTATGAGCAATGAGGCGCTGGGCGCACGTGTTATTGTCTCCCATATTTATGTTCCTGTTGCGCGAGAAAAAAAAATCTCGGGTCTCGGGACCATGTATTCGCAATAGAATGCTCACATCACACTAGGCACAGGAACAGTTCGTTTAAAGGCTGTTCATGATAAAGTGAACACTTTTGAAATAAACCTTAGAAAAAAGTCACTGCCCCTTCCTAGTTATATTTTAATGGGCCCACTGAGTGACATGCGCCCAGTTAAGTTGATAACAATGGATGGGAAGTAGTTCCATATATTAACGTCGAATAAGAAGTGTTAGGTAACCATGTGTGACGACTTAAATTATTTATTTCTCTCTCTCATTTTTTCAATGAATCGAAGTATTAAAATGATCAGATTTGTAAAATATTTACATTTATAATAACATCATAGTTTAACTTGGCTGACGCAAGAATAAAGTGATGAGGCCGATAGAAATGTTAATTTTACATCAGGATGAGGAATACACAACGTGCATACAAGTAGATCTTAAGCAGGGCTTTCAAAAGTGCTCATTTCACCGTGAATAGCTTATACTTAATTTCACAAAAGAATATTCATCAGTATTTCTAAATATAACCTCAGAATACTTAAAATTCAGAAGGGAAACGAACTGGTGTACCACGAACTCCAGTCTCAAAATGAACAAAATGGCGCCGCTAGTCAGCAACTTGTCTGTACATCGTTTACCAATTGCGCATTGTTATGAAGTGATCATGACTTAGCTGAACGGCCTGCCGGATCACACCTTCAAATATTGAACCAGGGCACGAGCGTAGTTGCAATAACACCTTGCGAATGACGGTTTCAGAAACCCCCATCCACCGGCCAGTAAACGGGGTCGAAAATATTAAACAACGCATCCGATATAGGCCAGCGTAACACTGGGAGCAGCATTTTTTTGTCATCGGGGCAGCGGACCATGGAAATTTATGGAGATGGGTATGTCCGGCCGTTGCTAACCGCCTCTTAGAATCAGCCTCCGGCGGCATGAATAATGTGGGGACTTTCCAATTAGATTGTAATAGTAGGGGTGCGCGGTAGTAAAACTTGTTATAATTAATTACAATCCTGGCACTCCATTCAAGCTCCCCCGATCAATAGTCACGTAAATAGTTATTGTATAAACCTTATGTTCAATAAACCCCCACCTTTTACTTTTGTGATCTACCTAATCATGACTCATTATTTAGCTACGCCCATAGCCTCTTTGAGGTATGAATTGACTTAAAAGCTAATTCGTAACAGCGAGTGTGTGCGTTGGGGCTATCTTTCTTTTTATCTTTACTCATTCAGAAAATATACATATTTTCTTCCCTTACAATTATGCTCATTTTCAGCCTTTTATTAGGCTCCATATGAACTAACTTAAAAATTAAAATCTTAGCAGAAAATAAAATAGATAATACAATACTCATTATAGGAAAAAGGTTGAATAAACCTGACAAGTTAGGGGATCATGAATTACAAATATATATCTCATACAATTTTAACAAATAGAACTGCAAATTAAATTAACATTTAGTATAACTTAAATTTTAATACTTACTCTAAACATAAAAACTTGCCCTTAAAGGTCTTTCTAGTGCCCATAGAGGTATCTTTATTAAAGAACTTTTTTGTACTAAGCCCACCCTATTTATAAATATTAGGTGTGAGCCCATGGTAGGACAGGAGCTAAATGTGTCTCAGGGCTGCGCACCATACGACTAAAAGAAAGGGAATTCATGCAGAGAGGCGTGCATTCTCGGAAAGAGGAATTGGGCAGCCATGGCCAGACTTTAAGGCCATGACTACCTCCCTCAGTATACCTATTGCTGAAACTATATTCTATAAGTGGCATGGTAAAACCCGCACAGACACGGTAAAACCTATACCGACCGAAAATACAAACTGTAGGAGCATTACGAGCTGAGCTGTCGTGGGGTGAACATCGTGCTCATGGAGGCTCACTCTCTGGGATCTACCCGCGACTTGAGGACCAGAGAAAGGGAGGTGCGTCTGAAAGTGCGATGGGACCATGGTAGCAGGTGCGGCAAACATTCCGCAACTCGGCGCTGAAAAATGCGAAGTGTAGCGATCCTCACTGCTGGATTCCGCGGGCTGTAGACTGCGGACGTGTGAGGAGTGTAATTGAAGAGCATTATACCTTGGAAGCGCCCCGATGTCAGTCTTCACACCTGTGCCAGCGGATTGACCACCATCACTGGTAGGTCCTGGATGTCTCGCGCTCTTCCAGACCGACGGACTATTTTGGTGGAAGGGGAGGGGGTGGATCACCCACCGCAGTCCCCCAGCCTTCATCCACGGAGTGGAGATCCTGGTGTCGGCGCAGAAAAGCGAAGATGGAGTCGGTGCGATGGCTGAGCTGTCCGGTTTTCCGACGCATTCGACGAGAAGCATAGGGGCCCTGCATCCTCAGTTGTTGTCGGTACTGCAGTGCTGGTTCGCCTACACCACAGTTGCTCAACTTAAAGGCTGCCTGCGCCCACACGATGTCTGGCATCGGCGCGGGGGCTGTTCTGTTCCCCGCAATACACACCAGCTGCGATCTCATTTCATTTCACCCTGCATCAAACCAACAGAAGTCTTTCTTCCTGAACTAACAAATACTCCACTTTATCCAGCCCTAATCCAGTTGAAAGGAATCATTTTTATCCTCCGTGACTGTCGCATAGATTTTCCACGGCCCTCTCCTCTTTGCCTGGTTTGCTATGCTCTTTCATCTAGACCCTTCTTCTTCGGGGTGTGCAGATGGCTACAATTGCGGCCATGGCACTACTGTCCTGCTCAGCCGCGATGCATGCACCCATTATAATAATTAAACTCGTCCTAAGGCGTATATGAGATGCATCCTATTCTTCAACCGACTTAGTTACTAACATGCATGCATGAATGCACACAGAACTGTGAAAGTGCTCACGCTGGCGTAGCGGGATTTGGGGACTCGCCAGATAAAAAAAAAGAAGGAGCATTAATAAAAATGATACAGAAAATATTGGTTTAATACGACAGAAGAACTAGTAGAGAGGTGGTGAAGCTTGTGGGCGTATGCTTGGGGGTCATGCGCCCTTGAAGTGGATACTGCTGCCCATGCTCCTGCGTAGGCTGCCTGCAGAACAATATCGACAGCAGCAGTTAAATGCAGGGCCCCTTGATTCTCGTCGGGTGCGTCAAAAACCTGGGCAGCTTAGTCATGGTACAGACGCCATTTCTCTCTTCGGCGCCGACGCCAGGGTCTCCACGCCGTGGGTGGAGGCGGGGAGAATTGCTGTCGGGGAGCCACCCCCTTCCCCCTCCACCAAGATGGTCCTTTCGGTCGAAGGTGAGCTGTGCTCGGCGAGACTTTCCAGGACCCACCAGTGATGGAGGCGAATCCGCTGGCCCAGGTGTGAAGACAGGCATCGGGGCGCTTCCAAGGTACAATGCTCTTCAATTACACTCCTCACGCGTCTGCAATCTACAGCCCGCAGAATCCAGTAGAAGGGAGGTTTGCCACACTTCGCATGTTTCAGTACCTCGGAATTCCCCCCTTCACCCGCCTTGATAATTGGGCCGCCTCCAGCCGACGTGCTACTGCCATCTTCAACTGGGCCACCCAGGTTCTCGACACCATCGACGACGGCACTTATGAGCCGGCCTCTTGATTCGAATATTCTCAGCCATCCCAGAAGCTAGGAATCCCCGATCCGCCACCTGGGGACGCGACTAGCTCTGATAGGCATCGCATCTTAGCTGCGAATAGTCCCAAGACGCCCGCAGACCCACCTCGCCTTCGATGGTCCCAAGGGGCGATTAAATCCCGGAGAGTGAGCGACTTCGAGCGTGATGTTCATCCCACAGTAGCTCAGCTAGTAATTATTAAAGAACTATTTACAGCTGTATAAATATATACATGGGAGGACTAAATACCTCTCTTAGTTATTCGAGGGTTTGAGCCTCCACTGGGTCACATAACACAAAAGTACTGACAATAAGTTAACCATGAATTGAATGAGTAGAGAGACAGATGAAACGATTGACAATTGGAAGTGTGATTAAGGATAATACAATAGTAAAAATGAAATGTGAATGTAATGAATACCTAAAATAGGCTTGAGTAAAAGAGGCAGGAATTATAATTTATAGAGGGAATATTGTTCTATCGATGCACTGACTATATGCCAAAAGCGATGATGCTTGTAATTTGGAAGAAACATTGAACTTAATAAAAAAAGGGGGGAGACATGAGATTAGAGAATGAAAAGGATCGGATTACCCATGACCCGCACACGAATTGCTCCCTAAGGGAGTCACTTCCGCACAGAATCACAGGCTATGAGGATGCGTAGCAATGGTAGTTGAGGATCTTCGGTGTTGGGGGAGGGGGGATTGATGTAAAGGTCTAGGTGTCTGCGGTGGGGGTGGTGGTCCAGAGGGTCGTAGATGGCTAAGTATGTGATGATGGGGTTGTGGTGGCGACGAATTGCTGTCAGGAATCTCCAATGAATTAATCCAAGGGTGTTTAACAAGAACCTAAAATCATTTTATACACTTTTAGCATATTACATTTTACCATTTACATAAAATAATAATACGTAAATAAAGTATGAAAAGGGTACAAAATAATTTATAACAAAACTAGTAAAATAACTATAAGAATTTAACATTTATAGCTATATTTTGTGCACAGATCTCATAATTGAACAAAACTAATATATATTGAAGTACGTCTCAAAATAATTGCACATATCATCAAAATTTCATGAGAATATATTTTCGGCAATTTTGTAAGATGTCCTTTTAACTATTTTGATGTCAAATTTGATCAAAATTTGAAAGTTAAGCCATTATATCAGGTAAATCAATGGCCGAATTGGAAATAAATTGCCAAAATGATACTCATATGACATATAAAATATTTAAACGTGAATCAAAATTGTTTTAAAAAACCTTTTTGATTGTACTTATAGAAAACACTATATTAAGTCAACAGTAACATTTATGCGCAAAAAATTTTATGTACGTAATTTTTCAAGTGATTTAGTATTTTAACCATGCTATCATATCCCGAAGTATAGGATTTAAGTCTTGACTCTTGAACGACCTAAAAGGGAACATTTCGTCGCCATATTGCATTCTTGGCTTTTATAGATAGTATATTTTCTAAAATAAATATTCTGAAAGTACCCCATACTCGTAAGCATACTGTGTAACCTTCCGCCTCATGTAAAATTAACATTGATGTGGACCTGATCACTTTATTCATTCACAAGTCAAGTGAACTGTAAAATTATTTAAAGGTAAATATTTTACAGATTTACTAATCCGTACGTATTTTAAAAATTCAGACAGAAAAATAAATCATTCTAGTATTACCAAATGTTTACCGAACACTTTTAATTCAACGTTGAGCTATGGAACTACTTTTCCTCCGTCGTTAACCAACTTTACTGGGCGCATGCCCCTCCATGTACCTGTCAGATATACACACAGGTAGGGACAGTTACATTTTCAAGGGTTGGTTTCAAAAGTGCACACTTTACCATGAACAACCTTTAGATACTGATCATACACAGCAATACATGCATAAAGAATGAACTGCGAGCTCGTAATTACGTTACAATATTAATTATGCTAAATTTTGGCAATATCAATATTGTGACGTAGACAGGAGTTCGTGGTTCAGTCGTTATGTCTATACTTCTCTGTACGGCGAATAAGGTCTAGTCGCAAGCTTTTCACACTTTTTGAATCAAACCTTTGAAAAATCACCCCAAGTATGATGTGTTCGGTGGTTTTCTAAATATGTCATATATCACAAGTCTTTTATACAATTAACTTACTTTCATATATGTATATATATAATACTTCGTTTATAATTTATATGAATAAGATCGTGGATAAAAGAGGTGTGTTGGTAATGCCTAGTAATACAGTAAATATCTCTTACCCAAAATAGTTTAACGTGCTACAATTCTCACCGGTGCGAGCTCCCGTTATGTGGGCGATCTGGCTCTGAGGTGAGAGACTCATATCTACCCTCCCCTTTCCCAGATAGACACGGCTCGCAGCATCGTTGTCACCCCCCCTCGTGTACTTGCAGTGGAATGATTGACAGCGGCGAGACCTGGTTGGAATCACAGCCCCTCCCCCTGATAGAGAAGCCGACAAATGTAGAGAAGGCGCAAGAATATTCTGGGAATTAGGACCTCAGCGCGACGCTAGTATTAGCAACATTTCTGGGCGATGACATAGGACCCTACAAATACTGCAGTATTCCAACGGCGAGCAGTCCTTGGCGGAGGTCATCTACTGGGAGCAGGCGTGGAAAGTGAGGTAGAACGGTGGTCGAGGTGTTCGCGGTGTGAATGGACGAGAGAACGTGATATCCGACGAGAGTAGGCTACTGTGCGTGAGGACGTTCGGAGAACTCTAGAACATTGCGGACTGGGGAGATCTGGAATAAACTGAGGTGAGACTGAATAACATGTGTTACGCACTTGATTGTAAGTATTGGAACTTTCAAATATGAACATATGGTTTATGAAATAATTGAATAGGTTTTGATACACTGTCTATTGGGACTGATTTTAAATTATATATTTTCATTAATTTCTTTGAGGTAATTTTATATTGTATTGACTGACGTAATTAATTGTAAACAGCAAGTGATATCAATTTATTGCGAGAATATTGGTAGGTAGGTAAGTAGTTGGGCTTAATGTCTCGTCGACAGTGAGGTCATTAGAGGCGGTGCAAGTTGCACAGGGAAGAGGGACTGGGGAAGGAAAGGGAAATCGGCCATGGCCTTTGTTAGCGACCCATCCCAGCATTCGTCTGGAGTGATTTCGGAAAAAAACATGGATATCAGAAATCAGAAAGGCCGGACCAGGAATGTTGATTCGAAAGAGTTTTGCCTGTAGTTGTTGTAAGAAAATTAGGAAATTGTAATTTACTCTTTTATTTAATTAAGACCTCCATCCCTTAATGAAATTGGTCTAGCCCACGGACTTTTGAGAGAGAAATTGTAACAATAGTACAGTATTACACTGAGTGCGCACGAATGCGATGCGTTGTCCCTTTGGTGTAGTTTTCTAGACTTAGGTAATGTTTGTTTGCGTGAAGGGAAGTAATATACTGGAAGTAGAACTTTAGCAGGGCTTACAAATTTGGTAGTAATCGTGAATGGACTATAATTATATAGATGTGTAGTTTCGGAATCGTATATTTTTTTTAAAATGTAAAAAGCTAGATAAATAAAGACTCCAATATGATAGGCCTTGGCGATGGAAAAAAGGGAGTTTCCCTTTAAGCTTAAATCTAAAAATAAATTTTAACATTCATCGCGTTGCCGGAACTCGAACACACAACCTCGAGGTCCGAGGACAATAAGCAGATCCAGCGACCTTTAAAGGAGTTAAATCGCAAACGTGACAGCAATCAGACTGTACTGTGATAAGAATCGAGGGTGAGCATTGCGCCCGACGTAGAGCCACGTTAGTTTGGAGGCCGTTCCAAATAGCTGAGGTCTCTGAGAAACATCGCCTGGAGCTCGAGGGAGCATGTTCTGAAGGATATTGGCAACCTCGAAGAAAACTCTTGCTGTACAAGTTTTGAAATGATCGGCTCTCGCCGTTTAACATTCCAGTAAGATAAACGGTTATGGAAACGTACCCTTGAACGGGTAATAAAAAAAAAAGTAACTTTCCTTTATTTCTTGTAGCTTCGGGTGTCGTACGATGAACAGTGCCGAGATTACACGAAGCTCTCGTCATTACCGTAAACTGAAAACAATCTCCTGCCGTAGTTTCAATATCAACGCAATGCGCGCATATAATTTCAATTATCAGCAGCCAAATAGCTGTTCTCGATAAAGTGAGCACTTTTGAAATCGAACTTAGAGAAAAGTCACTTTCCCTACCTGCATATATTTTAACGGAAGCAGTGAGTAACCTATGTCCAGTAAAGTTGGTAATGATGAAGGGGGAAAGTAGTTCTATATATTAACATCGAACAAAAAGTGTTAGGTTAACATTTGAGATAACTTAAATCATTTCTCTCGCTTTCTGCATTTTTTAATCCATTGAAGTGTAAAAATGAGCAGATTTTAACAATATTGACTTTTACAACAATTTCACTTTACTAACGCATGGATAAAGTGATGAGGCCCATGGCAATGTTAATTTTACATAAGGCGGAAGAACACCCAAAGTGTATACAAGTATATCTTAAGTAGGGCTTTCAAAAGTGCTCATTTTACCGTGAACAGCCTATAAGTGAGTATGGTCTTGGGCTAGTAAGATGTTTGATTAGAGTTCAATTAATGCTCATAATAATACATGTATATTTATATTTTCATACCCATATTAGGACACGCTCAACGAAAATAAACCACTTTTTAAAATATCAAGTAGTAAACGACGAACACAATCATAAAATAAATGATTACATTACGTGAATTCTTAGATAGTTTGCGTGAATTTTGAGGAAAATTAATTACTGAAAAGAAAAAAAAACTCTCTTCATTTAGGAATATATTCAGTTTACTGGTACTTTCCCGTAATTTACCGAAAAAGTTTCTTCTCAAAATGAACCAGCAATGTTAGAATTGTGATGTCTCCTGTTAACACTCGCAAAGGATCACGTCTTGTTCTTACAGCGATCCGGTTTTTTTTTCTCGCAACCTTCTGTCCGTGCAAACGAATGCAGTGTAACTGTCCTGCAATTTGGTTTCGTGTCCACCAGAAGCGAAACTTGCGAATTTCGCAACAAGGTGACCCTCTTATTGACGTCATATTGGTGTACTCACTAACCGCGCCCGTAACAAAAAAAAAAAAATCGCTCAGAGCTCGCGGCTATAAATTCGATTGTTATTGGTGGCGACAATAACTGACTTTCATTGTAAAGGAGGTCGTCGTTGTTAGAACCGTTTTTAATAGTGGCTTAATTTCAAGTCGTTTATTCCGCTTGATTTTGTAAGTGAGCATAATTTTCAGTCCCATTTTCAAGAACTATTTATGAATGCATTTAGGCATTACGTGCATGTATATGCATGTGTACATCTATATGTAAAAATAAAACCTACTGATCTAAGCAGCGAAGAGAGTTCAGAAGAACTCGGGGAGGTCACCAATAACTCCTGTTTTTTTATATCTCGTTCAATTTTGTTCATCTATAATTATAAATCTAACTTTATTGGTTCTTGGGATTATTTTTGCTGTGTCATCTTCCGAGTCTTGATATGGTAAAATTGATATTTGTTGGTTTATGTCTGCAGGGAATTTTCAGTTAATTTCTTAACGGCATGACAAAACTTTTCAGCGAACACGTAGGATTATATATTATCACCAGAGGGTTGTCTCTGTATACTCCCGCTTTCAAAGTCAACGCATTCCGTTGCTTTATAAACATAAGGATTTCATTCCCTGTGTGGTATCTTCAGGGATTGTCGTAGCACAAGTAGCTCATATAAAGTGCAGTGTTATTTCCGTAAGTGTTACAACTCACCATATGTGACACCCACGGCTTATTTAGGCTAAAACATTACCAGTAGGTGGGTAGTGGGTAAAATGGTCAAGGAATAATGAGACCACAGAGTTAATGAAATAAATGTCATTTTGTTGCATATGTAAGAAAAGCTATTTAAGGTTTACAATTTTCAAGTCTCAATTTTTACTGCAAGAAAAATATCAGTTTTACTTGTCACGTGTAAAAACCTGAATTGCGTTGGTTTTGGAGCAAACAAGACAAACGAAGCAGGCAAGAGGTGAACCTTGAAGGTGTTGTCTTAATTCGCTTTAAGCTATGCTTAGCTAAATTTATTTTTAAGATTTCAGGACAGTTGCAAGTAAAACATATACATGAGGCCTAGTATGCTCACGATATAACGTTTTATTGGGCGTGTTTACATAGATATCTCGAAGTAAACCTTGCATTTAAAAAATGTAAATTATTGTATTCTCGTAGTATATTATTCTCGTAGTTAATTTTTATTAATACTGCAATCTCAATTCGTTATTTTAGATAATGCTTTTATTTATTCAGATAATTACGCATTTATTTGATTTCTATACATATTTTAATCAAGAACAGAACTATCTTAATTAAATTTTTTGCTTCCTTAAAGCTTGCATAATGAGCGCGCACATCCACACATACACATCCATTCTGACAAGCCATTTAAAATCTATTTCCAACAGTGCACAAGTACTATTCCATTCATCACCCGAAAATGCCTGAAGAAGAAAAATTCGACTACATCAATAACTCACGGCTTGTCTCTCAAATACTTTGCACCTATAAGCACCCATAAGTGTACTGGGCGAGTTAAGGTTATTTCAGTATTATTTATGAAACTGGGTTATAATGTTCTGACAAAGACGCCTTGATTCAGTAGATATAAGCATGCGCTTCATTGCACAGCAGAAAATAGAGAGGCCAATACAAAACAATTATTCTCAGTTTTTAAAATTCTATCAAAACTTTAATACGCACAAATTAATAAAAAAATCCAAATTAAGAGATATAGAAAATCGTATAATCTTTCCTTATTATTATTAGTGCATTCACTCCATTTAAAAGAAAATAATAAAATCATCTTAATGCACAAAGTCACGAAACCAACCATTTGTTAATGTAATTCAAAATTATAATTTTATAAACATACATTTATGGCAAACACCTGAATGCTATTAATTACAAATGTATATACATTTTAATGTTCACTTAAGAATTAAAAGAATCGGTGCGCTGGTTCATGTGGAAGGTATTAAGTATCTTCTTTTTTCAAGGACATATAACTCTGAAAACAGAAAGAAAAACATGATTCCATATATGTCAACATTTTTTGTTGATATATCTGTCTCTTATGTGCAGAATGCAAATTATTCACTTGTATTACTTCGGGATAAAACTTGTTTGACTGCGGTGATATTTTGTTGGAACAGCCTTCCGTTAGAAAAATATGTTTGCGGTGCTCAAGAGGGCCTGTGAACTCTAGTTGTTTACATACAGAAACTATAGGAAAATAACGCCACACAAATTTAGGAATGTAAACAAATGTCCTGTCGGAGAAATACGTTTTTATCGAAGAACAGTTTAAGGTGTTTACGAAATTGTAAAAATAGACAGCTCTGGCACGTTAAGTTTGCTTCACTCACTGCAGTTGAATGTTTTTCCAAATAATCCACCATATCGTCTGCGCGAAGCTGGTTTGTGACTTTATAGGTAATGTACTCTTAGTTTTGAGTTACAGCAAAAGTTATGGGGGCGGAAATTTTCGGATTGGTCAGATACAGTGGGGAAGCAACGTCTGTAGGCTATGAAGGTACAAGTAAATTTTGTGGCTGCAGATAACAACACCAATTCTAGAAAAATGAAAGTTTTTTTTTTTTTTTATGTCTACATGGCAAAGAAATAATTTTATTGATTCTGTGTCACACAATTAAAAAAATTAACTACAAAATAGAAACACATCAGGCTGAAAAAAATGGCATTAGTCGCAGATCTAAAATAAACAGCACTTCCTTTGCGTGTTATCTTTTTTAACATGTAGTAAGTATTTTATCTTAAGTGCTAATTTGTCGTGAGGTAGCATATAATACAGTATTAAACATATAATTTTTAAGGTCAGATGGTTTTTTTTATATTTTCTGTGATACAACGGTAAAATTAACCTTTTTGGTTGTATTTATGTTAACACAGTACTTGCCTATTATAAAGGTGCATATTTTAACGTTTAACAATGGACCGACTATTCTACAGGGGTTATTGTAAATGGCTTTATAATGTGTACAAGTCGAGGAGGGTTAGGAAAACATATCAAATATTAACATATTTACAGTGAAATGCCCCATTTTAAAGCTGTCTTACATGCTACGGCTGTACATCCAATATAACTGTGGCAGTTAATATGAGTCGAGTTTTCAAAATTTGATGTAACGGGAAGTACAGTAGATGAGATATTAGGCACTGTACATGCTGGGAGCGTCGCAGTTATGTTTGGATTAACTATTTATCGTTTCATTCTAGCTACTGTGCCCCATATTCTTAGCCATTTCGTAAAACACTGCACGTGGAGTCCAGGACTTACACTTGCACTAAAATCACATCAATTTTTCTCTCGGGTTTAGAATTGGCGTCGGACTGTCCGGAAACAACAAACAGCAAACTCAACCACCAAGAACATATGGCGTTCAACAACGTTCACGTCGTGATGTCTGTGGTGTCTTGCTTTAGAAATACCGAATTACCGTCGCACTCGCCACAGCGAAATTTCAATCATTTGGAATGAAACACAAAGGTTTGACGAACCAACAAAATACTTGTTTGTATTTCTACCTAATATAACGTACTGGCAGAATTGATACAACAGAATATTTCGTTTACAGGCGTATTTTGTTGACCAGGAAAGGAATTTCTTCAAATTGTATGTTTTCTTAGATGACAACGCACCAGTAAAAATGTAACACAGTAAATAAATCGCCTGAAGCATTAATAAATTATAATTTTATATTACCCGACCCCTAAAATCCGTACTTCAAAATCGATATTTTGATATCAGGCGCTTCAGCATCACGTGTTATTTTATTTATTTAATTTTGTGTTTTAAGTGCCCTCGAGTGTCAACCATCCCAGTTTTCACCTGGGGTGATTTCGGGAAAACCTCCAAGAAAGAAATTAGGTCGGGGAATCGAACTGGCTCCTCTCGAATACGTGTCAATTTTTTTTTATTACTGCGCCACCTCGAATGGTAACGTGCCTCTATTTCAAGGTTGGTGCTATAAAACACTCGATTGCACGGCCCCAAGAGGATGTTCCTATCGGAAACTGGAATCTGCTCCGAAGCAGAACGTGGGGAAAAAAAATTGGGCCGTTTAGTCCAGTGTGTCTAAGTTTTCATGCTAAACTGTCTTGATACTGTATACAATCAGCGTGGGTGGATTTAATAACGCAAAATTCCTTCGAAATATAAATTATAAACAAAAAAAAAATAACACCAAAACTGCACAAGTGGGCAGCGAAACTATTTGAAGGAGTGATTATATAGTATCTCATACAAATTTTGATGATCTCAAACTTTTACAAATACCAAAACGTTTGGTCAAATGATCACCCCGCACAATTAACGGACCAAGTTTCGCAGATTTTATGCTCACCGATACCGGGAATTTTCAGGAGAGGAAAATGTCATTCACTGGCCAGCTTTACTACCTTCGATGATCAGAAAAACAAAAAAAATATTTCTAAAAACGTTCACAGACTTATCATTCACTTAAGTTAACACTGTGTCTCAGTGAAGCACGGTGGCTTCGTGCTCTGCTAGTATGTCCTGAGCGAAGTTCTGAGATCTTTCTTTTAACTACACATATTTTTTTTTTTTACATAAACATCTGCCTGGAGTTATGTTTCAGTGAATCAAGAAAATCTCATGTTTTACAGTTTATTAAAAGGATAACTTTCAATTTGATTACCACGGAAATTCGTTTTCATTTAGTCCATTTTGATACGAGCTAGAGCCAAATTCCGCATGATGGTAGCATACTTATGCTTCAAACAAATTTACAGCGTCAGTTGATGAATGCACGGACTCTAGACTTAAAGTTACGACTATGTCAGATTGGTGTAAGAATGCACAGATACACAAATAAATAAACTGAACAGTGCTTTTGAAAACCTGAACTCTTTTTAAACAAACTATACGGTATCTTGAAAAACTCTCTGCCCGGACTGAAACAGCATGATCTGCGAGGAGAACGCAGTGCGAAGTCCCCGTCAACTTTTGCCACGGAAGGTCGCCACACCGTGCGAAACAGGAATCCGCTACGGCGTAGCGTACGCGGGGATTACGCTAGCGTGAGCAGGTGCGTGTATAACAAGTTGCATGTCACTAGGCGCGAAGAAACAAAACAAGGCTGAAGTCCTCCCCCACCCCTATTTTTTTTTTTTAACGTAACACAGTTCTTAAAGTACGTGATGATACGAGTGGTTCGTGGAAAATTGAGCATTTTTGAAAGTTGTGCTCATGGAGTATTTATATGCACACAGAGTTAACATTTCACATATGTAAAATGAACATTGCCATTGTCATTTTATTCGTTCGTCGGTGAAGAGAAAACGCGAAATTATTAGAGAAGGAAATATTTCACGAAGCTGCTAATTTTTGACAGTGATATTTTTTAATAACATATATAAAAATAAATCATTTCATTAGTCACAAATGTTTACATAATACTTTTTAATTATATCCTCAGACGTAGATTACACTGAGACAAAATCGAACAAGATATTTATTCGTATAGGGCCAAATATATATTTAGTTTCCCTAACCAAATATATTGCTGAGCAAACAAAATTTGAAAAGTAACAAAATTACTTTTGTTCGTCTAACAAAATACTGTATATGTTTGAATAAACAAAATCTCTCTGTTGGGCCATTAAAAACTAAATATGTTGTTGAATCAAGTGTATATATTTGTTTTGGCCACTCATTTGACTGACTTCGTTCGAAAATACAGCTCGAGTGTTTGTTTGTATTTTTTTGTGAGAATTAGGATAGTAACCGTGTTTGTTAGTGCATCTACTGATGCTTAACAATCGTATAAACACTTTAATAAAACAACGCAACAAAATACTGACAAGTAAAGCTGTAAAACTTGAAATATTTGTTTGCACACGTTGCCCAGTGTATCAATTTAAAAGTTTTCCGGTGTCATCACTTCCGAAACTCGGTCGAACTTGTAAAAAAAATTTTTTATCGTCCCAAACTCTTTAGTGTACGTGTAGCCAATCAAATCTTTAGTTGCACCAAACAATTCTTACAGTTTGGGGCAACAAATTGAGAACAACAAAATAGTTTGGTTTCAGCAACAAAATATTTCATTTCCCCTCTGCAAACAAATAATTTGGCTGCACCAAACGAATCTTGTTTGATTTAACAAAATATTTTTCTCAATGTACGTTCCCTCCGGCGTTATCAACTTTGTTAAGCGCATTCCAGTCAGTGTGCACGTCAAAATACACGCAGTTTGTGGCAGTGACGTTTTTCAAAGGTTGATTTCAAAAATGCTCGATTAACCGTGAACAGAGTATAGTTACATATCCCTGGCGTATCTGCGCCAGTTTTCAAAACTAATTTGTGCTAAGCGCCCACGCTGTCGAATATACATGCTCACTGGGACTTTAATTTTTGTCTATGCATACGAATGCTATGGTTTAAGTTAAGGCAGATTCCCACCCAACATCTTGGACTTATGGAATTTTTGCCATACTTTGGAAGTACAGTTTTGCATCGTGACAGCATTGCCTAGTGCATTATCTGCGGTCAGTATTTATTGATCACTGTTGATATCGCTGCCTTTGCAATTGTTCGCAAGAAATTATCTCGCGTTTCGCCTCGAAAGCTACCAGTTAAAAATTAACAAATATAGCGAAGCTGTGGTAGTTCGGCAAAGTTTGGGAAGCTGTTATTTAGGATATGTCGTGCGGTAAATTTTAACACACCTTCTGAAATAGAAGCTTTGGCAAAAAATCGGTAAATCCAAGACGGCGGGTGGGAATCCGCCTTAAGGGCAAAGGGCTTTAAAACATGCTGTATAGTTGACCGCAGCAGCCGGCCTCGCGCATCAAATGCGAGAAGCTCGACATCCTTCAGCGGGCCTCGATCGCCCGGAGACGTGTCTTAGGAACTGGCTGGTGGACGCTGACCTGCTGTGCGATGCGTCGCAACCTCTCTGCCGTGGCTGGTCCCATCTCCTCCACCATCCTGAAGAAGACGCCGTCCCTGTGCTGCAGAAGGACGTGCGGATGGTCGAACTCCTGCGAAAACGGAATTATATGGACATTGCCGCGCTGCAGTCAAAAAATTTTTTATCTGAACTGGAAAAGAAATTGTAACGTGCATGGAAGGTTACGTTTCGGATTCAACGAGCGAATTTCGTACACTAATGTCTGTAAAAATTTCAAACACTTGAAGGGGCGTGGCTATGAGCTCGAGAGTTACAGGATATCATGAATGTGAATATGACGGTTCCAAAATACTGCACTTGGAACATCATGGCTCACGGAGTTGAACAACTTCTTTCTCTAAAATATCCACGGTAAGATCTGAACATTATTGTATTCACGAAGCTACAAGCAGCAAAATGTGACCTCTTAAGGCTGAAGGAGCGTTACTAATGCCAGAGGCACACGCCCTAAAGAGAAATGATGATTTAAAACAATTGGCGAACTTTGTGAGCGGCAAAAATATTTTTGGTATGCGAGATGATGGGGTATCCTACTCCATATTGCCACACATTCAGGACGGTCTGCTAGCACACTGATCCCTATAAGGATTCAGTGCACAGTTTACGTCCCAATAAAAGAGAACAGCATGTCAAAATAACAGTGAGAGGCAAGATAGACATTTCTACTTCATGACTTTTACTGTTACTGGTAACAGAATGTCTTCCAGCAGTGTTTTAGATTCCTCGTGGAAAAATGATTGCAGGGCCTATACTCTCTTTACTCTTATTGTGAATCCTGTTGATCTGAATTCACAGACGCGTGAGATCGCAACGGGTACTGTAAGGCATACTTTGAAGTTGCAGATAAGCAATATGCCATCTCCTTGGACGAGTTTCATTTCAACTGGTCGAATCACGAGGGTCGTCTGCTGGTTTGTCGTCTCTTAAGTAAAAACCACCTGGAAGCTATCATTTGGCGTGATCTGGGGCTCCATTATGTACCATTCGTACCATTCACTATTACAAACGCTACGAACTGAGAGATCTCTCGTCAACCAGCGATACGTCATAGTAATAGTACAGTCAGACGCGTGACACTCCCTTCGACGGTCTCCTGGCATGACATTCCATGAGTATAACGCACAGCCTTAAATCGCCCAGACTGCTGAAGAAGTATTTCATCATCAAAAAATATTTGTACTTTCTCCCGAAGTTTCCGCTACTGAAAACGGGTTGAAAATGCTTCCCCCTTGAGACTGATTCGAAAGTCAACTCCCAGTCACTACCAACTTGAGACTCGTACTGAAGCAGCCTAGTCGTCCCTTCCCAATAGGAATATCCAGAATCTCGTACATTCAATGCAACGACGTGAAGACTATCTTGTTACCGTGATTCTGACGTTACCTACACTGCTAAAATTTTCCGTATATTTACGGAATGTTTTACGGAAATGTATAGTGTATATACGGAAAGGCAATCCGTAATGACGAAAAACGGAGTTAATTTTTTTATTTCAAACTTCGTTTAAGTAAAAAATATTTTAACTTTTTTAATATCATTTTTTACACACGTTACAACACCCACATAACGAAAATTAAAGACATTTTCATTATCTCTTTTTATTTTAAACGGAAAGTACAGAAAACTAACTTGGAAATAAACGGAGAGGTTCCGTGAAATTTACGGAAAGTCATTTTCTGAAAATCAATATGTCCGTAATTTTACGGAGAGTTTACGGAAACTTCTGGATCAATTTTTACCAGTACTTTTCCTTAAAATGAAGGGAAATTTTTTTAACAGTGTACTACCGTGAATATTCAGGTGTTGCAGTATTTACAAACAGTGCGGTGCAATAATAAAACAAATTACTACTTATAGTATCAGATGTCTTGTTAACCATTTTCAAAGGAGTAAAGTTTTCAATTTAATTTCACTCAGTTTATTTGCACCCCTACTTTTATGTTGGAAGGATATGATCAATTTAATCGTATCGGTTCCGACATAGCACGAGATCGTAGTTTGTCCGACAACACAAATATTTCTACAGTTTTTTTTTTCAGTCGCATTCAGTTTTTTCTTGGGCGTTTAGTAACGTTTTGAAAAAAAAAAAAAAAAAAACTTTTTTAACCAAGACAATCATAATAATTACTCGAATTGCATTGATAATGTTTGCAAACATTAAAAATAATTAATTTGTTTCAGCAAACAGAATTATAATTTTTTTTAAGCTGAAATAGAAGTTTATAAAATCAATTATTAAAAATATTTCTAAACATGTGTGTGTGTGTGTATCTGTTTTTACACACAATTAGAGACTTACTTGTTGTAAGAAAAAGGGGGGGGGGGGGGCAGACGTGAGGGAATTTGTAAACTATGCTTTCTTAAAGGATCCAGAATGAAAATTGGCTTAAATTGTCATTAAAAATAACCTCCAATATTATATATATTTTTTAATCATTTAAATAAGACATCTCAAGCAAAACACTTTGCAGTGTTAAAATGTGCATGCTTTCTTATGTCGAATGCAACTAAAATCGTACTCTCTGACAATTTTTGCAATGCCTGTATAGTCCAGTCACGGCTACTTCAAACTTTTCTGACACTCTACTGAAGTTCTACTTCCAGGATATTACTCCACCTCACGCAAACAAAGCTTAACTGAGTCTAAAATATTACATCAAAGTGACCACGCGCTGAATTCGTGCGCACTCAATGTCATATTATTTCGCATAAGAACTACGTATTTCTTACTAGGCATTACCAACACACCAATTTTCCTTCCTCCTTTTATTGATATTAATTTTAAACGAAATATTTTAATTTATAAATAAACGATACATAACAGTTAAATTTAATTAAAAATAAGGCACTTTTGTGATTACACGAAACTAAAACGCCTACAGTGCATGTCACATTTAAGAAACAACTAAACGTGTCATACGTGGGGTAATTTTCCAATGGTTTGGTTCAAAAAGTATGAAGAAACCGTGAATATCCTATAGTTTTTTTTTTTTTTTTTTTTAAACCGCGCGTGTTGTATATTCGGGTTCAGTGCTGCACTACTCCTATCTCAACTACGATATCTGTGCTTAAAAATGTACAAATTGCTACGTCGATTTATTGCTTTAGTTAACGCTTTGGTGCGTAAATATATTTCATTTAATTTTTGTTCTATGTTACACGCTGTAGAAAACGTGAAAACAATACGAATAGTACAAAGAATTATATTACAAATAGTATAAAACTACAGGTAACAAAGAAAACAAACAATGCACACGATTAACAGCACAAATACAAATAGCGTATAATTAAAATTCAGGCTTATTATAAACTATTGTAAGATAAAATAAATTTTCACAAAATATAACGGTAATATAGTTAAGTAAAAGAAATATATAACATGAAATAATGAGGTAGATACAATTACAACGGATGAGGGCTCCAGTTGGTACTTGAAATTTTGTATATCCAAAACTATGCGGTAGATAATTGCTTTACACCATAATGACTTTTAATTACAAGAGAATCGAATGATCTGTTTTAAAAAGTTGGTTACAGATTTATATGTTTTATGGTTTTGCGGTAGCTTTTTCAACAATCGTGTAAGATCATTGTTTACAGATGTTATTGTATTTTTATTTTATTTATGAATGTAGAAATTTATATTTGTGTGTGTCTGAATTTCATGAATAGTAATAACAACTTACAGTATTTCCTTTAGTTTTTTAAAAATCAACTGTGATATTTAATATACGTTTAAGTAAATACGTGGTACTTTGAGAATGCAAGCATATTCGACATTAATTTTTTGAGGTTCTCTTTGAAGGAAATCTGTGGAAACAACAATCACGTAAGTCGTTTTTGCATAAAATGTTTTTTTTTAAACGTAGGACAATTTTGCTGTCATAATGTTATTAAGTAACAACATACTACTGTGATAGATAGTTTCTGATTGATGCGCGACAAGATAACTCACAATCTGGAATACAACCGTACAATAATAGCATTTCTTCCCAGGGCTTTTCAATGGAAGATATCATTATCCGCACAATCCGTAGAGAAAATATACTGGATTTGTTTGGCTAAGGTTGCTTGTCGCTATAATTCACGGTTACCTGACGATGATTCGCCAAGAATGGCGAATTTCCGTAACAAAATTCCACTCCATATTAATGAGTGAGAGTAAAAGATTTTAAATTAAAACACCAGTTTGCAACCGGATAAGAACTGAAACAGATCAATGTAGAACTCAACTAGTTGTCTGGTTCATTTTTTGAAATAAACCTTGGAAAAGTGGGAAAGTATTCAAAGCTGCGCTACTAGACGCACGCTGAAGTGAACACCAGACTCACCATACATCGCGGACGATTATACCTGTTCTTTACAGAGTCCTAAGGCCGCCCGCGCACTGGACGACCGCAACAATGGCCGCCCAGTGCGAGACCAATGCAAGGCTAGCGGCCCGACCGCGGTCTTATTCAGTTCCAAACGTGGATGACACTGAGTTAGCTGTGATATCGCACTACTTCTTGTATTGTCTGTCGATCGCGAAAAAAAACAGGCAAAAACAAAATAGAGGTTTTTGGGTGCATCCATTTACTGACGGCCGTTTCATCAAACAAACGTTCTGCAGGTTCTACAATGAACTGCGAAAACACGAAGAAAAGTTTATGAAATATACTAGAATGTCTGTAACTTCCTTCAATGAACTGCTAGAAACGATATGACCAAGTATAAAAGGACAAAACACTCGACTGAGATTATGTATTGGAGCGAAAGAAAAACTATTGATTGCTATAAGGTAAGATTAATATGGTTGTAATTACACTCTAATTATATAAGAAATAATAATCTATATTGTTAATGCCAAAGAAGAAACTATAGGCTACGTCAATAATCTGCAGCATTGTTCATAACACCTAATACTCTATTTTAAAAATCAACAAGTTTCTGTATTGTACATATCCAAATATTCAGAACAACTTCAATCATTAGAATACACTGTAGAGGCAGACGATTGTATTGATGCAAACCTCAATATACTTAATCTGTTGGATGGTCCAGACTGTGCATGTTGTTGCAAATTGTTGGTTGAGGAAGGAGTACGACTGTTCGAGGCTTGAGGTTGGGTAAAATGGTCTCTGTTACTTGGATACACATTATGCATCCGATACCAACTTTGTTATTGTGCCCCGTAATTGACATCTAATATATTCATTCTGGTCTGTAGTTACAAATATTCTGGAATTTTGTCAATTTCCTTACGTAGAGATAGCAAGAACATTTCCGTGTCATTCAGTTGACTGGGAGCATGTCGTGTCTTCAAAAGCTTCACGAGTTCTTTACCTATATAATCTTTCTCTCTTCGCTATTATTTCTCTTCTTGTTCTTCTCGGGACACCTGTCTCTCAATGAATACGGGCCGTCGATATCGTCTTCCTGAGTATTACCTCCTGTAATATTCGTGGCTGTTTCATTTACTGCGTTATTTTTATTTTAAAAAATCAGTTGATGGTAGTATATGTATGGCGTTTCACGTAAGCGGCCGATCCACTTTTAGGATGTTTCAATCTCCTATTTTCTTTGTTGAAACAATCTTTGATATGTTTCCACTTCTTTTGTAGTTGCAGGGCTGAAAATAAAAAACATTCGTTGCACACAACTATTATGAACAAACGGTTACAAATGAAACATTGTCTGTCAATATCTACACATTATGTATAAATAACATTGTCTATGTTCATTATATAAAATATGTGTTTTTTTAATATATATTTCAGGTATGTGCATTTGCTGAACTGCATTTTTCCTTTCGACTTGGTGAAACTACAATAAGAGAAGTAGTGCATGCAGTGTGTAAAGTCATTTGGTTGAAGTTACAAGATGTTTGTATGCCAACACCGACAGAAGATATGTGGTTGAACACATCAGCGAAATTTGCATCCAGAGCTAACGTTCCCAACTGCATCGGAGCCTTGGATGGTAAGCACATGGGTATAATAAAACCTGAACACAGTGCATCAATATGCTACAATTATAAACAATATTTTTCTTTTGTCTTGCTGGGGCTATGTGACTAGAATTACAAGTTTGTGTTCATTGACGTTGGTGCGTACGGCAAATACGGCGATTAAAGAGTTTTGCAACACACGGAATTTTTTAGACGACTTTGACACATGGCAGTCCCGGCTGTCAGACTGCCCCCCCCCCCTAGGTAACTTGGGCGACGCTAGGCGAGTCGCGTCTAATATTATTTATTCGGTCCGGGGCGCAGGTGCCCGTCCGGTGTACAGTACGGGCCTCGTGGGTCGACGGCTGGGCACGAAGTCAGACCCTACGACCTTGACCCCCCCCCCCCCTACGAGGTACCGGCTTGGGCAGTGGCGCAGCAGTTCGGCGAGGTGGCGTGGGGTTGGCGGGTACCTGTGTATTCGCACTGACTGGGGTGTGATCTGCTCCGGTACGGGAGCTTCTGGCTGTGGTTCAGGTTCGTCTGCCTGTCTGATGCCAAAGTGTGGCTCCTGCACTACCGGATGGTATCCCTCCGCGACCCTGGTGGGTGGCTCGAACAATCCGATGGGAAGGATGTATGGAACTGGTATGCTGAGGCGTCGTTGAAGTGCAGCTTGTTCCCGTGGACTGAGAAACCCGGACCTGCTAGGAAGGATACGTACTCCCTGGGAAAGCTTAGCAATTGCCCTTGCCTTTCTGGCCCGTCTCTCAACTCCACCCCTGTGGGTGTACGGCATGAGGTATAGATCAGAGCAGCAGGAGTTGGGCAGTTGACGTGTCAGTGTTTAACGGTGTGCGGGTGTCCTGTGGGAGTAGACTTCCCTGCACCAGACTGCAGCCTTCTCGGTACCACTAGGGGAGCGATGAGAGTTGGGCACCTGGCCGGCAAGTCTAATCCACCTGGAGCGTACCTAATGTCGTGGCTCTACCATTACTTCCACGTGGTGCAAGGAACGGATTGCCTTCCAATGGTGGTGTGGTGAGGGTCCCGGGGTCACTGGTCTTCCCAAACTCAAAGAAGAACCCCTCCTCGGCACCACAGAGGGAGTGATGAGGAAGGGGCGACTTCGAGCTGACAAGCCAATTTCCAAAGGACGGTATCCTAATGTCGTGGCTCTACCGTTCCTCCTACGACGTACAAGGAATGGGTGGCCTTCCAAGGATGTACTTGTTATGTTGTGCAGTGTGCGTTCGGCAGTATTAAAACCCGGTCTCCTGCCAAGTCCTGAAGCCCCGATGTGACACAGGAAGGAGGTTGGAGTGAAAGCTGGGATGACTGGTAAGAACGGTGTTTATTTACCGAAGTGAAATAAACATCGATGGCAGAGGTGCTAACTCCTAATTCCCCCACGGAGTATAGGAAGGTTAAACACCCTATCGTTAAACAGGGGAAGGCGCCCTGTGCAAAGCTGGGTGGATTAGGCAGTTACTTAATGCGTGTTTCCTCGAGACGACCTCTACTCCAAGGTGACTGTCCGTAAGGGACCGAACGTGTCTAAGTGTAACTTCTTGACGTCCGATGGGCTTTCCTTAGGATTCCGCTGGAGAAGAACTTCGGCCCTACGAAGAGAGCGATGAAGCTTAGGAGAGGTTGGAGCCTCGGCACGAGGCTTGGCTGCCGACCCTTTTATACTTCTCGGCCATTCCTTCTTCTGCTGGCATAGTGCGTTTGGGGACGAGGCACAGTAGGTGCGAGCCCGGCATCTGGATCCTCCGAGCGCGCGGCGTAGTGAAGAGCGCCTAGATCTACGTTTCTTGTCTGTGGCAGCACTGCGGTACTTGCCACGGACCTCTTGCATAGTCTCGGTGGCTCATTGGGTGAAATAATAATTATCTATGGGACGCCTGTTCCTGCCCGGTAGGTAATATAGTCTTGCAGACGTCGGCGGCAGCGACATGACTCGCGGACGAGTTGTCTGATGAGTAGCAGTCGTTTATTATGATAGAGAAGACGTCATGCGTCAACTTGAATCCAACGAGCTCAATAATCCGGAAAATACTCAAATTTCACAAACAATATCTACTCCTATGCCGCATGGCATTGTTGCCGATGAGGCATTTACCTTGAGCGATAGGATAATAAGACCATTCGCTGAGAGACAATTTAACTTAAAACAAAGGATTTTAATTACAGGTTATGTAGAGCTAGACGTTTCATTTAATGTAAATTCGGCATTCTAAGTGACAAGTGGCGTATAATACATAGACCTCTGAATGTTAAGTATGCATTTGCTGTTTACATCGTCAAGGCCTGCTGTCTTCTGCATAATTCTGTGCGTGACCACGATGGCTATCAGTTCGAAGACATATTACATATATTTGTTACAGATAACATAGCCACATCAAATCGAAGACCAAGCAGGTCCAGTGTACGTTATATAAATGTATTTTCGGATTATTTTGTTGGTGAAGGATAAGTGCCATGGATAAACAAGTTTGTACAGAATACGGTGACATTTGTGACTGCTCCAATGACATACAGACTCTCTGTATAGTCATATGTGATATTATGTACATATATTTACACAATAAAACTATATTTTACTAACCAAGCTCTTTTTTTTCTTTGACAGTTTCGCAGTTCTCTCATCCAAACATTTGAACAATTTCGTCCCATTGTTTATACTTCTTATTTCTGTCACAGTAGCTATCAGAAGACAAGTCCCAGATAGCAGGGCAGCTTTTTATTTCGGTTATTAATAGTTCGATGTCTTCCATTACGACTTGTACACAATCACAGTGCGTCCATCCCATACATGGTCTCGCGACCAACTGCAGGCTTGCGTTTAGTTGCACGGAACTCGATGGTAGCGAATGATATTCGTCGCGATGCATACGAGTGGTCTCCGCGACCAGCTGGTCGTGGTCGCGTAGTAAGCGCGATTATATATATCATGTAAGACGTTGGTTGCTGCGACCAGCTGGTCGCGGTCGCGTAGTAAGCGCGATTACATATATCATGTAAGACGTTGGTTGCTGCGACCAGCTGGTCGCGGTCGTCCAGTGTGCGGGGGCCCTCACAGTATCAGGTGCGTCACAACAGAAGGAACATGAGCTCGGACTGAAAGAACACATTCTTAGGATTGAACTTGGACGGCCGATATGTTCCGACGCACGTGCGTGGCCGCGTAAAGACTAGGGAGGAAATAGTGCCACCTCTAATGACGTCACTGGGCTTCTGTAACACCAAGGTATGTCCATGGCAAATTTAATTACATTATGACATATAATTTGATATTTACGAGCGAAAATTAGGGGCTAAGGGCGACTCAAACAATCGGTTTTTATGGTTGAAACTTTTTTATGTAGTACTCTAATAAATTGTTGTTATTCTCGTATTGAGCTTCAGCAGTGGATGAAGTCCGACAAATTTAAAAGTTTATAGTAATTTGCCGCAATAAAAAACCTGTAAATATTTCTCAGTGTCATCTCGAACAAGAAATGGGAAATATTTTTTGTTACAAACAACAATGAATAATTTAATAAATTTTTCTCTGCAGCGATATATTTCATCAGCATTTAACTAAACGAATCTTCACAAAAAATTTAATAATATTTGTAAAGAGTATTATTGACGTGTTTATTCAAGTGCATGCATTATTTTGAATTATCCCGAGACTTTGGTTTCAAGAACCCATTCCCTGTCGACAATTTATTTCGCGGCACACCAGAAAGTGTTTTTTTTTTGTTTTTTTTTTTTTACATCATGGTCTCAGAGAAAATTATTTATGGCTGCTGTTTCCTGGTAGTACACGCCGACGTTCCCTGGCAACCCCAGCGACAACACATGTGTATACTTCCGCTTACCACTTTCCAGCCGTTCTCCATCACCAGCACCTTGTCGCAGTCCATGATCGTGTTGAGCCGGTGGGCCACCGTCAGCACCGTGCAGTTGGCGAACCTGGCGCGGATCGTCGCCTGCATCAGCGAGTCGGTGCTGCCAACACATGATTATAAGTGAGGTAGACGCCATCCCCCCCCCCCCTAACAGTGGCTTACTATTTTTGTACACAGTTGTAAAATTCAAGTATTTAAATAAATGCTGTGGGATATTGTTTACTTCTTTCAACGGTCTACTGTTTTCATAAAAAATAATATTTAGCATAATTTCAGTATACCTTAGATTTAGCAAAATACCATCAGCATCGTGAAGTTGGCGAACCTGGCGAGGAACGTCGCCTGTATAGGCTGTTCACGGTAAAATGAGCACTTTTGGAAGCCCGGCTTAAGATCTACTTGTATACTCGTTGAGTGTTCTTCCGCCTTACGAAAAAATTAACATTTCAACGGGCCTCATCACTTTATTCGTCCATCTGTCAAGTGAAAATGTGAAATTATTAGAAACGCAAATACTGTACAAATCTGCCAATTTTTATACTTTAATGGATTAAAAAATACAGAAAGCGAGACAAATAATTCAAGTTATCACAAATGGTTACGTAACACTTTTTGTTCGACGTTAATATATGGAACTACTTTCCCCTCTATCATTTACCAACTTTACTGGACACATGTCAGTCATTGTGCCTGTTAAAATATATGCAAGTAGGAGCAGTGACTTTTTTCTAAGGTTGATTTCACAAGTGCTCACTTTATCGTTAACAGCCTTTATCAGCGAGTCGGTGCTGCAAACATAGACTGAAGATGAGCTGAGTTGAGAGAATTGGGGGGCTCCTAACAATGAGGTCTGGAGAGCCGTTGAGGGTGAAGCCAGAATTGAGCAGTTCCGGAATGCAAGGGCGGAGGAAACGGGATTTCCCCGAGGAAACCCGCTGACCAGCGGCATGGTCCCACTTGCAAAAATTCGGGAGTTACCCGGCCGGGGATTGAACCAGGTTCGCCTTGGGAGGAGGCGAGCAGTTCCAAAACTGATGGCTGGAATTGAAATATATATATATATATATATATATATATATGATCTAAGTAGTAGTAGTTTAGTGCCACGATATAGGCATAAATAATCAACAGTAGAATAGAATGTCAAGAAACTGACCCCCAAGCTGTTAGGGGAGTTGGGGTGAAATTCAAGAAATCCGCGTCACTCTCTTCTTCCAGGCAACTTGATGTAGATGGTTTTCAATATTATACTAAACTGTAATCCGTAAATGCTGTAAGGGGAAAATAAAGTATCAAATAAAATTATAAAAAATACGAAAGGAACATCCGATACCCCTTTAATACGCAGAAAGGGGGTGATAAGAAAAATGTATGACCGGCCTTTGGCTGGACAGCGGGGGGGTCTAACCGCTAAGCCACCGCGGCCCCATAGACAAAAGATGAGCTAGACGTTTTATGTGCCTTCTCTACCTCCCCCTTCTTTACAACGTTGGCTCACTATTTGTTTACAAAGCTGTCAAATTCACTTGTTTCAATCAATGACGTGGATGTTTGTTTACTTTTTCACAACAGGATCCAGTATTTATAAAAACACTTATCTACCTTAATTTGAATGAAATTAAGCTTAACCTTGCGAAACACGCATTCGCGTTAAAAATGAGCTTACCTTGCTGGAGGTTACGTAATTTTGACAGTTATAGAGGCAAAAAAAAACAGTTCGGTGTTGAATTTAGGAAGTTCATCATTGCATAACTTTTATCACTGCACTTTACCCTTAATTCGCTTTGCTGCTGCAATCACAACTAAAGCAATGTTTTACGCAGGTACCTCAGCCCTTAAATGCTATGGTGATGGAGTATAGCACCCTCATCCCGTACATACACTTTATTTGCTTTACGGTCACATGTAAAGTTTCTTTACCATTTTCAAAAAATAAATTTATAATTCAACATAAAATTACTTCAAGTTGAAAAATTCAGAAACGTTGCAATACACAAAATAACAGGCAGCAGACACCACAGCGGGATATTTTCAAACTATCAGTGCTTGATGTCATGTGATCCACCACGGCTGTTTTAGGTTAAGATGCGATTATATATATATATATTTATTTTTATTTTTTCTGCAGTTAGGATTTCCTTCGAAACTTTCAGCGTTGCATAGGAGGCGTGTTAACTTTAGCAAAATGCGAAATCTCAGAAAATTGATATCAGTGTACATATTATATAGGTACGTCTGCCGCGATTAAAAAATTTGACAAGTTTGCATTAAAAATAATTTATTTGCGCCGCTCTAATACCTACGAATTCACGTAGCCAGTAACACTTCGGAAAAACATCCTAACCATGTCAGAATTTTGTTTACGAATGTAGTAAAGTTTGTCACATAGCATTTCCCGGTTTTTCTGTATTAGCTTTCAGGTTCCAGATGCCTTTAGAACACCATTAACATGTCTTATCTATCCCCCCCCCCCCCACGATCAAAAAGTTAACCTTATTTAGCGACGCTACGGTCATAAAGTGTCAGTTATGGCTGACTGAAAGAAATTTCGAAAATTGTAGCAACAGGCAGTCCTGAATAATACGATTTTGCACAACTCTGTTAGAATAATTTTCTGCATACTCATATCTTCCACCGCTGAACTAAAATCTACGCTGTCAGAAATAATTGCACAGAAATCTACCACCTTTTCAGCTAGCTTTCCGAAGAAGATAGTGGCGTATGCTATCACTTTCCTGTCTGTGTATCTGTGTGTGGGTGTGTTGGGAGCGTGTGTCAGGGTGTGTATCTATGTGTGTATTGGGTGCGTGTGTCAGGGTGTGTATCTGTGTGTGTGTCTCTGCATGTGTGTGTGTTTGCATGTGTGTGTCCCTTACTAAAATATTTTGGATGCTTTAACCGAATTTCAGCAAATTCAGTACACATGTAGTTCTTAGTAAGGACACTTGACGTTTGTATATTTTAACCACGTAGGGCGCTTACTTTCAAGATGGCTGCTATTTTAACATGTAGGGTCATATGCCACATCTCTGGAACCATTCAACCAACATAGACCAAATTTTGTGTGTTGACAGAGCATCATGTAAGAGTCGCATTTACAAATAGATATTGTTGTTGATCCGACATTTTAAAAGATATTAAAACACGAAAAAAATTAAGTTTTCCATTGTATCTCGAAAACTATTCAACCGATTGTCGCCAAAGTGGGCATGTACATAATACTATGAAAGGCGAATTAAATATATGCAATTTAAATTGATTACGCGCCTAATATGATTATATACATATATAATTGGCCTATATATGTGACTATTGAACCGACTTTAACTTAACTTTTCTTACGACAATCATCGAATGGGCTAATATATAACCTTTTTTATCCGCCATTGATGAAGATCATTACATAAAAATTCTAGTTTTTGTGCCATACCTCGAGGAACAATCAACCGATCCCAACCAAATTTTTCACACAATTAGTGCTACAGTAGAGCATATAAAAATACATGTTTTAGTTACAGGAAGTCTTTTTTATTGGCGTTAATATAATTAGTTTAGATTATTATGTTACATATACTGAAACAATTCAAAAAATTTCAATAACATTCTTTACGCCAACGGTATACATTATAAGCACCAGTTACATATGTACAGAGATCCTCTTTTCCGAGCCTTTTTGTGAAATAGTGCCAGATGAGATAATGGAACATTTTGCAATATTTTTGAAGCCATTTACCATCACATTTCGCACGTCAGTAGTGCTTTAGAAGGCCATGCAAACTTGCATAATTTATGTGGAGTCGGACACTGATTTTCTGCCATACATCTGCCATAGATGTTTTTGAGGCTGGCGAAAGCAATAAGACTCCCCCCTCCCCTCCATTTTAGACATCGAAGGCAACTGCATCAAATCTCAGAAAAGGTAGATTCCACCAAAATAACGCGTCATTTCGCTTCAGTTGCTGCAAACATAGATGAATATTACAGAGAATTATGTAAGGCACCATCGATATCTCGTCTATTATGAGCCACTGTATTTTGAACCTCATTTGCCGTTCCCTTTGAAGACGCTCTCGTGTCATCGGCTATAAAGTTTCCGTTTAACCTTTTCAATCGGAAGTGCAAGATTGGAGTGTAAAGTACTGTCCCCAATAAGTCTTGCCGCTACTCCAGTAGGTGCATTAATCTCAGCAGTTTTACCAAGATTGTTCGGTGACAACCTTCGTATTTGCTCGAAGAGTAATTTTAATACGAAGTATTTCCAGTTACCGCATCACCTGTTATGAATACTCGCAAGGGCTCGTCCGTGTTATCGAGAAGTAGTTTATACGCTACTTTGTTAAATAGTTCTCACTGCTGCATGTTTAACGATGCTACTGCAGTTTGGTACTGTTGGTCCGACATGCCGACATCAGATGGCGTTTCCTCGAAAATCATCAATCATGATATGCTCGTCATCGACGAGCACATGTTCTGTGGGATTGTTTATAGATCTTAATCTATGCTCTGATCAAAATACTCTTCAACCAGATTTTCAGCTACTACTAGACTTATAGCTTGTTGAATCTGAGTTTCCCAAACCGCGAAAGTTTTCACATCACGTCCCTCTTGTAGGGGTCGTAGCTGACTGCATTTTGCAATAAAAGCATCTTTTGCTGTTACAAAGCCGTGTACTAACTCACTTTCAGCCCTAAATGGAACATGTGTAACCCGCAAAGAATAATAATACGCTTCCTGGTTTGAACGCAGAGTTAAGTAACAAGCGCGCAAAATGGCTGGACGTTTCCTTTTCTTCCTCCGGCCCGTGTTATCCAGTAAAGTGATGTACTGTTGCTGGCGATTCGTATTTTCGTGTTATTGCTCATACGCATCCATGTCCTGTTCATCACCTTCATCGTCATTTCACTGCGTCACTGCTGCTTCATACCAAACGGCCAATGGCAAATTCTCCTAGACTGAGATGTTCTAAATTAAGATGCCTGCAAACGTATATGTCATAAATATTTTTATAATGTTAGGAAGAATCAGCGTCAATCTAAGCATGCGATATCTCTCTTCCGGAATACAAGAATTAGCGAAAATACATTTTCATGAACTATTCATCAGCTTAAGGTGACTTAAACGGAAGGCACACTCACAAGCTGAAACTTCATAGTCGGTTAGGGTAGCGTATCGCAAAAACCTGTTTGCTGACATCGCCATCTCACACACGTACTCTCTGTATAGCCTCTTTTATTGACCTTGCAATTATTGCTGGCTCCGACTTTAAAATGTACTTAGATATATTAATAATCTATTCTTAGAGTCGAGCCGCAAGTTTGGATACCAATGATCGCAGGCCACGTTTTCAATAGTTCAGGATTGTATGAATTAATCATAACCTCGTTGTCTTATCTTTTCAAAATGTAAAATTATCCTCCATTTCCGGCAGTTTTCTCCTCGTCCAAGATTCTGGTTACATTCGATACTGGCCTAGCGAAAGCAAATCTACATGAGGTGCCGCTTCTATAGCATGTGCGAGTGTGCCTATGATTTTGTAATCGTTTAACCAAACCATGCATTTCTAGACTCTCTTCTGGGTGGACACTTCGAAAGTGATAACTTTGTATGGAAGTTCCACACCTTGGGGACTATCAAAGGCAGGCATTTTCTAGCTACACACTACCATATACACATGAGGGCTACCGCGCCATTGAAACTTTACGCGTCACCAATTATCTGCTACGCATTGCCCTAATATTGGATTTTCTTTCTGCTTCAGTCGTGAAAACAAAGTGTTCATGCGGACCATGAACTACCTTGATAGAGCAACTGGATACTTTTCGACCAAACATAGCTTATATGGTAAAGTTAGTTCCTCTACTGAACAATTAGTTCGGCCATCTGTAATCAAAAGGATTTCCAAGACATTGGACATGTTTAGGTAATTACATGAGAATTTTAAGTACCAGTGGAAGTCCTAAGTTCTTTACCGTGGCAACTAGATCAGTATAAAATTTATGCCAAAATGATGAAGTGCTACAAATATTGCTCATCATCTGATGAACATTTTGCACTACTTATCTTGGTTCTGCACTTTTTTGGTGTAGTTTTACATAAATTGACACGTTTTGTCGGGCTTTATATAGTTCAACTATTGAAAGCACTCAAAACAGATACTCGTTATGTTGTAACATCTTTTTGTTGCTCATTATCCTTGCCTGATAGTAATCAAGCTGTGTTATGGGAACTAAACTGTTTACTCGAAGGCCATTATTGATTTAACCCTTTCAAAGGAGAAAGGAACATATCTTGGAAATAACTTCACGAATGCGAGTTCTTTAGCTCTCTGCTCTCTAAAGACGCTGATAGCTGGTGCAGTCTTTCATTTTAAATTATAAATGGCGACTGTTTCGTTATCTGCATCATCATTACACAACACCTCATTTAAAGCTGGTACAGAGGAATTAGTGGGTGTAAAAGATGCGGTGACTACTTTCCTATCATTCATATGCTCACTAAATCACGTTTCTGTAACAGCTGCATTACCGAAGCCATCATTAAACGATGGAGTGAACTCGCCGTTTGCCACAGTAACATTAACAGAAGTAAGAGAATACTGCAAGTCTTGTAGGCCACGCACCGCTAACACTACGGTAAAGCGACTGCATAGACTGTCCTGATTAATGAACTTCATGACCATCGCTGCTGCATTTTTATTAGCGTTGTTTCTCTTAGGGCCCCGGGCATGAGAGTCAAATAATATTCGTCATGGAAACGCATAACTGCAACATAAATCTGTGTTTGGCCTGTAACAATGCTTTTATCATGGGTTAAGAAAGAAAATTTCTAAGGCTGCGTTTAATCCATTAAAATAACCTTCTATTAAATTTGAGGGTGAATTGGCATTTATTAAACCTATGACTACATCAGGCTGTGTATCTCAATTCAACTACGCGTTGGCAATACAAACCGAGGACAACAGCTCATCTGTGTTCAAGTACAGCGGCTCGTTAGGCAAGTTCGACAAGCACTGAATGAAATGTGTATTTCCTGCTAACAGAACACGATTCACGTCAGGCGTACTCCGCTGTAAGAGTGTCTTTAGCTTAATTAATATAAATGACAGCTGAAGCAGCCATGGCTGTGCATTGACTCCCACTCATAACTCTTGGTGGAAGGTTCTGCGCAAAAGTACTTAACTTTGTTTAGCTGCTTAAAAAAGTTTCGTGGCGTTTAGATTACGTTTTAGCGCTGAGATACTGATAAAATAACCTCTTGTAAAATACTTTGGTGCAATTCGTTATTACTAATATTTGAGTTTATTTGCACACCGCTGTACAAATGATTGCTTTGGACTAGCCACAAAAGTAATTTTTGTATTTTTTTTTCCTACATCTACACTGTACCTCCTATTGCCAGTTATTTTGTCGAAGCTTTCTGTCACAAAAGAGAGGCCAATATTTATTCAATTTAAATGAAGCTATTCCTTTACCTCCTCGACTTGCTGAGCAAACAATACGGCCTGTCCCTTAATCCCTTGTTAACCATAGCGCCCCCCCCCCCGAACGCAGCACTTTAGTACATGATTTTATTAGAGAAATTAACCCTAATTTAATTCCGAATAGACAAGCAAGTCCCTCTGGGATTGGTGAAACGGCCATATTATTCCAAAAGGCATTTGAAGGGCATTGATTATTTGCTATTTTATTGGTACATCCGTAACAACAAATTATACATTCAGGTGTGTCGGTAGGCCGTACTGTTAAATTAGCAGTAACGTCAACGTTATGACACTACTTTGGCTGGAGTGACTTTGTGCATACATAGCAAGATACTTCGGCTACTTATGCAATTGCTTGTTCAAATGTACTAAACAACTGTCTTCGAGCATGAGATCTATCCCTCATGGCTGAAAGTCTTCCTTCCCGAGAAACTGGAGACATTTGGGTGTATGTTTCAGAAGCAAGCTCCCTCATGTACTCTAGTCTAGCACCTCGTGATGAGGGTGATTCGTTCTCACGCGTGATAGAAGTATGAGTCCTCTTGCTTGTCAACTTCTGCTCTCTTTCAACACTAGATTCATTTGCAAGCCTAACTGCTCTATGCGCATCATTTCCTTGTGCCGATATTTTTTATGAGTCTGCAGAAAGCTGGTTGTATTATAACGCCATCCTTTCTTTTTTAATCTTATTAAGACGAGTCTTACGTGATTCGGGAGATTCAGCTTTTAATTTAATTTTAGAAACGACAGTTTTTTTTTTCTCGAGACAATGGCATTTTAAGAAGATAGGAAACTCACGTACCCAACTTTAAATACGTAATAGAAAATTTAATGTTATTTTATTTTAAAAGTTTCAAAATATGATATGATATAAATATGTGTAAATGGCCACAACTTTGGGAGCCACTCTTAATTGTTATGGAATACTTTATGTGTCTGTTAAATATATTTGGTATTCTTTGCTGGTGTTGGATATATGTATGATTGAATTAAGTAAGCATTAATAAGGAGTAATACACATAAGAAAATCAACAAAACTCGTCTGCGTCGTTGCTTAGCAACCCAAAAGACGCTGATAGAGAACACAACAGATAATTGACCATAGCGTGGGACAAATATCATACACTTTCATCAGACACAATAAATTAACACAGATATAAACCCTTCAACAGGTAAGTAAAATGGATTTAAGTAGTATAAAAAGGATGGTTCTTGAGTAGGTGTCAGGCGGTGTACTGGTGGACGTTGCCAGGCGTCCCACGGTGGATGGGCGGCCTCCCAAGGTTATCGTCAAAAATTCCTTTTTTTTTTTTTTTTTTTCATTTTCCCGTCCGAAATGTCCGATTTCGCTTATAAAATCATCATTTTTTCCCATTTTTTCCCGCAAAATTTCCCGAATTTTCCTCCAGCCAATTGCGGCCATCTTGGCAGTCAGTGCCAGAAAGTGCCTTTGCCCAATCCGGTGGGCAGTTGGCTCATTGTGGATTACGTTTGCTCAATGTGGATGATTCGTGCAGAAATTGAGGCATTCCTGCAAGATTGAGGCATAACACTTATCTGGCAGCCATCTTTGTATCGATGACCTATATCTACTCAGGACAATTGGCGGCCAGCTGAGGATATCGACCATTTTGGTAACTACTGGCAGCGGCTGGCATCAAGTCGTCACGAACGATCATTTTCGGATCTCGTGTAACAGTGCCCCCTCCTGAAGTCTCTGTGTGTGCAAAACACTTGTAGGTATAGTTGGCTGTAATTTCCGAACCGTTTAAGTAATAGTTGCCAAATTCATAACATAGACATCAACCACGACTGGCAGAAGGGTCGCGGGGTCAAGTAAGCCCTATGCCAGCTTATAAGCATAGTTGGGTGTAATTTCCAAACCGTTTAAATTATAGTTGTCATTGGCAGTCAACTGAGGTTGTCAATCATTTTGGTGGCAAGTGGTAGTGGCAGCAGGGCATCAAGTTGTAGCGAATGTTCATTTCTTGGATCTCGTGTAACACTGTCCCCCTGAAGACTGTGTGTGTGCATAACACTTGTAAGCATAGTTGGCTGAAATTTCGGAACTGTTTAAGTTATATTTGTCAAATCCATAACATTGACATCAACTATGACTCGGAGAAGGGGCACAGGGTCAAGTATGGGCTATGATAACTTATAAGAATAGTTGGCTGTAGTTTCCGAACTATTTAAGGTATAGTTGTCGAATTCACAAAACATAGGCATCCATCCCGACTAAGAGAAGGGCCACGGGGTCAGGTACACCCTATGTCAACTCATACGCATAGTCGGGTGTATTTTTCGAACCATTTAAGTTATAATTGTCAAATTCATAACATATACATCAATTTTAGGTGTGGGATCACCCTGATAGCACTTCCTACTCTAACATTCTGGTCGGTTGTCTCTGGGTGCGCTCAACCTATATAAATAGTATAGTTTTTTCGTTTTTCCTTTCTACCGAAAGTGTGCATGTCCCACTCACACATTCAGTGTGCCAGCTTCAGGTCAAGTACGACCTATGATTACATATAAGCATAGATGGCTGTAATTTCCGAAGCATTTGGGATACAACTACAAAAATCATAAATCCATAACCCCCGACGACGAGAAGGGACATGTGGACATATGTCGACCTGCATGTTCCACCGACTGGCCACAATTCCTCGCGTGCTCTTAACCTCGGCACCTCTCCACCAGCCACCTTCCACTTGTCTTTGCGCTCTCTCTATCTCTTGTCCTCCCCCTTCTGCCTCCCACCTTCACCCATGGCCATATTTCCTCGTGCACTTGCCACTACCTGGCCAATACCGAAGCAGGTAATAATAATTACAGACAAGTCATACCGGAACCTTCAAAGCATGTATGTACTTCCAGACAGTCCCCTAACCTTCAATACACATACTTAGTTCCAGACAGTCAGTTAGTACCACCCCGTTAGGAGGAGACCGGCCTTGCACTAATGAGTCGTGTACTGAGACATCCATTTATGTAATGAGATGTCACTCGCAATGAATACACACACAGTCATCGCTGGACAGCCAAGTCCCCGCACATACATCACCTGCTAGAATTATAAACTTCTTATTAACTTAACTGGTGTAGCAGTGAATACCCGTAGGCTGTGAGCACCTCTCGTTATAGACATGACCTCGCTGGAAGCGGAGGATGCAATGATCGGTCCCACCTTTCCGTGCCCGATAGATACCAACCAAGTACTACATCCCACCCATCTCCCCTTGTCAACATACTTACCAGTATACTATTGAACGGAACTAATGAAATTATCCTGAACCATCCTCGAAGTATCGGACATTCGATTCCCATAGAGAGTGGTAATACAAGTCGACATAAAAAGCCTCAATTTTGTCTACAACAGTGTTCGTAGTTACAGACACTCAGCCGCCGACCTACGCTCGTGTACCAAGCTCATCACACACACACACACAAAATTAGAGAGATAGTCATATACATTCCTCTGTGTGCTTTCTCCAGTCGATTGCTAGAGTGTACGGAAGGATATACCAACCAACCCACTCAGGCATATTGCACAAGCGACAACTAGACAAGACCATACATCGTATGTCATTCGACAAAAAAAAGGCATGTAATTCCATCACTAATACAAATTGTCAGGTCGGCCGAGCGGCCTAAGGTGTCTGATATAAGCTCTGGTTCCAGTAAAAGGGAGCATGGGTTCGAATCCCTGCACCTGACACATTTTTTTCTGTACCCTACTTCAATAAATAGGACATCATAAGTTCGATTCCCATTGAGAGTGCATCCTGACACATCTGCAGACTTTTATTCGTTGTCAGTCCCCCTGCTCGTGAAGACTAGCATGGCAGTCATACTTTGTCTCCGACTTGCACTCATGTACTGAACCTCTTGCAATTACAGACAGTTATACTCTGTCTCCGACCTGCACTCATGTACCAAGCCTTTGCAAGTACAGACAGTCATAATATGTCTCCGACCTGCATTCATGCACCGACTAAGCCTTTGCAATTACAGATAGACACCGTCCGAACCTTCAATGAATCTGTCAAGCTTTTGCAATTACAAGCTGTCATACTCTGCCCGAACCTTCAATGTATGTTGCAAGCATTTGAAATTACAAGCAGTCGACCCTTCCCGAACCTTTAATGTATGCACTTATACAGTTTCTGCCCAGCATTGCCTGTTCAGCCATTCCACTATGATAACTGAGATGTTGTGTTTACCCATAGTGACAAATCTCGAACCCTGGTCCCTAAAAGTGCAGTGGAGCGAGAGAGTGTGTGCGGCTCCGTTGTTGCCAGTGCGATGCCTTGGCCACACAACCACCACCACCAATGCATGAGATGTGTGTTTGGAGATGAAATAGTGTACATAATGGTTCTACACACGTGACATCATTCTGCTGGTAGGATAAGAAATATATGCACATTGCAAAAAAAAAAACAAATTACCCACGAAGCACTAATGCCATGAACAGGAGAGATATATTTCTACCTTAACTGGTATAGGAGTGAATACCTGTAGGCTGCGAGCGCATCTCGACATGGCCTCGCTGGAAGCGGAGACTGCAGTGACCGATTCACCTTTCTATACATGGTAGATATATTACCGACCAAGCACTACATCTCCACCATTTCCCCTTGATAAAACGCATACTTACTGGTATACAAATGAAATGAACTAATTTATGTACCCTGAATGCAGTGGAGAAACACCTACTTACTGGTATACAAATGAAAGGAACTAATGTATGTACCCTGAATGTAGTGGAGACAGTGAACCCTCCTTGAGGTATAGCAGGTTCTATTCTGGAGAGAGTGGAAATAATAATACATGTCACCATAAAAAGTGTTCATTGCATGTTCACCAACAAGTCATGTTCGATAAGGATTTGGAGTGTGCATAATGCGAGGTGCAGACACACGAGCTCATTCACAGTTCGAGCTCTGACTGACTCTCGAGCCATTTGAGAGTGCATCCTTGTGTAGGTCAGCAGCTACACTACACATACCACTCTAACGGACTGCTAAAACATATCAGTCAAACATACATTGCTTAGCTAGTAGGAATTAAGAAAAAAAAAACAAATGTATTGTTAATGTATTTATTTACAAGTATAACCAAATCATACACACATGCATATATCTATTATATCATACAACTTAGCCTCTGGCTCTGATTTCATCAATAATTGCATTTATCTCTCCGATGATAGAAAGATATCCACCTCTCTGCGGCGATGAAACCAACAACCGAAGTCTATCAACTAGGTCATTGGCATCTTCAGAACCATGTGTACGCCTTCGCTTGGCTATTGTCGTCACTTCATCGTCATCAGCAGAATATGCATCATCGCCAGCAACGTGTGTACACTTTTGCTCGGCAGTTGTCGTCACGTCATCGTCATCAGTAGAAGACACATCAGCATCATCAGCAGACTTGGAGGTCACAGATTCGTTGTCGGTGTCCTGGGTAGCATCTTCGGTTTTCTCTTCACATGTTAGCAGCGCAGGTCTAATATTTACAACTCCTGACGGACTGTCTGGTTCATGCTCTGCATAATTCGTAGTTCCTTCTTCGCACACTGGCTTGGAACACCATGCAGGCCCGCATATTGTTATGGGCGCTTGAACAAACGGTATTTTACATGTCGAATCAGCAGGAAGGTTAGTCTTGTCGTGCGACAATGTATGCTGCCTGGTGCCAAGCAAAGGTGCATTACCTTTACATGTACCATTGTGTCATTGGAGAGTATCACCTCTACCGAATATTGTACCACACATATCACATGTTAGTAGTAGTCTAGAGATGGTTGCCTTTGTTCACTTGCTCTGTTCATGACAACGTGCATTGCAACTTTTACTGAAGACCTTGCGCATTAATTGCATTATTTACCACGTAGTTGTTGTTGTTGATCGATCGTCGAAGTTTCACATGTAGTCGTACCCGATGGTACACTCTCAGTGGTTGGCATCATCTTCAAGCGCTGACTCCACACTGCTGGTGCCACACTGCTGACTCCACACTGCTAACTCCACACTCCTCACTCGCGGTTTAACAACTGTGTGTGAATGTCTATTTTTCCAGCAATTTATATCTTTTCTTCTACAGGTCGAAGATGAAATATTGTTGTCGTCCTCTCAGTACCAAAGGAAAATCAGCATGCACCAATTTTCTAGTTGGATAGTACCCAATCGTTTTCAACTATATAGCATTTACCAAAGCGAGGGTCGAACCCGAAACTTTGGCTACCAATTCTTCTTCGCTTGACATATCTTGCATATACTATCAACAATCACATCTTCTACCCAAATGAATGGCACACTGCTACAGCCGAAGTCTTGAGAGTTCGGGTACAATATTAATTATCATGAGATTCTGGTTTCGTATAGCTGCAGTTCAGCCACACATTATATTTCATAGCACCATATCTTTCTTCATCATCGAAAAGTTGGTTTATTATATTAGGAGTCATACTTGTCAGGAAAGAGCAAACATTGTGTGGTGTAGTTGACATATTCGGTGCAAACAAATCTTTAAAAAGACCTCTGATTCCAGATTGCTTCAGGAAAAATCCATTATCATTATGCTTCGGAGATGGTGAATAATCATGTTGTTGTTTATCAGTAGTCTTTTCTTTGCATAGTTGCAAACGTCTATTTAAATCATCATCACACAAGTAATGGTTTCGTGTTTCCTAGCATCGTATGCACTTATAAATGTCTTGTCACAATAGTTGCATGGATGTGTTCGTGGGATCAAAGAACTAGCTTTGTCATTTGTAGATGAACCCACACATTTATTTGGTAATCTTTGCCTGGCAGGCAGTGCAGGGGGACCCTTACATGCTGCAAGATGTCGTCTCAAGTTGCCATATCGGGCAGATTACGATTTACGCTTTTCACGGGCGAACACAGTACACTCTGGATTCTGGCGACAACCAGTTTCATGTCGTCTGCAGCTGGTTATTGTAGAAAAGGTCTTCTTACAGTGGTGGCACAAATAACTTTCCTGCTCCATCATAGAATACGAGCACGTCCACAGCCGATGTTCTCTCTTCGAGGTCTGAACAGCTACTGAGCTGACCGACCTATTCCGACCTGTTTTAAACCATATTGTAGTGACAAACTGACAAGGGTACTATTAGTATGAGCTTGAGAGTAAGTTTTTATTGTAACTTACGAAGTTTCCAATGCAGTGCTGTTGCTGTAATTCATACCTACATTCTGTTGGTCAAAGATGAAACTATGCTGTAGTGGGATGAGGGAAATCAGTATTTGCTTATTTGTTAAGCAGATGGTACCCACTCGTTCTCAACCCTAGCTGATTTACTGATGGTAGGGCCCAACCCTTGATAATCATTTCTGCTTCCTCTTGCCATAACTTTAGTATAATTCTTTCAATTGTGGTTTCTATTCCTTCAACATCATACACAGGCACATTAGATATCTTGAAGGCTCTAGTTTGATTCTCGTGGGGCTCTGGCTTCGTATAGCTGCACTCCACCCATATAATATAGATTACACAACTACATTTTTCACTTCTTCGATGAGTTGGTTTATTGTACTTTGTTTCATACTTAACAGGAACGAGTAAACATTGTGTGATGTATTCGACTTATTCGCTGCTACATAATCTGGTAATGGCCCCTTGAACATAGATTGCTTCAGGAAAAAGCCATTAACATTAGGCTTCGGAGATGCAGGATAACTTTGAGGTTTTCCATCATCAACAGTCTCTGTATTATTTCTGTTACAAAGTTTTAAATGTCTATTTAAGTCGCCAACACGAGCATAAGTTCTTCGACACTTATCATATCGATATGTCATATGATTGGTGCTCCGCGCTCATGAACTTTTTTTTATGTCTCCTTGCATCGTATGCATTTGTAAAAGTGTAGTCACAATAGTTTCATTGGTGCCTTGGCGGGGGCAAAGCACCACTCTCAAATGAACCCTTAAATTTAGCTGGTAATAATTTCAGTTACTACTTGACAGGCAGTGCAGGGAGACCCTTAACATGTTGTGAGATGTCTTAAGAAGTGGCTTTGACGACCAAATTGAGATTTACACTTTTCACAGGTGAATGTAGTACGTCCTGCGTTCTGATAACAACCTGCTTCATGCTCTCTGTAGATGTTTTTGTTAGAAACGGTCTTCTTACAGTAGCGGCACAAATAACTTTCCTATTCCATCATCGAATAAGAATACATTATTCACAGCCGATACTCGCTTATCATGGTCTGAATAGAAACTGAGATGTCCAGACCAATACGAGTACTATTAGTATAAGCTTGATTTTGTGACTTATACAGTTTCAAATGTCTTTTTAAAGCATCAACACGCACATACGGTCTTCGACACTAATCACATCGATATGTCATACGAATATCTTCTTACATGAACTTTGTGCATGTCTCTTTGCATTGAATGTATATGTATATCGTGTTACAATAGTTGCATGGATTTCGTGGTGTTGCCAAAGAACTGCTCTCAGATGAACCCTTACATTGAGCTTGTAATATCCTCAGATATCGCTTGACAGGTAGTGCAGCACGCCCATCATATGTTGGAAGATGTCGTTTCAAGTTGCTACGACGACCAAACTGTGATTTACACTTTTTACATGCGAACCCTATACTAAAACCATCATATTGCTAGTTTAACTACTGCTGTGGGATTCATGTCTATCGCCAAAAGCAGGCAGGATGATCTGCGAGAGTGCACCCTGCCAGAATGTCTCTACCACTGCACCAAGGGCTCCCAGGGACAGAACTATAAGCCTAATGGTGACTCTCAGCCGAACTTGTGCAGGCCACGACCTCGTTAGCTGTTCCAAGTACACATCTCTCTCTCTCTCTCTCTCTCTCTCTCTCTCTCTCTCTCTCTCTCTCTCTCTTTCTCTCTCTGTGTGTCCTTTATTAGTTCGTAAGGGAAGCAATAAGTTGTGGGTGCTCCTTCAGTGCTCTTCCGATGTGCATTACACCATCCCCTAGAATGTGGTGTGTCCATAATGGCAGTACATCCTTGCAAACACTCTGCACACGGGAGATAGTCGCGTATGTCTTTTTGTCCTGTTGTCGATATGCAGGTAGCTGTTTGTAGACATGCCGTATTTAATGCCGAGCATATATCAAAAGGAATTCTTTAGGCAAGTATGCGAGTTCTGTGTCTTTATCGATTGCTGCAAGTGAGTTAAGCTTTCCATATGCCAGAATAGCTGATAGAGTCTTCTGACTACTAGAACAGCATACCATCATTTTCACTATGCACCACAAGTTTTTGGCTGATGCATAGCTATGGTACAAATGGCTGACCTAAAAGATTACACTCCCACATCTGTCAGAGCTCGAACTACAGACTAACTGCGAATGAGCCAGATAGCTCGAGTGACTGTGTATATGCCCTCATTTTATGCACACATGAAATCCTTCTCTAACATGAGTAACACACCAACAAGGAAGCGGAAAATATTTGTTAGGTGTAGGATTAGAACCAACGCTCCCCACACAGGGAACCGGAGCTTAAATCCAGTGCCTTAGACCTCTCAGCCAACCTGACAATCTGTATTAGTAAAGAAATTACAACGCTTATTGAATGCTATACTATATTACTATATGTATGTGATGTGGCTACCAAATCAGTTTTTTTTTACTTCCTAATTTGTGCGATGCTAATGTTGAATATGATACAATACATTATGTACTTACCTTTATGTTGGAGGAGGCTAGCATCATCTTCGTTGCCGGAACAGAACCGATGGCTGTGTATTAATTGCAGCACAGATGTACGAGATGTACGGAGAGTGAATGATTGCCCTTTATTACACATATTAAAGTCTCAGTACACGACGAACCACGAGTGCATGTCATGCCCGAACACACTACTGTGGTCTTGGACCTCGGACACTCAGTGGTGGTGGTAGTGGTGGGGGACAGACTACGGCTACAAAGGCTCGGTGCTTTGGTAAAGTATGACTCTGTGTATAATTACGCACATGGAAGGCCGTATGCTAAGCACACTAGTGTGCAGAGACTGTCTCTAAGTACACGTAAAGAATGGTCGGTGTGCAGGCTCGGTACACACGGCTATAAACGTAACCACGCCGATTGATATCTCGCGAACTCAAATAGATACATTCGTGTACTGAAAATTCAGTATTTCAAGAGTTTTATAAAGATGCAGAGATTTGATTTTATGAAATGTTGCATCGTAATTGGCACCACATTCCTACAGAAAGTTATTCCATTCTGTTTAGAAGTTAAAAAGTTATTATTATAGAGGGACATGAAGACGTACATACATTCCCCAATTTCGAAACCTATCTTACCAAGGAAAGTAGACCAAATCGCTCTTTGGCAGTACCAAGAGATATACGTACTGTTTTAGGAAATTTTCCATACGGCTTCCTTCAACATTTTTTTAAAGTTAAGCATGCGAAATAGTTGACTGTGAGATGTGAAACACATGTCACAAAATCAATAAGTTTTCGATGAAGAAACTGAAACAAGTTAAGTTTCTACCTACCTTGCTTATTCTCATGAGGATGTGAAGATTCCTGTAGGGGTTTAACTTGAACACTCCCCCCCCCCCCTCCTTTTCTCATGGAGCCACGGTGGCTGAGCGATTAGCACGCTCGCCTCCCACCAAGACGAACCGGGTTCGATCCCCGGCCGGGTCACCGGATTTTCGCAATTTCGCTCCATATTCACTTCAATTACCAATAAGTACACAATTATGCCATATTACTTATCTTATTAGACGATTCTGTCAGATACTATCTATAACCTTTTCTTTGCACTATTATGGGTTCGGCCCAATAGCAGTTATGTCAGTTATTCAATGCCGTCACTGATCTTCCAAAAGTCTGGGACTGATCGTGGTGTCCCTTACAGGTTCGTGGTGTTTGGAATCGTTTGTTAACCCTTGTACATTATTTGTTTGTTTGACGTTGCATATTGTCTTTTTTTTTTTTTACTTTCTGTAGCTATTAGGGCTGGGATACTTAACGTCTTTTTTCGATAATATATTGAAAGATGTTTCCCAATTTTTCGTAAGTATTAAAATATATTTGTTACGGACTGATTTCACTGACATTATAGTACAACGAGTTAGCTTATTTCTGGTTAACGTTGCATGCATGGATTCTGGACTTGATATTGCAGAATGAGCTACCATTATGTGCCATGTATAAAATAGTTTATTTCTTAATGTTTTAATTTTTTCTATCTATTTCACTGGTTTTAAGTCCATTCCATCACACACGGGGGTGAATAAATATATATATATATAACACATATTTATAAGAGATAGGCGACGAAAGCACCTGATAGCAGAGATCCGTCTGGGACTTGAATCGTGTGGAATACTGTATGAACGAGATCGCGTACAGGAAATAGTCACAAGAATGGAGGATATTTCTGGATAGTATTCGTTATGCCGTAGTGATTATGAAGGCCAAGCATCGTTAACAGTATTTAAAAAAATTAACCGTACACAGGTGAGCTTATTTGTGTATCACGACAGTGTGTGGTATTTTTGTAAAAATGTATTGTAAGCTCTCTTTAATATACGTAACACTACTTCGCCAATACAGGCGCGCTTCTTTGCTATGCCGTAGTTTAGCACTAACACCGTAGCTGCTCAGTATCCGTTCAGAATGAAACAATGTATGTGAATGTTTATTTTATCTGGGGCCAACCTCTGTTGCTATCACGTGTTAATACTCTGAACACCCATCGTCAATCACTCGGGAGTAACGGAAACAGTTCACTTAACTCCAAAAATGATTATATTTTATTTAAAGCCAGTTACATCAAATCAAGTATAACCAAGTGTTACATACCGGGTGTCAACGCTTGACGTAGCCTCGTCCAGAACCAGAATCTTACTTCTTCTGAGGATCGCCCGAGCAAGACAGATGACCTGTTTCTGACCCACACTGAAGTTCCTGCCTCCATCTTCAATTTTTGCATCCAATCCGTTGCATCCCGGAAGTATTGTGTTTATGTCAACCTGCAAAACACCCATTGTAGGTATCTATTTACCTTTACTATCCATCGCTGGAAGATGGCTGGTAAAAACCAAAATTGATAAATAATACCAGATGAAATTCATACGTAGACTCAAAAAGTGCTATAGAATTTGCCATGCTGAGATTCGGACTGGAGCTTGGTATGAATTACAAGATGAGTGGGAAGAGAGGGGAATGGCTTGTTGAACTTCTAGATCCACTGGTATAACAACACTCGATTTCTTCTTGAAGGAGCCTATAGTCCGTTCCCCATTGGAAGCAACTTTCTCGGAGCCCTGCTAAATATCTACTTGCAGGCCCGTTTCGTATCCTTCCTCCAAATGTAAACAAACATTGCCATATAGCATGTGTGAAAATCAACGTTTACATCCCATTGTGTGTACATGTGATCGTATACTTTCGCTACACCTAAAAATAAACATTGAAATGCGACGTCTACTTTTATACCTGTCAAATGTGTTGTTTACTGTTTACAGCTTTTCAAATAATTCTGTCTTAGATCTATTTCCAAAACCATTTCGTACGAATATTCACAGTTTAAACCTATAACATTATTTAGGTGACCTTCATAATGTTTTAAAAATGCATGAATTAACCATAGTTCTTACGGTTACGTTACATTAACATATTTGTTTTACACGAAATAGCACATTACACGTAATGCACTATAACATTTTGTCGCGACTGTGTTTAACACTGTTACAACTGCGGGATAATGAACTGTAGTATTTAACTTTTTGATATTAATATGTGTTGGGTTATTTCTTTAAAAGTACGGCCTCAGTTAGAATAACGAAGGAATAGACAGTAAAACGAAAAAGCGATATTAAAATCAAGCACGCAACTCGTGTCGCTCATTTTTCGTTATAGAAACTTAAAAATAGCGGTGAACATGCACTCACATAAGCCTACCGTAACTTTTATTCCACTATATTTATATGTATTGCTACTTACTGTGTATTGGGTTTATTGAAATTTATTAGTGCTGGGCTTGGTTATTTTGTTGGGATTGGTGGTAAATCACGTTACACGACTGCGTTTCAAACACCCAGGGCAAAGGTGCAACGTTGTGATAAATAAACTACGTGGATGTAAATAAATAAATTCGCCATAAAAACAGTTCACATGTACAACGTATAAATAGTTCACATCAAATATTTGAAATCACGCAGACACAGATCCAGCGTAACTATCACCAAACAGCAACGCCGCGCTATTTCACCCACAACGGTTAACGAAACACACCGTAACACTATATTTATTACTGCCCCAGAAACACAGATTTATCACAACATCGTAACTTGCTTAGGTCGGTTTAAAAAACACAACGTCTACAAACATAATGTGGTAATTTGAAGAATTTTTCGGAGTAAGTATAATTTACGCTCCTTTTGGTAAAACAGCAACACGCCATGTCATGGCTCACCACGTCTGCCAACTTCAATTTGTTTCTGCCCCGCCATAATATCTAAATATATTAAAATAAGTATTCAAATCCTTTTCAGTTGTAAATTACAAATTCAAAAATCATTATTTTGCTGTAATAAGTATGAAATGTGCTACAATTCAAAACATGTACAACTTGACTGCTTACTAGCGAAGTGAAACTTCCCGAGTGTGAAAGAGGCAAAGGCAAAGAGAGAGAGAGAGAGAGAGAGAGAGAGCGAGAGAGCGACAAAGCTTGCTCAGCAGACTGTTGCTTCAAAATTGCTCTCGCTCGACAAAACAAAGCTGTCTAGTCTACTATAAAATATATTATAAACTATTCATCCAGGACGAATGGAAAACGACATTATGGCAAGGACATCGCAGGCATAAACTTAAGATGAAGTAAAGTTATTTTCGTTTTCTGCACTTGTCTTCAACATTGACACACCAATTATCAATAGGGTTGTCAAAATTAAATGGCCAACAACGATTAAGATGTTTAGGTTAAGTTTTTTTTTAAATTAAATCCAAGCATTTTAATTAAGTAAAATATTTTGACTAACTTCAGTATATTCCAGTTGCACTAAAACTAGGTCAGAAAAGGCGTAAAAGCGTATCAAAGAACTTAAGTAATCATTTTTCTAACTTAAAATTTGAACAATGTGCATTTTGACAGTCCTATGGACAGAAAAGCTGTCCAATGTTGGAAGATGCTTGGTGGTAATTGCACACCTGGCATGCGCACACTAACCTACACTCCCTGCACAGTACGCACCTCGTGAAGAGCTGCCCAGAGGCGATAGTCGGGTAGCTCGGCAGAGGGGTCGAGGTTGGAGCGCAGCGTGCCCGACACCAACACTGGGTCCTGCGGGATGATGGAGATGGCTCTGCGCAGCTCGCGCAACCGCACCGTGGATGTGTCGACGCCGTCGACCAGCACGGAGCCCTCCACCGCCGCTGCCATCCTCAGTAGCGCTGCCACCAACGATGACTTTCCCGCTCCCGTCCGCCCCACCACACCTACCTGTGTCGCTGCTTCGTTGGTTTGTTCGAATAAAGGATACCTCAAAGTTGCGCAGGGTGCGGAGCAGGAGCAGTGCTGGAGCAGGAATGTGTGCGGTGCAGAAGCGGAAGTGGCGAGACAGCAGAAAGGGTACAGTGTGGGAGTTGGAGCAGATGCTCTAGAGGAATGCTGCGGGAGTAGAAGCAGTGAGGAAGTGGGAGCAGTACAGGAGCAGATGTATGTGCAGTGCAGAAGTGGAATTGGCGAGACAGCAGAAGTGGTAATGGGGTGGTGGCAAAGCGATAAGGGGTTGGGTACAGTGTGGGAGTTGGAGCAGATGCTCTAGAGGAATGCTGTGGGAGTAGAAGCAGTGAGGAAGTGGGAGCAGTACAGGAGCAGATGTATGTGCAGTGCAGAAGTGGAATTGGCGAGAGAGCGGGAGTGGTAAGGGATTGGTAGCAAAAGCGACAAGGGAGTGGGAAGAGTGTGGAAGTTGGAGCACTGAGGGAGCAGAAGTGGTAAGGGAGTAGGATCTGGGGGAGTTAGGGAGCAGGGGGGAAACGGGAGTGGCAGGAGTAATGATTGCTACGAGACGGGAAGTGGTGCTGGAGTTACATGGAAATGGGAGCAGTGCAGGAGTGGGACTGGAGTAATGTGGTGCAGGAGCTCTGGCGTACTGGTCCCTCGTCTCCTTGACCAAAATGCAGATAATTATACAACTTGGGATGCATCTTACTTTCTAAACAGCTATTACGTAATATATAAACTTCACAAACACGTTTGGCTTCTCAATGAAGGCAATATTTTCGGCAACAAAATTTCAAACAGAATAAGATGACAGTCGTAAGAGCTACTGAAGCTCATCGTAAAATTTTCGTAACTTGGTCATCATTGATATTTAATAATTTTATGTATGACTGGTTTATTGTCAAACACCTCATGTCCGTTAAATGTCATAGTCGCGTATATTACAAGGTTTTATTTAACTTCAGTCACTCATTTGTATGTACGGTAGTTGTCTGTGAGGTGTATATCCAGCGCCCACTGAATCACTAGCAGTCACAATACAGGGTGCGGCATTTAAAACAGGCCACCTTAATAAATAGCCCACTTGTAAAGATAGAAGGAAATGGTTCAGATAAACGTTGTTTGGGGTGAAAGGGGCTATAATGTGACGTTAACAGTTTGGTGTTACGTCAAGGGGTGAAGAAGATATGGGGGGAGGGAACCATCAACTTCTGTTTTGTAAATGAGATGACATACTTTATTTAACACCTCTGAACAGCTCTTCGCAAGATGAATGCAAACATGTGTCAAACGTACTAGAAAGGTGAACATTAAACCACATCGTCCCATTTAATATACCGAAGTTGACATCCATATTTCCGTCACCCCTCGGTGAACAACACGCCTATTTATTAACATAACATTATGGCCCCTTTCATCCCAAACAACGTTTGTCTGAAACATTTTCTTCTATCGTTACAAGTGGCCGATATATTAGGGTGGTCTGTTTTAAATGCCTCACCCGGTATATTTGGTAGACAATTTGACGATTAGTGGTAGCTTATAGAGTTTCAGTGCCGGGGAAGTCCTCATTTACACATGGTTGTGTGGGTGAAAGACCCTCCTAACTGTGAAATACAAGCAGGAATTCAAATGATCGACCGCGTGTGTGTATGTGAACTATCATTTGAAAATTCGGATCTGCGTGAGCTCGTGTTACAGTGTAAAATACATCAACATAGACACACGTGTAAGTTGAATAATGAATATGCAGCATGCCGGTTCTACTTCCCGCGAAAAGAGTGCACTGAAACTCGCCCGATCACAAGCGATACCGATGACTAAGGAGTCTGGCAATGTATAAATAGTCAACCTATTTAATAGAAAAAAATAGGTGAGACAAACAAGTGAAAAATAAATTAAAAGTAAAAAACCTTTTAATACCAAGCTTTTATTAATAAATGAACTAAAAAGATAAAAAATAAGTATAGGCGTAGTTACAGAATTTGTAAAACTTGTAAGACGTGGTCGAACAGCCGTAATAAACTTTACTACAAATTAATATTTTTGTATCAATTTATATTCAGCATATAAAATCTTGGCGCAATATAGAACGTATGCCTCGTTTGCGTAAGCGTAGTAAGCACATATATTGCGTAAGTCTCTTAAGTATTCGGCCAAGCATTTATATACTAAATATAAATTGATACAAAAAATATTCATTTGCAGTAAAGTTTATTACGGCTGTTCGACCACGTCTCACAAGTTCTATAAATTCTGTAACTACTCCTATAATTATTTTTACCTTTTTATTCATTTATAAATAAAAGCTTGGTTTTTAAAGTTTTTTCTACAGTTAATTAATTTTACTGTGCAACTAATTGACAGCAGACTCAGCCATCACTCACATGCCAGTTTCAATTATGAAACTTTTGTGACATATAACGGCTGCATAACCAGAACAATAATATCACAGTGTTTCGGTGTAAAATTAATTAAACAATAATTTTTGATGTTCATTTCCATGAGAATATAAAAACATGGCAAAAAACTACTACATGTGTTATGTTGTACTGTGCCTGTGTTAGTGAATTTAAATAATACTTCTACCGTACGTAGAACGTTAGCTCGTAGTTCGCTATATTTTATCACAATTTAATATACAATATCTGGAAAGTGTTTATTTTTATGTTTATTATTATGATGTCTTGTCAAGATAAAAATGTAATTGTAAAAAAACTTTTTTTTTTTTTTTTCAAACGCAAAGGTCGAGAACAAGGAAGGGGTATTTTCACTATAAGCGAAGTTGTTAAGGTCTTTTAAGGTACTTAATATCAAAAGTATACCCAAACTTACCTTCTCGTTAGGAAGTATTACAAGTGATAGTCGCCTGAGGGCGTATTGCGGGCAGCTTTCCGAGTATCTCAAGTACGCGTTGCGGAATTCGATTCTGCCTTTGTCAGGCCAATGTTTCAGGGTTGTGTCTCCTTAAACACAGAATGATTTTTTTATTACTTTTATATAATCGTAACACCTTGCTACAGTATCGTTTAACAACGATAACGCTGAGGCTACACAACACTACCATTGATCACTTATTTTATCCTACGGTCATTATCGTACTGGTAGTTCAAGCAACAAACTATTAAATGTCTTATTAAAGTGTTCATAATGACGAAATATGGAAATACAGTAGCGAGAGATAGAGTTTTCTTTGTATTTTGATAGTATTTTATATAGTTGTCGTTTTTTACGCTCGACTGTACCTAACAATACCAACTTGATGTTCATCTCTCCATCATACTAAGCTCAACAAGATCTGTAAAACTGGTTATACGCTAATCAGCCTAAAACTGCTTCCATGTTCCATCTTCATGTGAAGTATGAAATGAATAAGCTGTTTAGACGTGAAACATTAAATTTTAAGATTTTATTCGAATTTTCGGAAGTGATTTAATCTTTCATTAATATCATATACAGTATTCAAAGGAAGTAGGTGAGAATGGTCAGTTCTTCTAAAATAACCATATTATATTATTTTGTTCTTTACAGTCTTGTATTTATCGCAATTTAATTTTTATTTACTTGTTATGTACACTTTAAAGTCACGTTTTCCCTTTTGAGATTGGAACTGCCAAAGTGATAAAGAATTGCCATACCGTCACTTGGTTAAGAAACTAATTTTTATATCCCATTTCGTTGTGTCAAATTTGTACGAAACCTCGAGAAATGTGTGATCTAAAATACGCAGTGAATGCCTGCCATACCATTATTTCTTATACTGATTATTCATTTTTCTTATTTCAAGACTATCCCACTCTGACATATTCCGAAATATGTCGGAAATAATTCATGGAAGCTGTTTACCTTATACAGATGCACCAGTCAGTCGTGTATAGTTATTAAACTCACGCGGAGAAAAAATAATTTTAATTGCCTGCCGGTTGAACTGGTATCATATATTTTACTTTTATGGCTTTATATTTTTTGTTGTTACCACACTACATCTTCATCTGCATTTTTTAATAAACGAAATGATTAACAACTACAAGGCGCGGCACGTGAAATAAGAAATAATTGAATGACAATTTTATTGTAATCTGTAGCACACGTGCAGCGTCCTATCAAAACAATGATCACACTTCTTATAAGCCCTAATATATTACACGTGAACTTACACATATTTCTCTGTTCGAAAGTGCCCGTTATTATCGGTGTTAACAAAATAATGTTTGAATTAGTGTTTTGGATCGTTAACCAATAAAGGGACACCTCAAAAATGTATTGTTCAACATTTTAATTAAATGAGTTTATTTGATAAATAAACCATAGAACAAGAGATTGGAGTGTGGACAAGTTGGGCCGCCCTTAACATCGCGTGAGGTCTTGAGAGCCGACGTGAAGCGAGGTGAGAATGGAGTGGCGCCGGAATGCAAGGGCGGGAGAAAACGGAAAATCCCCGAGAAAACCCTCCGACCAGCGGCATCGGGCCCGATCCTCACGGGAAAAAATTCGATGCCCCCGCCGGGAATCTAGCCCGGTTCGCCTAAGTGGGAGGCGAGTAGTCTAACCACTACACCACCGCGGCACCCCATGCCATAGAACGTACGACTTCTCAGCGAATGCAAAAAGCACGTGAAAACATACATGTATTGTTGTATTAATGTTGGAATTTATAGCTTCGTACCTTCCATGAACGAAGCTGTGAGCAGCTGTAAATGACGCGGAGAAAACTTAATTTTATTGGAATGCTTATTTCGAAAACTCATTTTCCATTTTTTTTTTTTTTTTTTTTTTTTTTTTGCGAAATATGCCGATTTTTTTTTTAAATATTAATTTGGCCATTTATGGACCGCAATGAACTCAAGAAGACTTCTGGTTAGTCTTCTTCTTTCTTCCTTCCCAGAACTTCCTCATTTTTTCTCCACCTGCTCGTCTCTGTTCTTCAATCCACACTCTATTGGGTCTGATTCTCGGTCGGTCTTCCCGGAAATCTTGCCTTGTCGATCAGTCGCCTGATTTTCTCTCTGTTGTTGAACAATTCTTTAGTCATCCCAACTTTTTCTGCATCTTACCTGGTCTCTACCATCCATCCTGTTGTGCATTTCGAATTTGCAATGTAGTTGGATATTTTCTTTGTGAGTCTATTCTCATACATTCTTTCTAGATGTCCATAAACTTTCAGTCTTCTTTTTGTCGTCGTGTCTGCAATTTTTTCGGTATTTCTGTATAGGTCTTCATTCTTCCTCTTGATCCACGTGTTATCTGAGTTTTTTAGTGGTACCAAAATTTTTCTCAGGATTTTCCTCTCTCTTACTTCCAGTTCTCGCAGTTCTCCTTTCTTGTTCATCGTCAGGCATTCTGATCCTTATGTTGCTTCTGGTTTGATGACAGCATTATAGTGTCTAACTTTCGCTTGGATGGATATTGCTTTCTTATTGTAGTGATTTTGTGTTATTCTGTATGCCAATTCCTATTGGTTTGTTGTGTTGTCCAGTCCATTCGGTTGGATCCATTCTCCTAGATATTTAAATTTATCGACCCTCTTTATTTGTCCTTGTTCTGTTTTCATGTATATTTCCCTGCTGTGCCTGTATTATAAATATTCTGTCTTTTAGAAGGAGATTTCCAGTCCTGTTTTTTTTTTTCGTTTAATGTTTCCCCCATGGTTTGTGTGTCTGTTCTATTTTGTGTCATTAATGTTACGTCGTCGGCAAATGCTAGATATTTCATCTCAAATATTCCTTTTACTTGTCCTGTACTGACTCCTTTCACTCTTTTTTCTTCCAAGGCCGTTTCCCATGTCTTCATGATCGTGTTTAGTACAAGGTTGAAGAGAATTGGTGAGAGTCCGTCCCCTTGTCGAACTCCTGTTTTGATTTTGAACGCTTCGGAGATTTCCCCTAAGAATTTTATTTTAGATGCAGTATCTGCGAGTGTCTGTTCTATTAGTCTTCTCGTATTTTGGTCTATCCCTAACTCGTCTAATGTTAGGAATACTGTTTGTCTGTCTATTGAGCCATATGCTTTATTAAAGTCAACGAAGGTGACTGCAGTGTTCTTGTTCTGGAGTGTTCTGGCCCTTATTGTTTTCAAGTTGAAGATTTGTTCTGCACATGATCTTCCTTTCCGAAATCCTGTTTGATACTCTCCTATATGGTGTCCTGTTTGTTGTTCTACTCTGTTTAATAGTGCCTTAGATAGTATCTTGTATGTCACTGATAGTAAGGAAATACCCCTGTAGTTATTTACGTTTTGTCTCCTTTTTTAGTTGAGTGAGCGCATTAGTGCGTGTTTCCAATCATCTGGTATTTTTCCTGTTGACCAAATTCCTAGAATGACTTTATATATTTTCTCCACTGCCAATTATCCTCCAAATTTCCACATTTCTGTTGTTATCCCGTCTTCTCCTGGTGCCTTATTGTTCTTTAGTGATTTAATTATGTGTTCTATTTCTTCTAGTGTTGGTGATTCTGATGGTGGATTTTCTTGTTGTGGTTCTCGAAATTCTAACCTTTCAGTTGGGTCTTTGCTGTTTAGTAATTTCTGAAAGTATTCTGCTAGTAGTTAGCAGTTTTCTCTGTTGCTCATTACCAATACTCCATCTTTGTTTTTGATTTATATATTTAATTACCATATATATTCTATCCTAATTTAATGCGATGTTTTGTTAATTGTCAGTCGAATAAAATTTTTGTTACAATAAATAATTTATTTAAGGAATCAAACATTTGAGCACTTTAAGCAAAAAAAAAATGCAAATAACAAGGCGCAAATGATTAACTTCGATGTTATGAAGTATTGCTGCGAACAGCTAAGTCCGATCACTGACCTTTCAGCAGTATTATGAGCATTGGGTGTGTATAAGTGCGCTTAGTATAGAGGTAAGCAGAATGCAGTAAACTCCTTATAAAGAATGTACGAGGGTGGTTCCGAAAGTTCGCTGGCTGATATCACTGTTCGGAATCAGAGCCAATAGAAGGTTTGCAGCAGGTTCCTTCTCCGAAATAGTGGTATTTACACTCCGTACGCAGTTTCCAGAGACGCACTAGCATAGCAAGAGACCTATTTCAGACCATTTTCTGAGCTTCGGCGTAAAATACTGGATGTGGCTCTGTCATTTGCTGGCCCGCGTTAAACTTCCTACCTCTTAACTCATCCACCTTACATTTTGTTTTACAGATCTTAGTAATCAGCCTAAATGACCGGAAACTAGAAATCGAAGATCTTCCGAATTCAGTTAATATCCTTATTTTGCGTTGTGGGGAAAATTAAATAATGAGGAACGCTTTGATTATGGTTACATATGTGCATATATATATATTAAATGAGCAAGGAAATAATAAGAATTCGAATTTTGATATATCTATTAAGATGTTCCCTGAGGGTTGACGAGATTAGTTTTTAAAAATAGTTTTGGTTATTAAGGAGCGAAGTGTTGGAAAAGCCCAGAAATTACTGAACACCACCAATTATCTCCATAGCATTCCCTCGCATGTCATTTTCCTGTAAAGTGAGGGGAAGGACTACCCTAATAATATTATGAATGTGAAAGTTTGCATGTTTGTTTGTCACTCAATCAGGTCGTAACGGCTCGGCGGATTTGATGAAGTTTGGTACAGGGGTAGATTATAATCTCGATTAGCACATAGGATACTTTTCACCCCGGAAAAAAAACGAACGGTTTCATGGGGAATACACAAAATATGCCACCAACCATTAAGATAGAGCACTCGGTCGTAATTAAGGTTTGAATTTTGCACGCGGTTGAAGCCGCGAGTGACATCTAGCCATACATGAAACACTTCAGGTCTTGTTTTTCGAATAGCTCTCCTCAGACGAACTCGAAAACATTAACTAACATAGCACAGAGCCTTGTTATTAAAGGGCGTTTACGGTAAAGTGAGCACTTGTGAAATTATTATTATTATTTTTTTTAAGTATCACTGCACATCTAGCGGGCAAATTGACCAGCTGCAAGCGCCCAGCAAAGTTGGCAACAACGGGAGGAAAGTAATTTCATGTCTTAACACGTTGAATAAAATGTGTGTTAAGTAAACATGTGAATACTGAAATAATTAATTTTACTGTTTGATTCGTTAGCGCGCATAAGTGTATGATTGAACCAATTTGTACAATATTTACAATTATAATAAACTCGCAGTTTCACTTGACCGACGCATGAATAAATTGATCATGTCAACGGCACTCTCGATTTTGCATGTGGTAGATGAATATACAATGTGAGTACAGGTATTTCACAAGCAGGGATTATAAAGCAGGAATCACATAGCTACGACAAACCCAACACGACACGACGAAAACAGCAACAACGACACTACAATTAAAGTTTCTCTGTGACTGCTTTAATTACAGCATGACACGACAGAACCGACACGACGCTCTCGGAATTTTATTTAACTATTTAGAAGACGCTGGTAGGCTATGCTAGTTTTAAAGACGGTGTGCATGAGGGAAATTTGGAATACTTGATGGTGACAAAGTGTTATCGCTAATGCATATTAAGGTGAAATTATTATTATTAAGAGTTAAATAGAGTAATTTTCATTTTTTTTCTTTTAAAGCTGAGTATTTGCCAGTGTAGGGAAAGCGTGCCATAGAATTTCATTTTTCAAGGTTCACACTCTGTGTGTCGTGCCGCGCGACACGACGAAAATAGAAATAATTTCTAATCCAACATTACTGGCGGACGACAAATTTGTCGGGCTTACGTCAGATCTATAATGTATCTCATTGGCTGTTTAATTTTAAGTGTCGTGTCGGGGTTGTCGAGTTATGCTCGTCGGGGATATGTGACACCGGCATAAAAGTGCTCAGCGTACCGCGAACAGCTCTTAACGGCGTGTACTTTTCATCTGCCAAAGCAATGGACACTGCAGCTCAACTTTTATAGCGAGCCGAAAACGACAACTGTGAGGTGGTTTCGCTCACATTTGCAAAGCACGCCCCCCGACTATCATCGCGGGAGACGGTCGTAGAATCGGCGCAGTGTTACCAGCCCACGAACCTTCGGGACAGCCTTCGTACATCCGGGAATACAATCAAGGTGCCAGGAGGAAGATACACAGTAAGGAAATGCAACCCGAATCATTGCAAGTGCTGACAAATTGGTTACACCAGGACTTCCACGTGAGGCGAGCGCGAAGGGACTAATATATTGGCCTGTAAGATTTCTCTGTATATATAATCCCGTTTATTTCTTTATTTACATTATTTACACACAACAAAACTCAGTTCTTGGTCAGTTTACATCTGGAAGTGTTGAGGAATAACATTCTGCTTAATTTTTATAACGAACGTAATTTCATAACTGAAACCCAATAAGTAGGAATAGAAAAATTTCGCGAATTCATTTCAGGACAAGATAGACGTCCAAAACGTGTAAGTTGAAGTTGCCTTTTCAATTGGATCACAGATCATTAGATAAGGCCTGGACGACTCTGATCCAATAGCAGACTTCCAGGGACACAAGTAGCGAGTGCCATACTGCCAGGTGTGGACTAACACTGACTGCTCTCTGGAGCAGCAGCCAATGAACACACATCTGAGGCTCCAGTGCACACAGGACTGTGCCTACAGGTCATTGAACTCACGAAATTTTCCTATCCCTACCAATACGATATCTCAGTTTTACACTAATACTAGAATCTTTTCCATAAAGTAAAATAATTAGAGTTTTACTTGAATAGCGAATAACTAAATGGACAACAATAATGTGCTCAACAGCAAGTTCTGTCCCACCATAAAAGAAGTCCAACGGATTTAAAAAAAAAATATGCTAAATGATTTTGTCTAATTGAGAGATACTTACAACAGGTTCGTTTAGCAACTAGTCAGATAGTTCTGGAATTTGGAAAACAGTTTACGTGTGAAAGGGTACCTGCGCGTTATTTTTATATCTGGCAGCGCTCGAAGTGTCGAATGACTGCAATGAACAAAACGGACTGAATATTATGTTACCAAGGAATGAACATTTCATTACAACACCGTCAACTAGGCATTTATTGGCTGACATCTGGCCTATAGTAGATGTTGTACAGCACGGCAAGCGTGCCCAATGAAGTGCCGACTAACGGGACAGTATTGTGTGGGAATACGTAGACCATAAATGTGGTGTGGCTGTGTTGGGGACACGGCCATTATTTTTTGCGCGTTTACGTTTACGTTGACGCGCTCGAACGCCTTGATGTTTTGTTTACTTTCCCGGCGCCACATCATTCGATCATATGGGGTTTTATGGGTATCACTTGATTGCTGTTGAGATGCTCTTTCTAACCGTATACGATTTACGTATTTCGAATTGGCTTTTTGACGATTATAGGCCGACATTGTGTTAAGTTTTCTTAATTTTTTTACATTAAACTCATACAATTTCACCATAACCATGCCACATAAATGTTTTTATCCACGCAAACCGATTGATCTTGACGAGAGCTGTCAATTGAAACTTAAACGAGCGTCGTAGATCCCCCTAGTCAAAATTTATACTACGCGTAAGTTATGAGACACGGAGAAACGAACTAAAAATTCCGCCTCCCTCCACCACGTCTTTCTAACCCTCCCAGCGCGATGCTTCGCAGTCCTCTCTCAACGTAACACTTTCTTTGACCCTTTGGCAATCGAGTGGTGTAATTCAGTTTTGAATGTAGACGATAGATTCGGAGCTGCAATGCCAAACTGTATCCCCCGATTTTGTTACCATCGGATTTTCTGGATTGCCTCTCACTATGACCACAAATTTAGAAACGTATTTACGTAAAGTAATATTCTCTGAAGTGGAGGATATAGGTCATTCACCTCTAATACGTCTTGAACATAGACTAAAGGCGAGGTAGACATATTATTCGTCTTCTGCGCACGTACTGGACCTTGATCTACCGCAAACCAACACGACTGCCAAAGTCACATGGTCAGCAGTGATGGACGTGTTTGTTTATGTCTTAATCTTGAAAAGACAAACACGTTTATATGAGTGGGATACTTGTAATAGTTTGAATTCTATCACGCTGTATTACAAACTGGTTAGACGAAGTATAAAAACATCTCAAAGAAGTAGTTTACAGAACAGTGTCCCAACCTCTACCCCATGTCCACGTCGTCTGCGATAGCCATGCTGACAGAAAAGCAGTTCTATGTTCGGACACGGATACTGGTACTGCACACTCAGCGAGATCGCTCTACCTCGTATTCACTCTAAGGTCTTGAATGCCCATGAATAGGCTTAGTTGTCGCACAAAAGATATAGTGTGTTAGGGGTGATCATTTCTACAAAAAAACACAGCATTGCTCTAAGGACAGGAATCTTTTGCTAATTCATTTCAGGACAAGATAGACGTCAAACATTTGAACACTGAACTCGCCTTTGCGATTTGATGAAAGTTCATTAAACATGCCTTGGATTCTCTTAAGCCCCTGTCACAGTGTCAAATTTTTCCGTCAAACTACTTCCAATAATTTTGGTAAAATAAAGATTGACAGTTATGACGTCATCGAAACGTCATAAACGCAGCCATATCTGTCTGAAAAAAGTTGGATAGCTTCAGTTTCCTTCAAACATTTGAAAATTGGACCGGTTCTAAAAATTTATTTGATGTTGGACGGTCTCAGCCAGTCAGAATCACGCACGACAAAAATTAGATTCCAAGAAAATTAAAATGACGAACAACTGCTGGAAACGAAGTAAGTTATGAAGATAAATTATTTATGTAGAAGCTGTCTGGGCATGAATGCTATTTTAAGAGAATTTTGCTACGAACTCAGAGGCATTAAATTTAACTGTGCAGGAAACATATCTTATAAATAAAATTTAAATTTAGTAAAGAAATGAAAATATATTACAATATTACTTACATTTCTTCTTGTAATGGACCGCATGGAAGTACCAAAGCAATATCTCAATATGAAAATAAATATACATAATATATTAAATTTAATTGTCCGAATAAAAAAATTTGACAGTGAGACATTTTAAAACACATTTATGATTATTTGATAAAATTTGTTGGGAGGAAAAATTTGATGGCCGTATTTTTCCCTCAAATTTTATTGTCAAATGTAGTTGAAGACAAAAATTTGACAGTGCGACAGGGACTTCAGCCAACATAAGACTTGCAATAGAACAAGTAGAGAATCCCACGCAGCCAGGTGTGCAGTTATACTGGCTACTCTACGGGCCAGCAAGCCAATGAACTAACATCTAGGGCTCGAACGTGCAAAGGACTGTGGCTGTGTTCCAAACAGCCAGCACTCACTCTCGCACTCACTCTCCCTCCTTATGGCACTATCGTCACTCGCACTCTTCAAATTAATCGATACTGTCTGCAATTGATTGTTATTTTGCATTAGCAAAGTAATATTTACTTTGAAAAACGATACATTCATTAATATTTACATTTCAATTAACAATGGATTGATTAGTATGGATGATGATGGGCATGATAGTAATTTATGAAAAGAGTCAGGTATAAATTTTATCTGAAATCAACAGTTTTAGCTTAGAATCATAGCACCGTTTATTATAAAATGATGAATGAATAATTTTTGAATTTATCCATACATTAGATATTTACTGAAAATACTTTACAGTGAAAAAATACTTGTTCCTGTGCCATTCCACTGTTTTCAGTAATGTAGTATTGCTTTATAAATGCGTAAATTGTAATGCGTAACCAAAAATAGGCCTATAATATATTTGTTTACGAAAGTCACACGAAGGAGAGTGAAATCAATGTAGTTTTTTCTTTATTTTTTTAATGTTAGAAAACGAACAAAAAATGGCGGTTGTAGCTAACACGGATAGAGAGCAGGCATATGCAAACACTCGTCAACAAACACTCGCTCTCGATGGACATTTGTAACAGCACTCTCTGACGTCATTGCCGAGTGCGAGTGCATGAGAGTGCGCATTTTTGCTATAGTCCACTCACGGTTACTTCAGCCTTTCCTGAAGCCCTGCTAAAGTCCTACTTCCAGGATATTCCTCCGCCTCGTGCAAACTAAGCCTAATTAAGTCTGGAGAATTACACCAGAGGACAACGCACCGCATTCGTGCGCACTCATTGTAACAGTATTTTGTATAAGAACTATTTCTCGCTGGGCGCTACCAACATAACTATTTTCTTCCTGATTTTATTCAGATTATTTATAAATGAAGCATTATAATTTATAAATAAAATATGAATAACATTTCAATTTAACAGAAAAAAAAACAGTAACTTTTATGAACACGAGAATAAAACGCTTGTGATACAGGGCGTGTTGAAGAAATAACAAAACACGTCATACATGGGGAGATTTTTCGAGGGTTTGATTCAAAAAGTCCGAAGATACCGTGAATGGACTGTGTTTGGAACACGGTCTGCGGAGTCTAGCTTGCAAGTCATTGAACTCCCGTCCCTAAGCACTACTTACGATCGTTACCAGTGTCCGAGTGGCTCGGCGATTCCTCCCGCTCCAGGCCGGTGTATTCCAGTATGCGATGGACGGACGTCATCGTGGCCTCCGCTTCCGACGCTTGGCAGACGCCCACGACAGTTATCGGGACGAGCCCCAGGAGCTGAGTTATGGCGAAGCCCACCTTGCCGGAGTTACTCCCTGCCGACGGCGCAAATCAAGTCCACGCAACATTTAATACCCATGGGTAGAGCCTCGAGTATTTCGCGGATTGAGTTGGCAGCAGGCTAGGCTAGACAGCCCTCTATACACTCGAGACGGTATCGTTTGCTTATTGGTTGCCTGTAATCGAGTGAGGCCTCTGTACAGGACTGTCAAATACTCACTCACACTACTGCTTCGTGTTTATTCCTGGCTCGCAGTTAAACGGGGCGTGTCTAAATCACTGTCGTCCAATCACAACAGTAGGAGAAAAGAACACGTGTTTGGAGCCTACCTCGCCTCCGAATGAATTCGCGAAATATTCGTGGCTCTACCTATAGGCTATTCACGGTAAAACGAGCACTTTTGAAAGCTCTGCTTAAGATCTACTTGTATGTACATTGGGTATTATTCCGCCTTATGTAAAATTAACATTGACGTAGGCCTCATCATTATATTCGTGCGTGGGTCTCATGGAACTGTGAAATTATTGGAAAAGTAAATATTTTACAAAACTGCTCATTTATAAACTTCGATGCATAAAAAAAAAAAAACAGAAAACCAAAGAAATAATTTTAGTTATTCCAAATGGTTACCTAATACATTTTATTCAACGGTTGAGATATGGAACTAGGCCCTACTTCCCATCCATCGTTACCAACTTTAATGTGCGCGTGTCACTGAGTACACCCGTTAAAATACATCTAGTTAGGAACGGTGACTTTTTTCTGAAGTTGATTTCAAAAGTGCTCACTTCATCGTGAACTGCCTTTGTATAGGCTGTTAACGGTAAACAGAGAACTTCAGAAAGCCCTGCTTTAGTTATACTTGTGTGCAACTTATGTATTCTTCCCCCACACGTTAAATTAAACGTTGCCAGGAAACCGATCACTTTATTCATGCGCCGGCCAAGTTAAACCGTGAAATAAATAGAAAAGCAAAAATTTTACTAATTTGCTAACTGTTGCGCTTATATGCATTAAAAAAGAAAACAATTAATTCCAGTAACACTTTAAATTCAAAGTCAAGACATGGAACTACTTTTCCTCCAATGTTACCAACTTTACTGGGAACATATCTTACCAGTCAGTGTGTTCGTTGCATTCAAAAGTATATGCGGGTAAGAGCGGTGGCATTTTTTTCCAAAAGTTAATTTCAGTTCTCAGTTAACCGTGAACAGCCTATATCACGTGATGTTTGAACGATTCTTGCAATGGGGATGGAAGCCTTTGCAACATTTTGTTACAGTCACAAAAAAAACCATCCAACGCAAAAAAAAAAACTTAGGCAAAATATAACAAAATCATCATCGTTGTTAGTTTGACACTCATTCAGTTTGTACTATGATTTTTTTTTCTTGTGACGACTGACTCCATTCCTGCTCGGAGTTGTATAAAGGTAACATAATTATTTCGCTGCGTTATATTCCTTGTGATATTTTACTAGATGCCTTCATTTACTGGGATTACATGTATGTCAGACGTTTGTTGACAACGGTGAACTCTGGTTCGTTTCTGTTTCTGCGTAATTGTTTCAGCCTCACGTTATTTCATTTCATTGAAGTTTCTCTGCGAACGTAAAGTGTTGCGATGACGCGCGTCTATAATGTTATTTGAGACAACTACGTAGGCCTATACCATGCTCAGAGGCGAAGTTGGCTCGGTGATTTGACACTAAAATTCCAAACAACTCGAGCCATCGGTGTCTCCCCCTCCCCCTCCCCGCCCTTTCCGAGTTCCAGCGATCAGGAGATTATCGAACGGGGACAAACGCGTGGGGATCGTAGCTGACATCGATTTGGTGCATGGGTTTCCTTGGGGTTTTTCCCTTTACATCTTCCACCGTCCCGCATTCTCATCTTCCTTCGTACCTTTCTTCGGGCTGGCTGTAACGAGAAAGGCGTTCCTCGGGTGGAACTACGTCTACGCTAGAGTTAACGCTAGCACGCTCTCTCGCACACGCGTTGACCGCGGACCGTGCCTAAACAAAGGGAACAACGAGTATGCTTACAATCCCGCCGTGACTATCGTCCGTAACGAATGGGGGGCCGCTGAGGCCACGTAGCTGGCGCTCCGGCCTCCTGCCAAACCGATCCGAGTTCGACTTGCGGCCGGTCGCAACCGCGTGGCAGACATGGCAGGCGCTACCGATGACAGGCGTGGTTTCCCGTTTCCCCTGCTGTTACGTTCCTTCGCCGCTCCACGCTCCGAGTCGTACACATCAGTGTATATAGGCGCATCCAAATCTGCACGTTGGCCCACGATGACGTACAAAATTGCCATGATCTTTTTTAACCTTATGTGTCAAATTTCTCATACTGTGCAGTAAATATGTTTGAAACCATCGCATACACTACTGGATGTTTACCAATAAATATTTAACACTGGAGCTTATGGTCCCAATCCACGTTACTCTTACATTTTGTATTTTTTCCTCTACGTGTCACCGACCGTAAAGAAAAAATGCAGTTGTTTGGGAACACCACCACTTCTTTCATTCGGTTTCTAAGTTACAGATCGTGATTTTCCCAGTAGCTACCCTGAAGCTGCCTTTACTTACTTCAGTGCATTTAAAACGTGGAGGTCGTTAACATGTTCCTCGTGTAATATCCCTGCTCTCAATCTAACAGAAGCAGGCATACTCGCCTTATTGTAACAAGAATGATCACACCTCTATTTCGTATACATACAGTTAAAGCAGCAGTAGATTCCTGTAGGTGAAGGGTTATAAATGTCAAATAAGATTTTACACTGATCAAACTACCATACATTAAAAGGTATGTTAAAATACTTAACAGGCTGATGAAAGTAATATTTTCTTTATTATAGTCAATAAACATGATCATTACCTTCAAAAATGAAGAAGAATGACATTGCCACGGTTATGAAGACCAGAGCGAAGATGTCAAGTGCGAAGCCGTAAGCCGAGTTAATCGCTATGTAGAGCTGATTTGCGGCAGTATGCAAATCCTAGAGAACAACATAAAGTAAAGAATACGTTACGTCAAACCAGCTGGCCTTGTTCCCTCTGTACATGCTGAAATATGTGTGTAGTTGGAGACAGAGAGAGAGAGAGAGAGAGAGAGAGCACGTTGATAGAATATTAGTTAGGCGTGTATGTGCAACAGCCTCACATATGGAACGCCGTGGAACTTACCCAGCGTATGGGAAGTCACTGAAATAAATCGTTGGCGTGTGGGGAGAGTAACTGCAGTAAACCGTAAGTGACTGCAGACAAACGTGTACTGAATATGCAAATATGAATGGACGTAAGATTCCTGTGAATAATAATACAGCTTAGCTGTTTCAAATACAGGACTGCATGTGTGCGCGAGACATAGAGAAACACACATTTACACACACGCACACACACACACACACACACACATATATATATATAAGAGCTTACCCCCATAGACTGGAAGTTCCTGGCTCCGAATAAAGTGTAAATTACATTGACACACATGAACAGAATACTGACACATAAAAGATAAGTGTCTCAATACTACCAGAAAAACTACTAGAAACAAATGCCCATCGGTGAAGCATGAATTTAATGGCCAACGATTTTCATTAATCAGTGGTTTCCAAATGAGAATAAAACTATTATGCTTTTAAGTGTAGGGTAGGTGATTCAATTAACTTGTAGCAAAATAATAATCATATTAAGTAATTAGGCAGCTGGAAGAGTTACGTGTAATTATCAGTGCAAAAACTACAGTGTTCGCTCACAAAATTCAGTTCCAATTAAAATGTCACACAAAATTAGTTAAAACTCTGCTCTGGCTTGGCTCACAATATTTAGGTAGAGACAAGAAAATCTTTCATTGAGGGTAGCTGTGAGACTGTTAAGATAAGTCTAACAAAAGAATTACTGCAGGATTATAGGTCAATGCTTCACCTCAGGTACATACGGAGAACAACACATATGTCTGATACATGTGCCGTATTTCTTGCAGATTAAAAGCCGTAAATACTCATTGGTCCTCTTCATTTGCGCTCCTGCGTACTCTGGCGGCCTGGGGCAGCAGCCCTGGTTGCCAGTTAAACGACGTATCACATTCAACATGTCGCGCAAGTTCGTTCACAATAATCAAATTTTCACTCAAAATTCCAAATTAAAAATTCTATCACAACTATATGGTTTACCTCTAAAGCACATTCAAAAAGTCCCCTCAGCTAGAGTAGTCACGGTCAGCTGCCAGCTTACGTGAAACACGAACATTACTGAAACCTAACAACATTGTGAAAAAAAACTATGCTTTCCTAATATACATGCATGTGATACAAAATAATTAACATACAAGGAAAAAATTTGAATTAAAAATATTACAATAATAATCATGACAAAATATATGCACGTTAACATATCATACACGTTATTATGTAAACATTGGCCACTGCCAATATGACTGTCAATTAGGTCGAAAACAATACGTCACAATATACATTAAATAAATTACATTGATGTACTCTTAATATAACATCATACGATTATGTATGTAAGCAGAAGGACAGTTTAGACAAGTTCTATGGTGATTCGGTCAAGTATTCCATAAGATATGAGAGTTTAAATATGAAAAAATGACGGGCGATTTAACGTATTACTTAGTGGCTTATTTCCCTATAAAGTAGTTGCAGGGCCTATATGTATATTAATTCTGAATAAAATCAAGTTAATATTATTATTACGTCGTCAGTTGAAAATTATAGAACGAAAGGAGCATTCAACACTACAAATATCGTGAAAATTATTTCAGAAATGACTATGATGTTGTATTTAAATTAAAATTATTAGCGATCACTTTTATCGTGCAAACTGCAGAAGTAATAAGTTCGTGTCTCTTATGCTCACAATATGAACTGTCAGCATGCCAAATTGAGTTCAAATCTGTTTAATTTTTACAGAGATATAATAGTAACACGAACTGTAATGATACAGTCCTTATAGAATAGATAACTGGTATATTTAATGTTACTTAATTAAAGATTTCTGTAATATAAATATTGTTTATTCTTCTTTTTTAATTTTTAGGGATGCCTTTTGATACTTTGTGAAATATGATAAAAACGTTTTCATTCAAAGTGGCACTAATTTTACAAAACGGCAGATGTAAAACCATGAATAAATAAATAAAGTGGTTAACTGAGTAGGACCCGCATAATAATGAGTTGAGTTAAGAGATTTTCACGGCTCTTGGTTAAAAACGAGATCTTGAGAACCGATGAGGGTGAAATGAGTTGAGAATGGAGCAGCGCTGGAATGCAAGAGCGAGAGAAACGGGAGATCCGCAAGAAAATCCACCGACCAGTGGCATCGTCTAGCACGATTCCCAAATGCGGAAGCTATCTCACTATTGCCGGGCCGTTCTGTTGTCACGCAGCTACTGACCGGTCCGTGACGGGCTACAGACGGGCGAGCATGAAGCCACTGGCATATAATCCATTCACGGTTACTTCGGACTTTTATGAAGCCCTGCTCAAGTTCTACTTTCAGAATGATTCTCCGCCTAGTGCAAACTTAAGCCCCTGTCACGCTGTCAAATTTTCGCCTTCAATTATATTTGACAATAAAATTTGAAGATAAAATACGGCCATCAAATTTTTCCTTACAACAAATTTTATCAAATAATATTGAATGTGTTTGAAAATGCGTCACACTGTCAAATTTATTTTACTGAAAAATCTAATTTTAATTATTATTTTAAAATTAATTTTATATTGAGATATTGCTTTCCCACCTACCCCCCCTTTTTTTTTTTTTTTTCAGCAATGTAAGGAAAGCTTTGTAATTTATTTTCGCTTATTTACTAAATTCAGATTTTAATTATCAGATATGTTTCCTGTACAGTGAAATTTAATGCCTCTGAGTTCGTAATATTATGTGCAATATTCAGTTATAATAACATTCATGCCCAGGCAGCTTCTACATAAATGAATTATCTTCATTACCTACTTCATTTTCAGAAATTGTTCGTTATTTTAATGTTTATTGACGTTCATTTTTGTCGTGCACGATTTTGATTGGCTGAGACCGTGAAACATTAAATCAATTTTAGAACCAGTACGATCTTCAAATTTTTGATGGAAACTGAAGCCGTCCAACTTGTGCAGACAAATATGGCGGTGTTTATAACGTTTCAATGACGCCATAACTGCCCAACTTTATTTGACCAAACTTATTGGAAGCAGCTTAACGGAAAAATTTGACAGTGTGACAGGTGCTTAAGCTCTTAACTAAGTCTAGAAAATTTCCCCAGAGGACAACGCACAGAATTCGTGCGCACTCAGTTGTAATAATATTTTACATAAGAACTATTTCTCACTGGGCGCTACCAATGCAGATTAGTTCTCATTGCTTTTATTCATGTTTATTATTAATGAAATATTATAATTTTTAAATAAAGCTTCAATTTAACGACAAATAAGATACTTCTATGTTAGCAGAGGTATTAGACCCTAAGATGCTATGGGATATAGTTCGTGGCTGAGCGAAATGTTTGGAAAACATGCTCTACATCGCCTGATTATTTAAGCGCCTTCCTTAGCGGCACCTCCCCCCCCCCCCCCGCCAGTTACCAATACGGCATCGAGACGCAAGACAAAGTCAGTGTATGTGAGTGTGTCGGAGTCGGCACGAAGCAGAAGGCAACATCCAGATTTGGCCTAGAGGAGCTACAGGTCCTAGCAGCAGAGAATATCTGGTGATCACAAATCGCGTAGCGGTAGGGCGTAACGTTACTTAACGAGTCCCCGTCACCTTCCATATTAAAGTAATGATTCTGGAAAGGTTAGGGATTAACGGCGTTCAATAGTGAACTTGTAATTGTAGTGTCATCTTATTGTAAAGTAACTGATATCTATTGTTTGTACGAGTAAAAGTATTAGATTGTCCAAGCACAGAGTTTGTTGTTGTTATATATATATATATATATATATATATATATATATATATAAAATCGAAGGAAACTTAATTATTGTTCAGCCATCGACAGCTATCAAACCCTCTGTAAGTCTCCCGATCCTAGAGAAGTGATTACTAAAGTATCGAGTTATTGTGTGACAGGACTCAGTGTGGACTGAGTAAGAGATGATATATTAGGAGTTAGGGAAAGGGAGACGTTACAAAATGATTCGTCCATACCTAACTTTGGCACTAGCATGAATCATAGTAGTTATCCGTGTGCATTAGTTATAATTGTGATTGGCTAAAGTTAATACTCACTCTACTTTGCTAAGCGAGATTAGTAATTTTCAACTAGTTAGCATGTGTTTTTAGGAAATACTGCCAGGTTACCATCTCTATAGTCTTCGGGTAACACTAAATTCACATTTTCCTAATTTAGAATTCTCAAAGAAGTTCCGTTTCAAATTTTAAGTCAGTAATACTGTAGATGATTAATTGTAGCGAGTTTCTGAAATTATATTACCTCGCATAAAGCTTAAAATCTGTTATTCGTCGCAGTAAATATTTTATATATGAAATTACACGACAGAGTTTGTAACGTGTTCATTGTTTACTACTACAAATATATTACGGCTGTAGCCCCTACTTTATTAACTCAATAATTTTTAACCGCGTAACTGTAAGAGTAAGCAAATTTGTAAAATATTTGCTTTTCCAACAAGTTTTGTTTCACTTGACCGACGTGAATATGCACTTTGAATATATATATATATATATATATATATATATATATATATATATATATATATATATATATATATATATATGGTGGTGGATAGTAGATGGGAAATGGGAGAGCTGAATCACCAGCACTAAAATAGACAATTTCGATTAAAAGTATAGGAAAAAACTAACATAACTATTTCCGGCTATTTTTATCGAAAGTACAAGAAAAAAATTAAAAACTCAAAAGCCAAAATTAAGTAAATTTCTCGATTTCAAGCAACTTTTTCATATTTTCTAGAAAAGATCATTTATCAAGCGAGCAATCAAAATTAATCACATTTAATCCAAAACCATGTAAATTTAAGTCAAATCAATAGCATTTATAGATTTTAAGAGAGTTCTATTTCATGCATAGTTTTTCCAGCTGTTCACGAACAACTCTCCACACAGTCATGTGTTCATTAGGGACTGCACGCGCCACTTGACGGGTGCAGATAGATGGCACCTCATGGAGCCTCCGCAGCATCTTCTTCTCAAAGTGAAGTGATAACGTAACGTCATTTGCACGTTTCCACGAAGTTCCTAATGCACGTGAAGTTCCCTCCATTCTTTTCACCAGGTACGATACGATATCCGTCCCGCCGTAACCTTGTATTCATGAGACAATCGACTCAAATAATTTCGACGGCAGTATCTGAATGATTCGCAAAAACTTGGACAGTGTGCGATCTGTGACTTAGACCTCTTTAAATGGCAATTGTCGATACAGAACCTAGGTAGATTATGGTACAAGAATAAACGATGATAAAGGTCCAATTTTAAGTTGTAGTAACATAGGAAATGTCCTTGTGGAATGGATACGAAGGTACGGAGAAACAAGTAACCACAAATTGTACTATAATAGTAGTTTCACTATCCGTTTATGTACACCAGCATTATATTAAGTCGCAAAATATACTTTCCCGTGGAGAAAAAGTTGCATTGACTTTCTACATTAATGTTTTATGCAACACGCATGTATGATTACACATAAATTGCCTGTAAAATTCAAATGTGATATTGTCATAAATATTTCAGTTAGCATATTTTAATTTTCTTTTTCCTGGACAGTTCCGATTAAGTCCTGAACGTTTCTTTCATTTATTGCACGTGGCAGAAGCAGTGATTTTATCTACATGCGTGTTTGCTTCCATTGTTGAAGTCAATATTTCCATTCCGTATGGTGATTGAAGCAGACTACTAGCAACGTGCATTATGTGTTAAAATAACGTCAGTTTGAAGAACTGGGTCCCGTTTCACTTTCTTCTAATGTTTCTAATTGTTTTAAAGGGATTGAGTTATTATAATTTTACTGTTATTTATATTATAATAAATAAATATATTACTCATACTTTTTTCTTCAGGCAAGTCTAAACTTCCATAGGGTCTAAAATGATATACCAAAAAAAACTTTATTAAATTTGTCTCAAGCCGTGGTGGAATTGATTAATCCCGCATTTAGTAACTATCGATTTTGAAGGATTAAATTCAGTTGATGTCAACAGTCACCTGTTCGGCATTTATAACAACATGTCAAATTGCGAGTAACTAAGTAACCGAAAAATATATTTGAAGATTCGTAGTATTAAAAATAAACGTAATTTTATAAAATTATATAATTTTATAGATTTTATATATTTTATAATTGTCGTATGTAACAATATTCGAAGATTATAACTATTTCGACAATATTTTTCAATGCCGATTCATTAAAATAAATACAAACAAAGCATCAAATCCTTATGAGCTAGAACATTAATTTTGATTGGAAACCATAATTATTCATTTTAAAAAATTCTACTTACCCGTTCCTGAGTTATTTTTGAAGTTTTATTAAATTAATGGAATGAAGATTTAATCATTTTGTTTCGTTATTTGTTACTTTATTATTCAATATGTTTCTTTAAATTAAAAAAATTATAATAAACAGGAAATAATTTATTAGGGCCTATTTTAAAATCGGCAGGTGCCGTAGCAGCGGCCATGTAATGGCATACTATTTCCGCAGGCGTTTGAAATGCGCAGATTTCGAACGGTTGTAATTACATCAAACCAACTCCAATTTAATCATCGTTACAGCATATTATTTTTCGTAACGTTTATATGGGCGTTCTCAAAAAAAAGTGCCTCAGGCACCCATTGAGTTGCAGTGGTTTCCTGCAGAAATAACTTAAGTTTAAGCACTCGTGGCGTAGTTACTGAGATAATTACAACTATAAATGCTGTTATTTCGTAATTTAATTTCCCTCCCTGGACCAGTCTTCTCTGTAATTATACTCTCCTTGAACATATTCCCCGTTACGCCTAAACAACCTCAGGTACTCAAAGCAGAATATAGCGGCGTGTCTCATGCAATTTTATGCTTTTATGCTTGATCGAAGATTTCCCTTCAAAACGGAGCCAAGCTGTCTAGCTAATAGTAAGTCCACTTACGCTAGAAACTATTGGATAGCTCCTAAAATACGACTAAAGTTGCTCATGTTTGCCGATTCACACTGCGAAGGTGGATATTTCCAGTAGGCCTAACTCTTCAACAATTTTTCGTACGAGCACTGAAAATGGTGACCAAATGATCAAAAAAAAATATTACTTCACACAAATGAAAAAAATTAAATCAAACAGTCGTATGGAAAAGAGAAGAAAGTTGTTAATTACAAAAAAATAACTTTGACAACCTGCAATATGACAAGTGTAGCCTTCATTAAAAAAAATCATGAGTAGTATAAAAAGGTATGTTCTGACACACCTGGCGTATGACGGAGGATCCGAGGAGCTCAATTAGCATAATTTCTGGCATCAGGCTGAAGACCTGAGGAGCGAGAATTTCCATTTTTTTTTCCTTTTTCCCTTCCAAAACAATCGATTTCGGGTACAAAAACGTAACTTGTTCCCTATTTTCCCTCAAAATTTCTCTCCGGCCACCAGCGGCCATCTTGGCAGCCAGTGCTAGTAAGCATAATCCAGGCAGTTTTCTCTATGCGGCGGCGATTTTCCCAATGCGGCGGAATCGGTCGGAGCTTCTCTCAAAGTTGGAGCTTCTCATTCCCGGCTGCCATCTTGGTATCAGTGACCTATGTCTACCCAGGACAATCGTCGACCAGCTGAGGATGTTGACCATTTTGGCGGCCAGCGTCGGCGGCAGTGGTGGGGCATCAAGGCGTCGCAAACGATCGGAACTCGTGTAACACAGCAGCCTCCTTAAGTGTGTGTGCATAACAGTTGTAAGCATAGTTGGCTGTAATTTCCGAATCGTTTAAGTTAGAGTTGTCAAATTCACAACTTAGGCATCAACCACGACTAGAAGAAGGGCTGTGGTGTCAAATATGGCTCAGGTTAACTTATAAGCATAGTTGTCTGTAATTTCCGAACCATTTAAGTTATAGTTGTTAAATTCATAACATAGGCATCAACCACAACTAGGAGAAGTGTCGCAGGGTCAAATATTGTGTAACAGAAACCAGACACCCTTTCCGACCCTTGCACTCAGGATTACCATCTGCATGTGATCAAGTACGACCTATGCCTACTTCCCTATGACCCCATGTCGCTTGCATCCATGTTACGACTGACCGCCAAAATGCCACCCACTTACCAATGTCCTCTTCATCTGACCACGATGAAGGCCACATCACCACTGGCCATCAGTGAGGGTCCGCACAATCATGCTACCCCACCTCTAGGCAAATAACTTGGCTCTCAATTGCATAACATTATCATCTCCAATGACAAGAATGGTCGAAGGAGCAAGTATGCTATTTAACCATAGTTGGCTGGAAGTTTCGAACTACATAAGATATAGTTGTCAAATGCATAACATAAGCATCACCTAGGTTTTTTCCTTACTAGCATGCTACTACTACAAGACATCCTAGGCAGCCACCATCTTACAGTCCCATTGACTGCCAAACAAACACACACCTTCAATGTGTTTACCTACTTCCAGATTGTCGATCAGTACTACCAGCCTTGCACTCATAAGCCGTCTACCGAAACATCGATGTGTGTATGTATGTAATGCGATGTCACTCACAATTAATGCACAGTCATCGCTAGACAGCCGCGTCCCCGCACATACAACACATGCTACAATTATAAGCTTCCTATTACAAAACAAAATATCCCATGCCTTAACTGGTGTCGCAGTGAATACTCGTAGGCCACGAGCGTGTCTCGTCGTCATCTTCGTTGTCGATGTGACCTCGCTGGAAGTGGAGATCACAATGTCCAGTCCTGCCTTTACACGCATGATAGATAGCAGCCAAGTACTACAACCCCACCACTTCCCCATGACATTGAACTTACTTATATACCATTGAAAGGAACTAATGCATGTACCCTAAACCAACATCGAGGTATCGTAGATTCGATTCGTGTAAAGATGCATCGCTCTGTTTGCTTTCTCACACCATCTGCTAGAGTGCATGGAAGGGGTAAAAATACGTACCAACCTGTACATGTGTATTGCACAAGCAATGGCAAGACAAGACAATATATCATATGACATTCGACAAATGACATGTAAGCCCATCACTAATACAAATAGTCAGGTTGGGCGAGTAGACTAAGGCGCCCAATATATATGCTCCTGTTCCAGTAAAAGGGAGCATGGGTTCGAGTCCCCACACCTGACACATTTGATGTATTTTTGTTGTTTCTGTACACTACTAGAATAAATATGGTATTGTAGGTACGATTCCTGTTGAGAGCACATGCATAACAGTCATTCTCTCTCTCCGACATGCACTCATGTATTGACCCTTTTTCAATTACAGACAATGATATGCCACATAGTTCGCTGTAAGTTCAGAACTATTTGTGATACAACTAGAAAAAAACATAACATGAGCATACACACTCACCAGTATCTCCGATCTGCATTTGTGTACCAAAGCAGATAATAAGAATAAGAGGGAGAGGTCAGTGAGGGGTCAGGGAGGGTTCACCCTGCCCTGTAATATGAGCCCTGCACACACACATGCACACACACCTCTGCCACACAGACACCTGCACATACACAAACCCCCACTCACACACATACAATGCAAATTATACGAGACCACTCTGGTCAAACAAACCCCTTACAAACCGACTTAAACGAAACCATCACCCACAACCAGACAGCGAACTACATGCCTGTGTACCAAAGATTGTAATTGTGGTCAATCATACCCTGTATCGAACCTCCAATGTACAACAATCATACTCCAACCTGCACACATGTACTGAACCTTCAATGCTCACAGCTAGCCTATATCCCCCCACCCCCCAACAACAACCGATGACCGGCCTGCACTTTTCATGTACCTAGACTACAATGTACATCACATACTCAACCATCGATGATTCTAGACAACTGAGTACAATCGAATTAGACATGGCGAGCAAGGAGATATCACACACATTTGCAACTATGCACATACTCTGTTTATAGAGCAGAAGGCCTGTAGGTCACGATGTGAACTCACTGGAATCTCAGAGTACAATGATGGCTCTGTCTTTCCGTGTATGGTGTACATTGCCACTCAAGAAGGTACATCACAACCACTCTGTGTAAAAATGCACATACTTGAAAGTAACTATTGCATGTAGCCAGACAACGATTGTGTATGGTCCTTAAAAATTAAAGTTACGGTGGTTCGATTCCCATTGAGAATGTATGCTGACATGTCTGTAAACAATCATTCATCGTCGTTTCCACTGGTCATGAAGATGACCATGTACCAACAATGACAGTCATACTCTGTTTCCGACCTGAACTTGTGTAGGGACCTGGCTTCGACACTTGTCGCTATGGGTAAACACGTCATTACAATTACCATAGTGGAATGGCTGAACATGCTCTGCTGGACAGAAAAAGTCTAAGTGCATGCTTTAAAGGTTCGGGAAGGGTCGACTGCTTGTAATTTCAAAGGCTTGTGTATGTAATCAACTACATACATTGAAGGTTCGGGTAGGGTCGGCAGCATATGACTGTCTGTAATTGCAAAGGCTTGGTACATGCATTGAACGTTTGGGCAGGGCTGGCTGAATATGGCTTCCTGTAAGTGTAAAAAGGCTCCGCCGGTATACGAGTGCAAGTAAGATCGTCAGAGTATAACTGTCTCTAATTGCAACGGTTCGGTAATTGAGTGCAGGTCGGAGACGGAGTATGACTGTCATGGTCGCTACATGCTCTGCTTCATGACCAGTGGGACCGACAACGAACGATTGTTTGCAGATGTGTCAGCATACACTCAATGGGAATCGAAATATCAATAGCTTTTCTTTTTCAAGGATCATACACCATCGTCGTCGCACTACATGCAATAGGTACTTTAAATTACATGCATTTGACACAGAGTGGTTGTGATGTACCTTTTTGGTTGCTAATGAATACTGTACACAGAAAGACAGAGCGACCATTGTGCTCTGAGCTTCCTGTGAGTTCACGTCGCGACCTACAGGTCTTCTGCTCTAGAAACAAGGTACATACATAGTTATAATGTGTGTGATATCTCCATGCTCTCCATGTCTAATTCGATTATACTCTGATATCTAGAATTATCGATAGTTGAGTATGTGATGCGCATTGTAGTCTAGGTACACGACAAGTGCAGGTCAATCATTGGTTGTTGTTGGGGGGAGGGGGTAAAGACTACCTGTGAGCATTGAAATTTCAGTACCAGTGGCATCTTGTTAGAGCAAGCAAGGCAATAAGTGTTTGCCCAGACAGTTTCCTGACAATGTTATATTTAAAATAAATATTAAATTCTTACGTATATTTACTTTAAGGTAACTTTTTACTCATGTGGTACACATTCTATTCGGGAAATATCACTGTACATTATAAGAAAACCACTCGTTCATTGGCTACCAAAACCAAGATGTTTGGAAGGGCTGTAAGTAATGCTTTCAGCAGGTAGGTGGTCGCAATGGTTTCCCAGCCAATGGAGGGGAGGCAGGGTAGGAATACAACCCGGGCAGGGGCAGGTCTTATGGCTATGTAAACCTGTGTTAGAAGCTATCAAGGTAATGCTTTCTTCGCCTAACTGAAGCGGACATAGCCGAAGCTGGGCTAGCCGCAGGAAGTTGGGGTGGGGTAGTTTACAGTAACTAGATCGATGCATGGGCAAGTTCGTTCGCACAACATGAATCGTATTGATTTTATTTAATTTATTCTTGGTGCTAAGAATGTTATACATATTCGTGCGCGATGTATACCCTACACAAAAATTATAAAATTACAGTGTAAGATGAACCCTGTAGATAGAATGAGTGCAACAGAAACATGTGGATGTAAGTGTGGTGTGTGTGGATTACGAGTGAAGCATTTTCCCAGCAGTGCTTTCACTTTTCAGGAAAGATGTGACATCATAAAAGAGGGTAGGCCGATACCTGAACTTACAATCACAACAACTCTCAAGAAAGGTAATTTTGTAGGTAATTTCCAAAAAAAAAAATGTTTATCAGAAACACTCATGGTTAGCTGGATGTAACAGCCTAACCAAAATTGTTTTTTTGGCCATATTTATTGTTTTCAAAGGATGTTAACACGTGGCCTACAACTGGATATTGTGACCTTAACAATCCGTGCAATGCTGTTCAAAAACACGGAGCGCTGTGAAGGTCACATAAATTATTTTTGTCTCTTAAAGAATTTGGTAAAAATAGAGTTTACTGCTTTCCATCTTTACACGAATGAATAATCATTTTTCGTGTTTACACTTCTGTACAAGCAAAATTGCTCCGAATATAAATACCTCACTGTCAATGGGTATTAAAATAATACTGTTTTTGAGTGGACAAGGTTCCGGGTTTGATGAAGGTATCTTTGTAAAATTTTTAACTCTGGCAAATTTTATGTAAAAAAAATTTTGATATTTTTACAAGTGGTGTATTTTATATTAAGGCACGAAAAAAATATTTAAATGGCACCATTTTGCACCTTGAAATCCAAAATTTCCCAGGGGAGGTCTTCCAGACCTTCCTAACCCTTTATTTGAAAGATCAACATCACTACTGTCCCCTGCACACAGTACCTTTCCCACGAAATTGTAGTACGCATTGCCACTGTTCAGTACGTGCGTGCAGGTTAGAGTATGATTGTTTCACATGGAAGGTTCGATATGGGGGTATGACTGACTGTAATTACAAGCTTCGGTACACGAGTGTGTAGGTTGCTGTCTTGTTGTGGATGATGGTTTCGTTTCAGTCGGTTTGTGAGGGGGTTGTTTGGCCAGAGTGGTCTCGCATCATTTACATTGTATGTGTGTGTGAGGGGGGGCTCGTACTACAGGGCAGGGTGACACCCCTCTGATCCTTCTCTGACCCCTCCCTGTCATTATTAATACCTGCTTCGGTACAGGAGTGCAGTTCGGAGATACTGGTGAGTGCGTAGGCTTATGTTATAATTTTTGCTAGTTGTATCTAAAACGGTTCGGAAATTGCAGCGAACTATGTGACATATCACTGTATGTAATTGCAAAAGGGTCAGTATATGAGTGCAGTAAGACTGTCATGCTAGTATCTTCATGGGCAGTGGGAATCAAACCTACCATACTATATTTATTCGACTAGAGTACAGAAACAACAAAAATACCAAAATGTGTCAGGTGTGGGAATTCGATCCCAAGCTCCCTTTTACCAGAACCAGACCTTATTTATCAGGCTCCTTAGGCCGCTCGGCCAACCTGACAATTCGTATTAGTGATGGGCTTAGATAGCATTTGTCGAATGCCATTCGATGTATGCTCTTGTATAGCCTTTGGTGCACTCTAGAGGATGGCGTGAGAAAGCACACAGAGCGATGCATCTTTATGCGAATCGAATCTGCTATGCATCGAGGTTGGTTCAGAGTACATGCATTAGTTACTTTCATTGGGATATCAGTAAGTACAATGTCAAGGAGGAAGTGGTGGGGTTGTAGTACTTGGTTGCTATCTATCATGCACATAAAGGCAGGACCGGCATTGTTCTCTCCGCTTCCAGCGAGGTCACATCGATATCGAAGACGACGACGACGAGATGCGCTCGTGGCCTACGAGTATCCACTACTACACCAGTTAAGGTATGGGATATTTCGTTTTGTAATAGGAAGCTTATTGTTCTAGCATGTGTTGTGTGTGGGGGGGACTCGGCTGTCTGACGATGACTGTGTATTAATTGCGAGTGACATCTCATTACATTTCACACATACACACATACATCGATGTTTCGGTACACAGCTCATGAGTACGCAGCCGGTAATACTGACCGACTGTCTGGAAGTAAGTGCACACATTGAAGGTTCGTTATGTTTGGCGGTCAGTGGGGCTACAATATGGTGGCCGCCTAGGACGTCTTGTAGTAGTAGCATGCTAGTAAAGAAAAAAACCTAAGTGATGCCTATGTTATGTATTTGTCAACTATATATTATGTAGTTCGGAATGTACAGCAGTCAACTATGCTTATATGGCATACTTGCTGCTGCGACCCCTCTTGTCATTGGGGATGATAATGTTATGCAATTGACACCCAAGATGTTTGCCAAGTTATGGGGTAACTTCGTCGTGCGGCCCCTTGTGGATGGTCAGTGGTGATGTGGCCTTCGTCGCTGTCGGATTACTGAGGACATCTGTGAGTGGGTGGAATTTTGGCAGTCAGTCGCAACATGGCTGCAAGCGACATGGTGTATGAGTAGAATTTGTATTTTATAATGTCTAACAGGCCGTTGGAGGAATCAGTGTGTTTGTATAACAGATAGGACATTCTGCCTCATGTGGCCTCATGCTGGGGATGTAGAGGCGTAGACATATGTCGTACTTGATCCATTCTGATGGTATTCCTGAGCACCAGGGTCAGAAAGGGTGTCTGCTCTCTGTTACATGAGTGGTCGGGGGCCAGGCGGGGGCGAGCGTGCGAGGATGTATGGCCAGGGGGTGATGTAGGCCGGTGGAGGGTGAGGACAAAGGATAGAGAGGATGCGAGGATGAGTGGAGTGTGCTGGTCGAGGTGCTGAGGGGTTAAGTGCACAAGGAAGTATGTGTGTCTGGCTAAGCTGTGGCACCAAGGGGACAGGAGAGACAGAGGGAGTAACAACGGGGAGACATGCAGGATGTAATATGTCCGCACATCCCTTCTCGTCGTCGGGAGGTTATGCATGTATTATGATTTTTTTGGTAGTTGTATCTCAAATGCTTCATAACTTACAGCTATATATCATAGTCCTAGTTGATGTATATGTTATGATTTTGGTGACTATGATTCAAATGGTTCGGAAATTACAGCCAACTATTATTATATGTTGGCATGGGGCATACTTGTCCCTGCGACCCCTTTCCTAGTCGTGGAAGATGTCTATGTTATGAATTTGCTAACTATAACTCAAATGGTTCGGAATTTACACCGAACTATGCTTGTACACTGACATAGGGCATACTTGACCCTGCAACCCCTCTCTTAGTCGTGGATGATGTCTATGTTATGAATTTGCCAACTATAACTCAAACAATTCGGAAATTACACCCACCTATGCTTATACGCTGACATATGGCCTACTTGAACCCACGGACCTTCTCCGAGTCGAGGATGATGTCTATGTCATGACTTTGATGACTATAACTTAAATGGTTCGAAAATTACAGCCACCTGTGCTAATAAGTTGACATGTGGCATATTTGACCCTGTGACCATTCTCCTAATCGGGTTGGATGCCTATGTCAGGAATTTGACAACTATAACTTTAACAGTTCGGAAATTACAGCACACTATGCTTATAAGTGTTACACGCACACATGCTGAGGTTGCTGTGTTACACGAGATCCGATTGTTCACGACGCCTTGATGCCCCGCCACTGCCGCCTGCGCTGGCCGCCAAAATGGTCGACATCCTCAGCTGGTTGACAGTTGTCCTGGATAGATATAGGTCGGCGATACCAAGATGGCTGCCGAGAACGAGAAGCTCCGACTTTGAGAGAAGCTCCAACCGATTCCGCTGCATTGGGTAATCTGCCGGCGCAAAGGGCAAACTGTCCGGATTATGTTAATTAGCACTGGCTGCCTAGATGGCCGCCGGCATCGGGAGGAAAATTAGGGAAGTTTTGCGGGAAAATAGGGAAAAAGTGACGTTTTTGTACCCGAAATTGACCGTTTTGGACGGGAAAAAGGGAAAAAAGCTAAATTCTCGCTCCTCGGGTCCTCAGCCCGAAGCCAGAAATTATGCTAATTGAGCTCCTTGGATCCTCCGCCATACGCCAGGTGGGTCAGAACATACCTTTTTGTACTACTTACATGAAATTATCCTAATATAATACTATCTATGAGCTGTAACTTGTGATGTGTCACTATACCTGATGTTTATCGAACTCTTCTTTGAGAACATTCTCGGCTCCATGTGCTCTGATTACTGGTAATCCTTGAAACGTCACCGTTATGTGCGTTAACATTGGACTTTTACCTAAAACACGATGTCGTCAATGGTACACAATACACTGGAAAAATAATACAGCTTTGGTAAACAAAAAATTACATATCATGGGTGAATTTGAGCGACACGTTTCTTTCCACCAGCATATTTTGCAGGGGAATCATCCCATTTAGGATCTTACGCATAAAAAAACCTTGGAGATAATATTTATATGCTGCTGTTTTGATATTACATTATCATCATATAGCAACAATTAGCATCTTTTTAGGTTTTTAAATTAGTATGTTTTACTTCTGCAGCTCAAACTTTGGAAGTTAACGTAATAGATAGAAAACGGTAATTTTTTTAAACAGTGTCACAGGCAGTAAAAGAAGACGTGGCTTTTCCATCATCTACTTTTTCCATCATCTTCTACTTTGTATTTTACCAGGTTTTCATGCCCAAATTCACCAGCTTTGTTGTATATAGGTAATCAGATAAAGATATTAGGCCGTACCGTTTTTAGTTGCCTGCTTTAATCTTTTCGTTAGCACGCGTATTTACGAACGAAAAGTTGTTTCCTAATTTACATTTTCTCATTTTCTTACAAAAATGCCTAAGACGACAGTAAGATATTTGTGAAATCAGTGTGGATACCAATGTTGCTTACTCATGATACGAGAGCAGGTACAGTGTCATGAAAAACAGTCTGTTTAACCAAAGAAACATGACAAACATGGCAAAAAAATCTGAATTTCTGCGCCAAGACACTGGGTTCTCAACCAATGGATATAGGGCCGAGTCAGCATTTACGGTCAGACTGTCGTTCTAAAAACGGAATCTTAAAATAAAATTGTAAAAAAAAAAAAACCCTTTTTATGTATTTGACTTCTGTCGTTTTGTAGCCGATGAAGACTGAGTGCTTTAAAGGCTGAGTAACTTTGTTTTGAGATTTTAAATACTTAATATTTTAGCGTCGTTAAAGTGTTATTTCTTATATCTGTTACAAAGAGAGCGACGTCAAGCTTAGTTTATCCAAATTCGCGAGAAAATTTTACTCTGGGATGTTAAATTTGTATACCGGAACTTCGCATAAAATAATTGCTGGTATAGGCTGTTCACGGTAAAATGAGCACTTTTGAAATCCTTGCTTAAGATCTACTTGTATTCATTTTGTGTCTTCTTCCACCATATGTAAAATTATCATTTCAACGGGCCTCGGCACTTTATTCATGCGTCGGTCAAGTGAAACTGTGAAATTATTATAAAACTAAATATTTTGAAAGTCTTCTTATTTTTACACTTCTGTGCATTAAAAAGCGGAAAGGGAAATAAATAAGTTAAGTTATCACAAATGGCTACTTAACACCTTTTATTCCACCGTTCGTTACCAACTTTACTGGGCTCATGTCACTCAGTGTACCCGTTAAAATATATGCAGGCAGGGGCAGTGACTTTTTTTTCTAAGGAATGATTTCAAAAGTGCTCACTTTATCGTGAACAGGTTTTATACGGAAGTAAGTTTCCAGTTTGAAGAATGCTTTCCTCTAATTTTACCCTAAATCTGTATACAACAAAAGTACTCCCCTGAGTACAAAATGAGCACCCAACACAGTCAGGTATGCTACTAGGCACAATACCAAAGACTATAGTATCGCCTGTAAAATTGCAAGCACGATCACTTGCTTCATTACGTAAAAAAAAAAAAAAAAAGTCAATATAGTCCATTCACTGTTACTTCGCACCTTTCTGAAGCTCTACTAAAGTTCTGTTTCAAGGATATTCCTCCGTCCTATGCAACCAAAGCTTAACTAAGTCTAGAAAATTACACCAAAGGACAACGGACCGAATTCGTACGCACTCATTTGCATTAATATTTTGCTTGTGAACTATTTCTTGCTATGCGCTACCAACACACAAGTCTTCTTACTTTGTATTATTATTTATTATAAGTGGAATGTTATAAGTTAATAGATAAAATATAGGTAAACTTTAATGTAACGAAAAATAATATGCTTTTATGTAAACAGCAGCATAAAGCGCTTGTGATACATGACGTATTTAAGAAATAACTAAATACGTAAAGGTTTGTTTAAAAAAAAGTGTGAAGAAACCGTGAATATACTATAATTTAGTTTCTTCAGCTTGTAACATCAGTGAACTTTAACGACACAAACAACAAATGAATGCCTAGTGGGTGGATAGCCATAGGGTGTGGATAGCCATAGGGTGAGGGTAATGGCCATTTCACACGGTACATTTTTAAAATTTTTGTATTAAACTTTCTCAATTGTAATGAAAGTTTGTCACCTATATTAATTATGTAACTATTACCAAACGTCAGGCTGCAAATATAGTAGTGTTTAGCGTCTCCACTATACAAAATTGGGGACTTCGCAATGCATTTGACAGTTTCATGAACAATTGTAGGAACATTGCCCTTGGATGAATGGGAATAAACTAAACCATTCACATTTCCCCAATACAGGTACACACTGGTGTTTGTAAAATTGAGAATAACTTCTTAACCATTCACATTTCCCTAATACAGGTACACACTGGTGTTTGTAAAATTGAGAATAACTTCTTAAGCTCCTGTCACACTGTCAAATTTTTGCCTTCAGCTAAATTGGACAGTAAAATTTGAAGACAAAATATGGCCATGAAATTTTGACTTCCAAAAAATTATCGAAAATCTTGAATGCGTTTGAAAATGTGTCACACTGTCAACTTATTTTACTGCAAGAATCAAATTTGAATTATTATTTAAAAATTATTTTCATATAGAGGTATTGGTATTGTTTATCCATGTAGTCCCTTAGGAATGTTGTAATTTATTTAGGTTTGTTTTCCAATTTTATTTATCAGTTTAACGTAACCGAGTTCGTAACGTTATGCGCAAATTTCACGCAAAAAAGCATTCATGCCTAGACAGCTTCTACATAAATTAATTATCTAGATAACCTACTTCGTTTTCAGCAATTGTTAGTTATTTTAAAGATTCTTGACATCCATTTTTGTCATGCACGATTCTGATTGGTTGAAACCGTCAAACATCAAAGAAATTTCAGAACCGGTCCAATCTTCAGATGTTTGATGGAAACTGAAGCCATCCAACTTTTTCCAGACAAACATGGCGACGTTTATGACGTTTCGATGACGTCATAACTGTCCAACCTTTATTTGACCAAACTCATTGGAAGCAGTTTGATGGAAAAAAATTTGACAGTGTGACAGGGGCTTTAAGAATGCAGAGGCGAATCTGCCGCTCGTACAGCGAACTAAAGTCGTAAACACCAATCAGAGTTTGATAACCTACTTTAGTACTGACAGCCCAGCCAGTAGGCTAACTGCCGCACCATGCAGTAGCCGGTCAGACACGAGGCCCGTTCCCAAAGCTACGTGTAGCCAGTCAGCGAGTGCGTACGCCCACATCAAAAGAACGGCCATGCCATTTCGTTTCGTCTATAGTCTATTCGCGGTTTCTTCGTACTTTTAGAAGCAAACCTTTAAAAAATTTCCCCACGTATGACGTACTTGATTGTTTCCTAAATATATCACGCATCTCAAGCGTTTTACACTCGTGTTAACATGAAAATACCTTATTTTTTATTAAATTGAACTTTTACTTACATTTTATCTATATATTATAATATTTTATTTAAAATTAATATGAATAAAACAGGGATAAATAGGCGTGTTAACAATACCTAGAGACCCGAGAATTTCGCGGGTTCATTTCTAGACAAGTTGGAATTCACACACTTGTTCGTTCATGTTACTTTTGTAATTGGTCGACGTGTTGTTTGACACCTCCTGGAGATAAATGAGCCAATAACAAACATGCAATATAGTGTGCGCTCAACCACCGCCTTTTACTACCACAACAATGAACCAATAAACATTTGATATCTGTATTGAGAGTATATAATACTGTGAAATCTAGCCTACAGGTCACTGAACTCGCGAATTTCCCAGGTCTCTAGAAATAACCTAGTAATAAATAGTTCTCATATGACATATTAATAGACTGAGTTGGCACGAATGCAGTATATTGTCTCTTTTGTGTAATTTTGTAGACTTGGTTAAGCTTTGTTTGCATGAGGCGGAGGAATATAGCCTACTGAAAGTATAACTTTAACAAGTCTTCATGATGGTTGGAAGTAACCGTAGATGGACTATATATATACACACACATATACCTGTGCTTACAGAGTCATATTTGGCGCAGCGGCTAGAACGCTCGTCTCCTAACCAAGGCGAACCGGGTTAGATTCCCTGCAGAGTCACTCGCCGGATTTTTCCACGTGGGAATCGTGCTGAACGATACCGCTGGTCAGTGGGTTTTCTCGGGGATCTCTTTTCCCCTCCCCCTTGCATTCCGGCGTAGCTCCATACTCATCTCGCTCCGCCCTCGTCGGCTATCAAAGCATTATTGTTAAGAGCCGTACAAACTTCACCGCTCCACTCTACGTCCTTGCACTGAAACAATATCTAGTTCGCTCATTTACTCTAGTATTAAGCTCTCAAGGACTATCATGGGACCTATACAGACGATAGTAGCAGCTCTGAGATCTATAAAGGAGAAAACTCTAGCAAAAGATCAAGCAGGCGTGTACTAAGTTCCCTGTTAGTACGACTACCTGAAGATGGCAGCTGTAGCGACTGCCGGAACGCTTCTAGAAAATAAATATTTTCCGTTGCTCAAACACAGAAGCTGAGGATATGTACTTTGAACACAACGGTTGACAAAGCCTGCTATCTATATTAAACTGAAAAGTACTATCATCAAATTACATGATTTATAAATGAGCTGAGCTGCCGGACATAGCAAAAATAAGCTAAAACTTACGACTAACCAAACAGTCAACTGTGCTGCAGTATTACTTACAGATTCCTTCAAGCCTCCGAAGCTGTAGAAATGTCTCCAGGTAGAACTTCCTTGTGCCAATCATGATGGATACAATTATAACCACAGGAAAAATTAACTTCGTGTCTATTACCATAACTAAAGTATAGCTTCCCATTACGGTAAGTAGGATCTGGAATAATATAGATTCTCTTATTGGAAAGTTAGATCAAAAGACATGGAAACTGCATGTACTACATTAATATTTAAAACAAATATAGAATATTATATACGTCCCGTACATGCATATAGGTTTGAGGAGTGTTTCACAAAACCACTGACAAACTGCAGTGTGTGATACAGGAAAACTAATTGAATATTTTGCGAGAATATAATGTTTTTATGTTCACGTCATCTGTAGAGGATTAGAGTCCATAAACTGAAATTTATTTTATTGATGCACAATGGTTCTAGCAGTAATTTGTGTCCACAGCGATCGTCTGGCGCGATCATTATTGACTCTTTCGGCTCAGTGGATCCTAAATTATAGTCTCATTTCGGAGGAGACACTACCTTAGAGAATATCAGGTACAAACACATAATTGCAAAATTCCCCTCCATGTCTTCCACGCGTACCTGCCGTATCTCTCATACCTTGCTGAACTACTGAAGGGTTATCCATCATTCAAATGGGCCATGAAGTAGTTGCCTACAGACTAGGAACTCGTGAACCGACTGACTCTGGGAATCGGCTGTAAACTATGTTCGACCTGAAATTCTCAATACATGAGAGTGTAATGTTAAGGTGTACCGGCACAAACTAACTTTCGTAAACAAAATGAATCACAATTTCTGCACATATAAATACAAGGGAAAATAGTGTAACATTAACACCGAATCAAGTATGCAATGCAGGAAATCACACCGTCTCCTTTTTAAAAAAAAATTTGCACATACTAAACGGGGCGCTGTACAACTTATTCCTAAGGTACGTTGTTGCCCGCATTACAGGATGAGGCGCCACTGTGTGTCCGATAAGCAATGTGGCTAGAATACCACGAAGCTCCAGCGTATTTTGACAGAAACGCGCGGGGCCTCCTGAGTGTCACACATCCAAATCGATCACTTGGAAAAGAAATACCCGTTCCATGGCCGCCACAGTCACCAGATCTCACTGTTCTCGTCTATTTTGTTTGGGGCACTATGAAGAATATGGTTTGCGAGATTCCAGGGGCATCTGAGTAATATACTGAGCGAGGTGGCACAGTGATTAACTTCAGGACTCTCGCATTCGGGAGGACCCGGGTTCGAATCCCGGTCTCGGTTTTCCACGGTTTCCCGAAATCACTCCCGGCGAATAGGGCGTTGCCGATACCTGCCCCGTCCCTGCCTCTCTGATCAACTTGCTCTGTTTCTAATGACCTCCGCTGTCGACGAGACATTAAGCTGAACCTACCAACCTATCTGAGGAAGATCTTACCTCACGAACGCACTTCGCGGCTGGAATACTTGGCACGCGACCTGGCGCATTTGACTGTGTGCGCCGATCTCTCCGACGCCGATGCGTACCTTTGTAATGAAGTTGGTGGTCGACGATTTGCTCAACCATTTGTAATCTATTATGTCGTGCTCCTTTTTTAGGTTGGTGAAGGCGTCCTGATGATTAAATTTATAGGTAACAACACATCCTGTGCTCGAAGCGCTATTATATTTTGACGCCCCACAATTACCAAAACAAGCATTTCCTACATAGATTCCCTTTTGTGAAATGCTCAACTAGTTGTCCTATATCACATACTATGAGCTGTTGACGCTTATTTAAATACTACGTATATCGTGAACTATTAACTCTATTGTCTTAAATTGTACTTGTTACATTTCGTCTTGGGATTAATACTAAGGAATTAAAAAATTACGTTTATAAATATCGAAATTTTTTATGTTCAACTGTTAAGCATACAGGTAAAACAATGTTGCCGAGATAGCTTATGAACAAGGAGAAATTGCATTGTACAATTCCATATATTGTAAAAAGTTGCTAGTAGGTATAACTCTATCATGAAGATTAATTGCGAGTTTTGGTAAGTAGACAACATATTAAGTGTATTCAATCAATATGTTTATGGTTTTAAGTGAATGAGAATTAAAGGACGTCAAGAGAATGATGATATTTGTAACCTGTGCTGCATCCAAAAAGGTTTTAGAAACAACCTCGTCCATGGCTGTAAGATCCTTGGAAAATCGGTTTATTATGCGCCCTGAAAACAAAAATACTGTAAAAATTACATACTTAACATGCTCATTTTTTCTAAAGTTAATTTTACAATAGAGAAAGAAATATTTTTTAATTCTGGTAAATACGTAAGTGAGCGGTATCTGTAAAATCGTCATTATTTAAATAAATATGTATCATTGTCGACCTTATAGATAAAATTTTGACGTATTAAATAGATACGCTAGCCAAACTTTCGTGTTTTAGGTTAAAATTATGCCAAAAGTTCAAATAGAAGAAATGTTGCAACATATACAGTATATTTGAAAGACTCCTAGTAATCGAGCATTACAAAAATTTTCCGTACCACCCAGTGATCCAGCGGCTCGCTTTTAGAACGAGTATTGATTGCATAAATCACAAACACCTGTAATATACAATTACTATTTTAACTTCCTTGTTACAAATGTGGCAAATGAAATGATCAAGAGTAGTAAAATTGAAGCAGAGAAAAAATCTATGCGAATAACAATTATGAATATTAAGAACTAAAACATTTGACACAGTTAACAAATAATTTGTTCAATGTGAAAGTGATTAACTCAAAGAGGATTTATAAATTAATATAAACTTCTTATTGTTATATTTGTAGCACCCAAATCATTGTAGTTAAACTTTTTGAGTACATATTTAAACGCATTTATATTGTGAGAAGTGTTGTACAAGATAAGTATTTGCGGCTAAGCTACTGTATGTTTTTTTTTATGGAAATCCATGACTTTAAATAAATTAATGCTTTTAAATATAACTGCAATGTACTGGGACTTAAATTTTAGTTCAGTTGGTAATACAGAAAAAAGTAGATTTATTTTAATTACCTGAACTATTGGTATCAAAAAATCTGGTAGGTGCATTCAGTACACTGGACGCCATCCCGGCATGAAGATTAGTAGAACTTCTCATACATACATTATAGAATAACAAAGATCTTGCTATGCACACAACGTAGAACAAAGTAATCAGCACAGTGTAAATGTACACGAAGTATTCTGTGCTCATACAATCGTGTGTGAGAGAAACAAAGTTGATATCTGATGAAGTTATGTTGTCTTCTTTAGTATTTGTTTCGTAGGTTTCCAAGTAAGGCGTTGCTCTTCTTGCGTCTTCTTTTTGTATCCTGAAACGTTTTCAGACGGAATATATTTCTGAATAATTTGCGGACTGGCTGTGGGACCCGATACATGTTACTAAATTACTTAATATAGTCAGAGTATAAAATAATTTTCTAATTTCATACTCGCTTATTTCACAAGTCAGAATGTCTTATTTTAACTTAAACTCCTGAGAAAATAATTAATTTAATTACTGTACAATTTTTGGTCTGCAGAAAACTGCTGTTTGCTTAACAACCAAGGGAATAGGATGATAATACTGAAAGCATAAAGTATACATATTTATTATTGAATTTGTGTGTCAGAATTGTTTTTAATTATTATAGTGTAAGAGCGAATATAAGGATAATTTGATTGTTTATGTAAACTTTTATGTGCATACGACCTAAAACCATTTAATACATATAATGATACAACCCAATCAAGGTTCCCATTCAGCCCACATTCTGAAGAATGCGTAACATTTCCAGAAGTTTACATGGTTCAAATGACTAATTTCATGGTACAGGTACGTCATTTCCAGTACAGACACAACAATTGATATCTCGCAAACTAATTCAACAAAAGTTAAACAAGAAAGTCATTTTTTTTAATGCAATGCAATGAAAACCCAAACTTTGCAAGTACTTGAAGCCCTATTCATATGTTATTTGTAAAACCAGAAACAGACAGATTAACTTATACTAGCTTCATGGAATGAACTTCCAGTTTGTCATTTGACCTCGTATGCAAAGGCATTAAAAAAAAAGTACTATGTCGAAAGTCATATTTAAAAAAAAACTTATTTTGTAGAGGCTAATTCCTTAAACAAGAAATTAATTCTGTCATCATTAAGAAGCTGCTTAGGAATTTTCTGGAATGACGATAGAAAATCAGTTCAGAAAATCTGCCTCCAACAATGCACGACGTCAGGACCTTACGCACGATTTTCCGAATGCGATATCGGCATATGTATATTTCCAGACAAAATGTGCTCGGCCATTCATTCATTTAAAAGCATTTAAAGTTACGTTTAAAAGACTGAGTAATGAAAATTTACTGGGTAACCTGAAAATCTTAAATTTCGTAAAGTTTTATGTCGTATTGAGGTTCGTACGAATATACAGTTACATAAGTTCGACATTATTTCAGCAGTTTTGAAACTTCAGCTTAATTCCTTCATTCTCATTAATGCGTGACTTTCCACCAGATGTAAAAATTAAATCCACCTCAGATTTTTAATTTTTTATTTTGAGGAATTGACCCCGGGGTATTCCGTTAGAAATTAATTCAAAATTACGATGAATTATACTTTAATTCGTTAAAGACAAAAAATAATTGTTGTTGCAGTCCAGTTTAAAAAAAAAGTTTTTTTTTTTTAATGAGATATTGGGAAAATACACTGTTCCTCAATTCGTTGTGATCATCAGTATAGAAACTTCCCGTGGTGCGCCATCGTAGTGTAACAATTTTCTTCCAAAGTCAGTGGGCTAAACCAAGTTCGTTGTGGGATGAAGGTTTTAATTAAATAAAATAGTTAGTTGAAATCTCTTAATTTTATATACATTAATTACAAACATAATTCTCTCTACTCAATATCACACAATAAAGTTATATCACTTGAATGACTTCAAACAATATAATTTACATTTACCTCAAAGAAATTAACATAATTCAATAATTAGAAATCAGTCCCAATAGACAGTGTATCAAAACCTATTCAATTATTTTACAAATCATGTGTCCATATTTAACAGTTCCAATATTGACAATAAAGTCCGTATCACATGTTATTCAGCCCCACCTCAGTTTAGTCCATGCCCCACCAGTCCGCAATGTTCTAGAGTTCTCCGAGCGCCCTAATGCACAGTAGGCTTCACTAATCGGGTTTCACTCCCTCTCGTTCATTCACACCACGAGCACCTCGTCCGCCGTCGCCTCGTAATCTCTCATCGTCATCAGTCCTCTTCACCGATGTCCTGGAAACTGCAGTCAGCCAGAAGGTTTCTACCAAGACTGTCAGTCATTCCCCCGCTTGCCGGGGGAGGGGGGAGGGATGACGACGAGGCAGCGAGTGAGTCTGCCTGTAGGGAGGGTCGATCTGGGTCACCCCCCACAGAGCCGCATCGCATATAATGGGGGCTCGTGGCCGGTGCGAGCTGCAGCGGGTAACAATAGTTAATTTTTCCATGGCCGGTTACCTAGTTCCTTATCACCGCATCCCCTGCGCGCCTTCTTGGTCGTTAGAGGGTATACGATGTTCTTTTCAATGATTTATTTATTATTTTACCAATGCTTTATTTTATATTTCCCTCTTTGCGGATAACATTTTAACGTAATACTGTAAACTATGTGTCCTAAGTTGCCCAGAAGGTGATAATGACGGATCTTGTGTGCAAATTTCTTGACATTCTATTCTAATAATGATTGTATCATGCCTACATAGCGGCACTAGACTATTAATACTACTTGGATTATACACATTTCAGTTACTCAGTTCCATCCATCAGTTTTGGAATTGTCTGCTGTGGGAAAAAGGGAAGGGGGGAGGGCTGTGAACTCCTCGCTGTAGCCAATGCGCTGGCCTCTCGCCACGCCTACCGGGGTTAGATTATCGGTGGACGTGTCTCACACGAATTTATTATACTTGTGGGGAACGTGGCGGATATTTCCGTTATAGCCTCTTCGCGGTTTCTCCACATTTTTTTTTTAAATCGAATTTTTGAACATTCGCCTTATGCGTGACGTTTCTGGTCGTTTCCTAAATACGTCAAATATCACCAGCATTTTGTACTACGTTAACGTAAAAGTATCTTACTATTTGTTTACTTTAAGTTCCACGTGTATTTTACTTATAAATTAAAATGTTTCCTTTATAAGTGATATGAATGAAAATGGGGAGAAAATATGTGTGTTGGTAATGCCTCGTAAGAAGAAGTTCTGATGCAGAGTATTATTGAACTGAGTGAGCACGAATGCGGTGCGTTGTCCCTTTGATGAAATTTTTTATACTTAGGTATGGTTTGTTTGCATGAGGAGGAGGAAGAGCATAGAAGAAGAACATTAGCAGGGCTTCAGGGAAGTTGGAAGTATCCGTGAATGGACTACAGCCGCCGGGTTGTATAAAGGTAGTCCCGTTTTCCACACCCTCGAATTTCACCTCTACTCCATATTAAGACCGTTACAACCCATGTCGTTGCCATACAGGGATTACGGGCAAATGTGGGTAACACCTCAATAGTTTGTCACTGGATGCTCGGTAAATCCGCAATGATTTACATTCTCCCTAAATGCTGTTTACTATAAAGCGAGCACTATAAAAATGAACCTTAAAAAAAATGTCACTACGCATGCATGCAAATAATTTAATGGGCGCATTGAGTGGCATTCACCCAGTAAAGTTGGTAACGACTGCTGGAAAGTAGTTCCATATCTTAACGGCGAATGAAAAATGTTACGTAACCAATTGTGGTAACTTAAAATTATTTCTTACGCTTTATGTTTTTTTTTTTATATCCAAGTGTAAAAGTGGGCAGATTTGTAAAGTATTACTTTCTTAATAGTTTTACACTTCCATTTGGCCGACACATGAATAAAGTGATGAGACCCATGGCAATGTTAAGTTCACATAAGGCGGTAGAATACATAACGTGCATTCAAGTACATCTGTAGCAGGGCTTTCAAAAGTTCTCATTTTACCGTGGACAGCCTATATCTACATTCATCTCGTCAAAACTAAGAACGCAATAACGATCCTTCTCGGCAAGATTTCTCGAAATGTGGAAAACACTTGTCAGAGGGTGGCCACGGTGGCTGAGCGATTAGCACGCTCGCCTCCCACTAAGGTGACCCGGGTTCAATACCCAGCTGCCGGGTCACCGGATTTTCGCAAGTGGGAATCGTGCCGGACGATGCCGATGGTCGGCGGGTCTTCTCGGGAATCTCCCCGTTTCCCCCGCCCCTTCATTCCGGCGCCGCGCCATATTCACTTCAATCACCCTCATCGGCTCTCAATACCTCGCTGTTAAGAGCCGCCCAAATATCTTCACTCACTCACTTGTCAGAGGTCCCGGCATATCTTGTGTGGTAGTTGTCTTATCGCGTACACTCGTGGAGTGGCTATTAAGGGCGTACGAAAGCTGTCCCGGTGCACCATCTGTTAACTGGCTCATTTGCCTGCAACCTCTTAGTGCAGGCTTTTTAACACTTTGAGGTCGGCACACTTTTGCCAGCTTTAAAGTCAAGCTATACGTTAGTCACCTATATCCATACCGCTGCAGGGACACCGTGTTCTAGTGGTCTCCATGTCACTTAACGCCATTCTATAGGCCAAACCGACACCAGTGTTTCTGTATTGGCCTGCTTCCGACCAATGGTGTGCCGAGTTTACCATTTCCCAACCAAATGATCTTTCGTATGTAACAGGATGTACATCCCATCGCGTTGATTTTCGTAGCTATAAAAAAATTTGTCGTTCATTTACGTATTTCGTTGTTGATGTTGTATTAGTTCCTATTTTAAATCCTTATGAAATAGGGAATTTATATAAGTATACCCGGACCAGTTTTGGTTTTTATGTAGAATGAAATGTTCAAACAAGTTTTGCCCGAACTACACTCGAGTATACTCTTCAAAGCGTTAACCTTAGAGCAAAACAAAATCTGCTTTTTTTGGCTACGTTTCATCAGATGTAACTTTCAATGAGCGCAGTTAAGGGAAACTTTCCCCACATGTCGGGGGGAAAAAATACTATAATGTTTTAGTGAACGAAGAGAACAGTTTCAAATCATTAATATTATTATTATTTTTCGTTAAAAGTATGTAATACAAAAATACGCGCTTTTACCGTAAGCATTTGCCAGTATTATAGAACAGTTCCTAAAATTTTAATTCGATTTGAACGAATAGTTTACTGGCAGTGACGAGTTTGATTCATCCGCTGTGCGGCTGTTATGCACTGCAGTTTTCTCCTTCTGTGAAGCGAACCTCACTTCTGTTTCAATGAAGTGTACTCCCGGTGATCCCATGTACGCCTTCCGGGTACAGCATTTACTCTGTAAGGCAATGTACTCTCCCCATGCTGTGTTCCATCTGATAAGCGCCACGGAGATAAATGAACGCTTACCGCGTTGTAATGCTTGGTTATAATACCGACAGATTTCTTGCATTCAAGAGTTTTTTTTCCCCCGGGTGCTTTTATACGCATTCTAAGAAACTGCTGATACAGTTACTTATCATGCATCGCTTCAATCCCAACCCACTACCCAAGTCGATATTGGAGATTGTAAATAAAGGAATCCAATGCGTTATCGCCATGCTCTTTGTTTTAAGGGGCTACCGACAGAAATTGCTTGAAAGAAGTTTCAGTTTGTTTTAAATTCAATACCCAAATGGATGAAATGGAGTAAAAAGCGTTTTCGAGGACTACATAATAGCTTATAAAGTCAACGAGTTACCGTTATACTTTTGGTTTATAAAGGTTACCTATAGGGATACCTCTCAACGTATTTTATTTTTAATATAAATGTAATTATTTCATTTTAACGTGGGTCATTGTATCGTAGGTCGACATGCCGTCCCTCATTTTTTTCCTCCTGAAATACTGCAAGTAACAGGAGGGTATGTTTTTTAAATTCAAAACGTGTACGCACACAATAGAATCTTTTCGAAACTGTAAGCTAAGTTTACCATACCCCATAAAATTTCGGGCAGAATGTTAGGTATTTGGAATAGGTGCCATGAATATTCGGATAAGGAAATAGTAACAAGGAAGTCCTCGTTTACTTTTCTCAGGGGTTGCATAAAATCCAGTACATTTACATGTTGCAATGCGCCTGGCATATTTATGTAGTGTTACGTGTTACTGGTCTGCATCGCTTACCTTACCCGGCTCCGCGCTTCTGCGAGCGAAGGTCAGGCGGGCGATAATCCGAGAAGCGGGCGGCGATTTACAAAGACGAACCACCGCTTATGGGAGATAAGCCTACCGGGACTCGTGTGCTCCTGGCCTTCAGCGGGTTTAATTCTTGGGGTTACCTTTGAAAGAAAGGTATGGTCACTGTTCTGTTCGTTATTGAGTGAGATCGAGTCGGCGAGACTACTTAAGCCACGACGGGTGTCCGAGCCGACACTTTTGAGAATTTGGAGGACTGCGCGACCCTTAAGCGGCAGGTGTGTGAAGACAGCGGAGCGACGAGCCAGTGGAGTGTCGAGCGGCGGCGAGAGTGAAGTCTGCGACTGCGAGCAGCGGTACAGTGAAGGGTGAGGCTGACGGGCGGGACCACTGAACTAGATACGTGAGACTAAGATGGTAGGTAGGTAGGCAGGTAACTGGGCTTAGCGTTTCGTCGACAGCGAGGTCGTTAGAGACGGTGCAAGTTGCACAGGGAAGAGGGATTGGGGAAGGACTGGGCCATGACCTTTGTTAGGGATACATCCCAGCATTCGCCTTGAGTGATTTCGGAAAACCATGGAAAACCGAAATCAGGATGGCCGGGAATCGAACCCGGACCCTCCCGAATGGAAGTCCAGTGAGTTACCACTGGGTCACCTTGCTCGGTCTGAGTGTAAGAATTTGTAATTATGGCAACAGACAGATTAATTATGTGTGAATTAATGAATGCAAATTAAGTAACTATAACCAATATAGAGATATTCACAAAGACTTTAATTAGAATGGAGATATGCATTTATTACTGCGCTCACTGAGCATAACATAGTATTAGTGGAGATATATAGAATAACGTTGTAAATAATTGTGTGAATAGATAAAAAATCAAATTTAGTTCTTTGTGTTCTATTAAACCCTCCATCCCTCATGAACTCAGATACACCCCTCTGGTGTCCTGCAACAGTATGTTTTCGCCACCTGACATAAGTATAGTAAAGCTGAGAACCAGGCGGTAGAGACATGCAATCTCCCAATTCTAAAAACCATTATTCTTCGGCATAAAATAACCAATTAGGAAATCAACAAATTTATCAAATTGTTGGTGACACGTATTTTGAAAAGTTGCAGACCAGATAGTCTTGGTGTTGCAGCGAATTAAATAAAAATTATATTATCGTTTACTTGGCACGTGCGATGAAAAAAAAAGTATATTCACACGCTCTCTGCTGAATACATGAACGCGAAAAACATTCTGCAACTGCATGCACAAACAATCTCGAATATTTACATGTAATATTATCACAGCTATATTTAATTTCAAAGACAGCAAAATACATTTTATTTAATGTAGCCCAACCATTGGTAAAGATAAGACCGAAACTTCAAGTATGTAAATGAAACTATATACCCACCATAGGTACAGCCAATAATCATAAAAGCTCCCGATGACCTGGGTGAGAAGGAAGGACGAGATCACCACGCACAAGAAGAAGCTGTTCCCTCCAGCTCGGAAGTACTTGATGCAGGCGCCCCTCTTGCTTCCTGCTGAAACTGTCTCTTCCAGCATCTCCAAGGTAGCGCAGAGCTCTTCTCGCAGATACCCAGAGGAACTGACAGACAGCCTGCTCTGTAAGACAAAGTAAATGAGACCGAGCTTCTAAAATTCCACTCTTACGAGTGACTTGCAAGTACCCTCATATGTGTATGATTGTCGATATGGGTGAGTATTGCATCTAGTCATCTTCCGCCATTTCGCTTGTTCGCCAATGATACATCTTACATTATCGTGTTTATAAATTTTGTCATTATTTCTACGTCATTTCTTGGCATAATATTTGTCTCAGTGCTCCTAACATATAGACACAGTAACCAGACATGGGTAAGTTACTTTTAAAAATTAACTCAAGTTAAGTTTAAGTTAATGTGCCAACATTTTTATTGAGTTAAGTGCCTGAAAAAAGTAACTGAATAAAAGTTAACAGGTGGAATAAATAACTAAGTTAAGTTAAAAGTTAGTGTCTCAAAAAAGTAACGCTGTAAGAGTTAGGAAATGATATTTTTCTGTCGGAGGTAAGTGATATTTTTTATTTAGTGAAATGGCAGGAGTTCTTTTTATTACTTAAAATATTTAAAAATTCTATTTATTTCTGTACCTTAAAATTACAGTGTTATAATGTTTAATTCACATTGACTATGAACAGTTCATTTGCCAACCACTTCACATCGGATGATCGCTTGTAATATACACAGATCTCAATAGCTTTACAGATCACAGAATAATGTATTCAATTTTTAACTATATATTTAAAATTCCACAACAAAAAGCATTTTCTAATCCACGTTTTAACATTCACCGAAAATTAAAATTCGATTGCGGAAATTGTTTATTGAAGCTAAGCAGCAGTTCGGCTTGGCGTATCACATCAGTGAAAGATGGAGCTGGCTAGGCTTCTGGCCATTGAGTACGTACTCAGAAGATATGTATTTCACCAGCTGTTCCGACGAATTGTCATTGCGATTGCCTTCTCTGTCAAAACATTACCATAATAATGTGAAATTCGAATGTCTGCGTGAAATTAACTTTTAACATAACTTGGGAATAAGTTATTTTCCTGTTAAAAAAGTAACTAGTTTAAGTTATAAGTTATTTGGTTGTAAAACTAACTACTTAAGTTAAAAATTCTGGTAAAAAAAGTAACTTTTTAACTTAACTTTTAACTTGGTAACAAGTTAGTACCCATGTCTGACAGTAACAGATTGTACACTCGAAAAAAATTCTCACAAAGTTTTCTGTACGGCACATCAAATTATTTCTTTGAGCCTGTTTTGACAGTAACACGATATCGATTTAATTCAAAGAGAATATTGACTATGTTACCTGACAATATGGCAAAAAAAATTTTTTCACGATATCGATTTCAGTGTAAAACACTGAACTCACTTTCGGGAGGATCTGGGTTTGAATCTCGGTCCGGCTATCCTAATTAGGGTTTTCTATGGTTTCCCGAAATCGTGGCAAATGGAAAGTTAGATGTGATATAAATGGCTGATCAGGAAACAATAATTAGATACGTTTACGAGGGCAATATATCTGATTATCATAAAATTAAAAGTTAATTTTTTTACGTAATCCCATCTTGGTGAAATGTTAAGTTACTTGATATTTTATATTTAAAATCGTCGATGCCATTTTTTAAGTACCGACATATTTGTGAACCACCTATTCAAATTAATGTCATTTATTCAGGCTAGTGAATCGTATTATATAGTTTATTTTATCTCATGTTACGTAATGTTGGCTCAATACTCTCCTAGGATTATTTACCTAAAGGACATACTACTCTAAGTTACTGAATAAAAAATAATGGTGGAATAGATTAGAACATTAATATTCCGTGTTCAGTCCTCGCGTGAAACTATGTTCATACGTTGGCCAGAATATATTTAGTAATTAGTGTAGAGTAGATTGCAGACGGTAATAAACAGAATATGACGCTGATTTTACAGAACATCCCAAATTGTGATTGAATACGCAAGAGAAGCATACTTTTTTCACAGTCGCGCGCTATGATCATGATAATTGCAATTTAAGAAACTATTATTCAAAACATTTATAATAGGAAGTGTATGAGAGAGAAGTTGTATTAAGCAGGCAAACACGTTTACGATATACTTCTGTAGTTTATCAATTAATTCTGACTAGGTAACTTAGATGTACAGATATTGTTCTCACATTACAAGCACTATGCTCTGTTGTGTGCTAAAAAATGTGGTTTTATAATTATATCACTAGTATAACTGAATTGTTTTCATCAAAACCGAATTATAGTGTATTTTCGTGTGCATTTTTTTTTTGCGCAATAGTGTGAGTTGTGCATAAAATAATTATGAACAAAGGTACGAAAAGATGAGGAAGATCATTGATCTCAATGTTTGAAATTATTTGGAATTTAAAATTTTATTTTCTTTCACATGGAGTACACTTAACGTTAACAAATATCACTCAGAAAAATGCCTAACTCCAAAATATAAATAGATCAAAACTTTTTTGCTCTATCTTATTTCATATAATGTATTATTATATTATAGATTGTAATATTGACTCAGGTATTAAGAACATCAATAGATGTAACTCACGTTCGAATAGAATAAACTTGAAAACGTATGGTTGTAAGACCCGAGAACATGATAAAATGTACTTGAAAGTGTTAATTCTGCCACTGGGAGTACTCTTAGACTTATCGTAGAAGTCAGTTAACTAAAATAGTAATTAATTATACTTAAAAAGCGTTAAACTGAGTGTCAAAATAATATTCTCTCAGCGCGGCCAGCTTCGGATGCATGAGAAACTTTATGCCGCGGTTACTGCTTAGTTGTCTGTTTTGCGGTCACGGACATAAAACTACGTTATTGAACCAAACTATGACTTGGAAGCCAAAAATGTTACTAAAATATTTCTTGCGTCACTAAATTTTGTTTTGATATGTTGACATCTGGATATCTAGGTTATTCGGGGGTATAATCAAACGAGAAGTCATTATTTTACAATTTATGTTATCGGCTCCTACAAACGCCGCTATCGAAAACAAGATTATTTATCACACCATTTCAGTGATAATATTTTAGGGCCTCTTCCTATACTGAGCCCAGGGTAATTTGAACACAAATATGTGTCTTCAAGGTCCAAACATATAACTGACAACATTGACGAATTCTAGTATAAAAATTCGGGTCGCAGCGATCTCGAAATCTCCCATAACCGCGGGCTGTTCCTAAGCGTTATTTAATTTTTCCTCTGTTAGCTACAAACCCAAAGAAAACGTTACTCATAAACATGTAAATGTTAAAGCATACAACACGGACTTCATAATATGTCATATAATAAGCGAGGTCTATTGTACCCATACAGGTATAATAGATAGAGGCGGCGTCTGCCATAAGAGACTGTAAGAAAGGGTGTGTTAAATATGGGTCACGTGACTTTAGGAAGTTTGCGCAGTGGCGAACCTTGTTGGACGCACCTTCGTGACGTCACGCTCCAAGGAGCGAATTGTGTGTTCGGAATCTATCACGTGACTTTAACAAAACATTGTTCCATGTTGAACACACTTTTATGACGTCACACCGTCTCTAATGTAGTATACCTCTATGATATGTTATTAAATAAAACTTGATCATGTTAAATTCTGACATTGTAAATCAGTCCCTGGTGTCATGAATAATTACGTTAATATTACAGAATAAGTTAATAAGCGGTTTGGACGGCTCTTATCATCTAAGCTAAGATCTTTAGAGCTGATGAGAGATTAATGAGGCGGATACGGAGAAGCGCCTTGGAATGCAATGACGCGAAAGAGGGGAAACCGAAGATCTCCAAAAAAAACCCGTCGGCATACTGCATCGTCCAGGCATGATTCCTACATGCGAAAATCCGGGAGTGACCCCGCAAGTAAAATTGACAGTTAATGAATACTGCTCAGCATCTTTGCTCTGTATCTTTCACCACATGAAAAATTAGTACTGCCGGAATGTGATTTCGACATACCATCAACTAATTGTGGCCTCTGATTTTCTATAAATACTCTCTACTGACACCTTCTCTCATCCTAAACTGTGTTCCCAATGTAAACGGTCCTGAGTTAGTTACATAAAATTGTAGCTCTAAGTCTAGACTTATACATGTAGCTTCTCTTATCTGTTGTCAGAAACACTGTGCACAAAATCCGAGTAAGTACTGAAATAAAAAGGGTGATTTTACGCTAATGGGGACCAAAAAGTAGAATCTCCTGCCACTAAGAAACTTTGAAAAATCTTACAACCTGCACGCAAGAAACACTAATTTCTTTAACTGCAATTTTTTATGGCTTCACAGTCCTCTACGGCGAGGTCATTAAGGACAGGGGGGATATATGGCACTTTAACAGCAGATCAGGATGAAGTGAGGTGAAGATTGAACAGTGATGGAAATCATCTACTTGTGGAACGAGAGTACAGTACCCCGAGAAAAGCCACCCCACCCACCAATGGTAATTACTGCCGTGTTTTTGACATGTGTTAAATTCTAGTGTACCCCGGCCGGAAATCGAAATCTTTGGTGGGCGGCGAGAACTATAGCCGCTACGCTACCATAGCCCCCGACTACAACATAGTTCAAGGGAACTGAAAAAGGAACCGGCAATAATCTTTAGTAAGGAACCATCTCGGCATTTGCCTGGAGTTATGTCAGGAAACCATGGAAAGCTGAAATGAGGATGCCCGGACAGGGATTCAAACCCCGGTCCTGCAGAATGATAGCGCAGTGTTTACTGGTATTAATACTTGCTCGGTCAGTTTGATTTTACTCGTTCAGCTTGCATTACGTCAGAAACAACTAATCAAGCTTAGTCAGTTAATGAAGAATTTAGTTAGGATGTGAATGTCAAATAACGGTGTTTATCAGTGATTTCATTAGATATACATAGGCCAAATATATACACATACTCCGCGAGCCAATGATATTAGTTTTAAATGCATTAGTCACATTATCAATGCTGTTTTACACTTGTTTGAATAAAGATGTATGAAAACTATAACCTACATGCACAACCATCAAATATTATATTTATACATCAAATAATAGTGACTAGCAATTCCCCGCATCCACGTATTAAACCCAGAAAAAATTAAATACTGCTTATAAGCATAGTTTATAATAAGTATAATTTTATTACATTTCGCCTTTTAATGGTGCAAAAATGTCACAATATTTCATTTATAAGCTCTCAGCTAAAATTTATTTATACTTTGGAATACTACTGCATTTGAGTAAAATTCAAACCGCTTAAATTCATGATTAATCAGGCATAATCAACAGTATTGACATACCCTTAATCAATTTCGAAAATTCGTATGCTTACTCTTTCAATCCCTCTATTACGTTTGCCGTTTTCGGGTGAAATTTATTGTTATTTAAATTTTCAATTCGTCTCCTAAATACATTAAACATGAGTAACGTACATACAGAAGCTGCTCATGAATACCTGTTAGACATGTTGCGCAAAAACAAAAGCTATGATAAACAATCAACTTAAATGAATATCCCCCGTTTGCATATTTAAATAAATTTTCCTTCTGACATAAAAAAAAATTCTAGTTGATATTATCGCGAGGAATTAACATACTAATATGAAATGAGAAAGTTTTGAAGAGAGTGGCTTAAAATCTTTTGACTGAGCTGACATTTAAAAATTATGATCGTGTGTAATGGTACTAAAAATTTACTTTTAATGCCACATCACTCCATTCGGTGCCATTAGTTAGTAAGGGGGAAGAAATCATGAATTTTTGGCCTATTTATGTGGAAAGGAAATCTTATGTGGTTGCAGGCTGTCTGCATGTCCCGCACAATATTTTTTTTTAACAACCAAACATATTAATTATTTTTATTTTTAAGGTATGTGGCACCACAATCGAGTGTCACGATACAGCCTATCATATGAGCACCTCTGTATTCATAAAACTTCTCGAATGCACTTTTTTTTTAATGCGTGGGCTTGATGTCTGTCGATCCATTTATCTCGTTTCTCCCTACATGATTAAAAAAAAACAAAGCTATTCGCATATTATATATCTCGGGAATCACTCAGCAGATTCCCGAGAGATTCCACTCATTAATAGTAGCCACATGAATATTTGATGTTAGTACGCCATAAATAATGAACAGTTAAATTAACTTCAATGAATCTTTCTATGCTGACAACACCCAGGTGACCACTAAATCCATTTATTTCGGCATTTGTACGATAGTGTCAACTGGAATAAATATCGTATTTCTGAAAGTATCGTACATTTCTTTCTTGTTACAATTGGTGTCACTTATTAATCATAATATCCATTGATGGATCAGACCGATAGCAATCCAACCTACGCTGACAATCCTTATAGCGCAATGCTCGCTGGATACATATATTTATTATAACTTCTTTGATTTGCCACATGAAATTTGTCACATGAAAGATGTCACATGAAATTTCAAGTTAAATATCACCTGAGTACTACGTAGAAGATAGTCAAGAATTTCTAAAACTTAGCGTGTTATTTTTAAAAGTGGCGGTAATATTTTTGTACTGCTGCATACGATATATTTGGTACCATTAAACCGAGTTAACTTGATTTCGTGATCTCAAGAAACTACAGTGATGTTTACAGTTAATTCTCAAGTCACTTCATAATTGGTACAAAATTACGCCTTTTTATGTGGTACTGCCATGAGAAAATGCATCATATATCAGAAACTAGTCGTTGGTTTACTATCACATATGTATGCAGGTTTATTCCGCTTAGACTTTTTTAAAGCCTCATATTCCGACAGAGTCTTTGAGTACCTTATGAAAATAACTTGAACGTTTATGCACCGGAAAGTAAGCTAATTAGTTATTGGCGTTGGAATTGAACTATCGGGGAAATGAGGGTGGCCTGAGAAAAATCACCTCCTGACGGCAATGTTCAATGCGTGTGAAACACTGGAATTACCTCGCCGAGAATCTAATTATGTACGTGGCGGAAGGAAGAAGAGACATGAAATTGTCTCAGAACTACATCACGACTGCGCGTTTGCGATGGCGAATCAAAAACCAAATACAGTTGTGAGATTAAGCGATAACAACTAGAGAGTGGCGCTGACGTACAACCCCGCGTATGCACGGGATGACGGGTATAGTCTATTCCCGGTTTCTTCAAACTTTTTGAATCAAACCTTTGACAAATCACCCCATGTATGACGTTTTTAGTTATTTCCTAAATACGCCATGTATCGCAAGCGTGTTATACCTCCGTTGACATGAAAGTACCTTATTTTCCGTTTAAGTTAAATTTTTACCTGCATTTTTGTTTATAAATTTTAATAATTCATTTACAATAAATACGAAGGAAAACAGCGAGAAAACATGTGCGCTGGTAGTACCTAGTAATAAATACTTCTCAGTGCAACTGAGTGCGCACGAATTCGGTCTGTTGTCCTTTAGTGAAATATTCGAGACAGCCAAGCTTAGTTTGCACGAGGCGGAGAAATATCTTAGAAGTATAACTTTAGCAGGGCTTCAGAAAAGAGTGAAGAACCGCGGATGGATTACAGCTGGCAGCGAGCAGCGTTCCGCAGTTCATTCGCGTGGCACGTATAGGCCGTTCACGGTAAAGTGAGCACTTTTTATAGCCCTTCCAAATTTTTTCCTTCCATCCAATTTCCATCTTCCTGCTGCATTTTAATAAAAACATTGAAATGTGACCAATAAACACAGTGTATACATTTCAGGACCCTCAAAATTTAATGCCTGACGCTGCAATAAGATATATTTATTAGTGGTTAATACTTGTTGAGAGGGCTTTCAAAAGTGCTCAATTTACCGTGAACAGCCTGTAGCTACAAGGTCAGACGTGTTATCGCTTCCCTCCGCGACTGAGCAGTCCAGGGAAAACGCTTCGTAGTTTGATTTTCTGTGGACGGATAGTCAAATCTGCGGTAATCTATGACCTGGTGCTGACGCAGTTTGGAGCGCGCACCGCGAATCAACTGAAGATGTATGCGTGGGCGAAACGATTCGAACCGGGAAGAACAAATGTGACAGAGGAAAGCCGATCCGGTAACCCATCGGCATCGTGTACGACCAGACCGCACGCCCCTTACAACCACGATCTGGCGAAGCCACAGCCCATCTAGACTGTTAATAAAGGGACATGAACCAAATGGGTTGCTGGTGCAATCTACATATTGTTAACATTACATAGAAACATAATTCTATTTGCGCTCCTGTATGTGATTGTAAACGCATGTCTCTTACAGCACAGCTATCTGTTAAAATTGCAACATACAACCTTCAACAAAATTTGGAGTATTCCAGCAACAAACGCAAGTGCAATAAACCAGCAGATCATTCTGATGCAGCTATCACAAAAGCTGTTGTCACCTTTCTGGTGAATTGTTTTGTGTACTTTTTTTTTTTTTCGCCCTCGTACATGGAAGAATTCACAATGTGAAGAATGGTGATCATAGGGAGACGTCTGAAATTGCTCTTTTACTTTGGACTAGCCTACTGAGTGTTAGTGAAGGAAAATACTTGACCTGAAAATACCACAATATCTAGTCTCACGGTTATGAATAAAAACAGTCTGCTTAGCGGCCCGCTTACCTGGTCTAGTATCCTGCGCTCGAGGGCGAGAAACCTGAGAGCGATAAGATCTTAACCGTCTGGCACGTCAAGCGCCCCATCGCCGCTAGGCACAAGATTCAGTGCAGCATCCTCGAGTATTTTTTATATTGTACGTGACGCGTACAATTTTAAGATGAAGAAGTTCGAAACTTTTTTTGGCTACGCTAGAATGTCCTAGAACTGTGTTTCTGTCGTGCGTGACGCCACGAAAGCAGTCAACAGGCCTCGGCTGAAGTGTTTTCTCAGCACAATGGACGCACGTTAAATATAATCCATTCGCAGTTACTTCACACTTTTCTGAAAGCCCTGCTCGAGTTCTACTTCCAGAATATCCCTCCGCCTCGTACAAACAATGTTTAAGTAAGTCTAGAAAATTACACCAAAGGACAAGAACTACGTATTTCTCACTAGGCGCTACCAACACACATACTTTCTCACTATTTGTCGTTCAAAGTATTTATAGACGAAGCATTATAACTTATAGATAAAATATGAATAACATTTCAATTTCACATTTAAAAAAAAAAGTAAATTTTATGAACACAAATATAAAACGCTTGTGATACAGGGCGTATTTAAGAAATATCTAAACATGCCATACGTGGGGGAGATTTCTCAAAGGTTCGATTCACAAAGGGCGAAGAAACCGCGAATATACTACAGTTTTGCAGGGAAACGTTCATTTCGCACACACACACTGCAAGGCAGTTCGAGAGCCGGGCAGGTAGGCGGGATACAGAACGAGGGTCACGCACTCTGAATACGAATCAGTGAGGATTTCACTGTTTGAATCAGTTAACAGCATCTGACTTGTTCAACAGTCACTTCAGTTCATTTTAACTGGCGAATTAGTGAGGGGGAAAAAAAACGCCCTTTTTCCTTCACTCGTTGAATCAGTGACATTGTCCACTGATTATACAACAATTTAACTCGCTGTTTTACAGCGATTTGCTTTTTGACTGATGGGTCAGTTAAACCACGTGTTTCTGACAATTAAAGTAGTAACAGTGTTCGTAAATGAGTTTATTTGGATGCCTAACAACCGCAAAAACATTCATTACGGAATCATTTCCACAGAAAAAAAAAAAAATGTGAAACGTGAAAATATTTATCTATACACACGCCACGATTTATAATTTAGAGGAACCTAGAAATCATCAATCTAAGCCCTCAGTTGCAGTAGCAGATACAGGCGCAGAGCTTCGGAGCTAGAGACCGTCTGTTCGAAACACGGTTAAGTCAAGATGTTTTTAATAACCGAAATTATATTTTACGGCCGGTCATAAACACATTTATTTTAACTAACCAATTCTTACACGTTCGTGGCAACAGAATATAAGTTTACTTTTAAGCAGATGATTGAAGGATGTATTACTGATTCATCGTGTGAATTTGTCCCTCCGAAGCAATCAGTGATTTTCCCGCTTATTCTATAAATGGAGCCATTTTCGCTGATTAACGTCGTTGGATCCGACTGCGAATCAGTGACTACCCGATGGTTCGAATTTCGGGGTGCAGACGATGAGAGAATAGCTGCGCCGCTTCCGTACCTTGGCCGAAATGCGGGAGAGACGACGAAGACGCCGCGACGTGCTGGGCTGCGTCGCCATGACACACTCGTCCTCTTGGTCGTCAGGCACCGTCGACTCATCGATGTCGAGAAGTGTCGCGTAGTCGATCTCGTCCTTGACGAGGTCGTCGTAGGTCCCCTCCATCTCCACGCAGCCCTTTCAAATCACACAGCAGTCGTGAACATTTATTGCATCTGGTTTACACAGGAATTGTAATCGGAAAATAGCTTATTAACGTCCCCGGGTGTTATGCCCGAAGGTTTATTAGGGGACGGTTTACAAACTAACTTGCCTTACCTGGGATTCGAGCCCAGAACCTTCCGCACCCCAGACAAGCGGCGCACCAACCGACTGCGCCACGGGAGGTCGGCTAGTTAACTGGAGCAAAGTAAGACGTTTATAGGATGTTCGCCTTAAAGTGAACCCTTTTTAAACCCTTACTTAGGGGTCTACTTTTCCCCAATTTCTGTATCCTTCCGCCACGTGGAAAATTTACGTTGCTATGCGCCCAGTTACTTTATCCATGCGTCAGTCAAGTGGAAACCTGAAATTGTTAGGAACGTAAGTGTATTGCTATTCGTACTCGAGTGCGAATAAAGCATAGAATTACCAACCTGGTTTGTACTCGCCCCCACCCCCACCAGGGGCGAACCGGGTTCGATTCCCGGCGGGATCGCCCCGGGATTTTCGCATGTGCGAATCGCGCTGCACGATGCCGCTGGTCGGCGGGTTTTCTCGGGGGATCAACCTTGCGTTCCGGCACTGCTCCATACTCACTTCGCTGCACCTTCATCGGCTCTCAAGACCTCGATGTCAAGAGCTGCTCAAATCTCTTCACTCGCCCTTCATTCACTCACAAACTTCATTTGACGCAAATAGGAACATTCCATTCGCAGCACAACGCAAACACTGGATGTCTCGAATTAATACCGACATTCCTCGAATGTGAATAACAGATCAACTATTAAAGACAAGCTTATGTGACTGCGTAGGTGTGTATTACGCTATAAATACAACGCTGGATGAGTACGAGCGCGTGGTACCACAGCCGTAGTAGACAGGCCTGGACACTGGCTTGAAAAGTTGACGCCCTTATTGACTCAATTTAGTTCACGAACCCAGCCACAGAGCGCTGCTACCGAAGTAGTGCTGTTTGACATGGCTAGCATAGGGAGGGAATTGCAATTTTGTCTTGAAATGGGAAAACGACGTTCATGTCTCTATGGCGTTATCCCTATAACAGCAACGCTAACTACACTAGTTTGCTTGCAGCGCTACTGCATGAACTAAATCGGTCAATAAGTGGGGCGAGTCGCAAACATCGTTAGATAGGCAAGTGTCCAGGCCTGTCTTCTACGGCCGTGCGAGTAACTATTCTGTTGGCATCAGTTCCGTTTCCTATCACGAGCGGTAGCCCTGCAGGGGAAATGGCAAAAAAAAAGGGGGGGGGGCGGTTTTATTTCTAGCAACGTAAGAGGATTTTAAAGTGTTATTGGAAATCTGAGAAATTGATTGAATCGCAGAGACGATGGAAGGCAGAATTACATACTTTACTAGTCATATACGCAATCTCCATGTACGCGTGGATGCGGTAAGTGAAATGAGTCAACATACACCTCGTGTTCCCTACATGTGACGGCATACGTCGGCAAGCCCATGCAGAGAGGTGGGTGGTTTTTTAAGTGGGGAGGGGCGTGGTGGAGGGGGGGGAGACAAAATCCCCGGGACCCAAGCACCGGGGCAGCCTGGCTTGGCTTCCAGATTTTTGTTCTTATTTTTGACGAAAACGAATATTTTAGCGAAACGGAAAGAAAAGTGCAAAATAATATGAAACTTTAATCTTCGTTACGCAGCAGCATACAGAAACACCGAAAGTTGCATTGTTTTTGGGGTTCAGTTTTTTTTTAAGGAGTGTAAATGTAGGTAAGTGGACTTAACGTCTCGTCGACAGCGAGGTCATTGGAGACTGTGCGAGTTGCGCAGGGAGGAAGGATGGGGGAAAGGATTGGGAAGGAATCAGCCATGTCCTTTGTTTGGGACCCATCCCGGCATTCTGCTGGAGTGACCTCGGAAAACTATGTTTAATCCAGGATGGCAGGACCGGGAATCGAACCCGGGTCTTCCAGAATGCGAGTCCAGTGTGTTACTACTGCGCCACCCCGCTCGGTTTAAGGAGAGCAAAGGGTCCGAAAAATTGAGCATTAATTTAGGACAGGGGGTCAGAACAAAAGTACAGCCAAACTAATTCTCGAAATCTCAAACACCATGACTCTGAAAAGAACTATTTTTCTATTAGCATTCTATAATAACATGGAAAGTTTCTATCCAAACTTGGGTTCTGATATCAACCCCCAACATCCACACAACACTTTTTTATAATTCGCGTGTTCTTTGAAAATTATTGATGATATGGTCATGGTTTGGGATTGTTTGTCACTATAGATAAGTCGCGTTGCTAGGCCGAGCGGAGAAGTCGACTCAAGGTAATCATTAACTGACACCATGCGCTTACAAGCTTCCTCCATACCGTCATTCTACAGCGGGGAATCCTTTCTCGCGCTTCTGACACCTATTCAGTTCTAGCCGGCTCATACGTGACGTATGCTGAGTGTCGCCTTCACCACAATCTCCTTCGTCCAATCTCTTATCACCCATGCACAGGTGAACATGCAAGGGTAACATGTGCCATGGTGCCCCGTTACAATCGACGCTGGTGGAACAAGAGTGAGGAGAGTGGGGGGATGGAGAGGCGGCGGAATAGAACGGCCTGGGAAAGGGAAGAATCCCGAGAAAACCTAACGACAGCGTCCGCCACGTTTTGTATGCGCCAGACCATCAGCAACCCGGCCGGTGACCGAACCCGGAGTGCCGTGGTGGGTATGCCGGCGCAATATACACGCAAAACAGTGAGGCCCTCCTACATCCATGCCGACCCTACTTCAAGAGCGAGAAATGTTGAGTAGACACGTTTTGGTGGGCTCTTAAATGTTCCGCCTGGTTAGCGCTTGTAGTGCTTTGCAGAGGTCGAGTTGAAAACTCGTGATTCGAAAACGGTTGAATATGCTGTGGTGGTGTCTACTCTAGAAAAGCATTTAAGGAACGTTACGTTCCCAAAGACAACTTTCAAGCTCTCGCTTCAATTCCGTGGATTTTTTTTTGAGGCAGGTGTTTTCAGAATCATTTCTAGTCGCCAAATTTTCTATGCAGAAGATTCATAATTGTGGCTAGACACGCAACATACTTTTATCTTTATCAGCGTGCAATGCCGCCTCTTAAAGTGACGTTCAGGCAAGTATAGGCTATTCACGGTAGTCAGTTCTTTGAAAGCCCTCTCTCATTTGGAATAATAGTCACTAAATACATTTTATTTTAGCCTTAGACGTTAATTTCCGTGTGCTGTGGAATACACACACTGTGTTTATTACTTACATCGCAACATTTATTTTAAAATGTGATCAAATGATAAGAAATGGTTGAAAGCACAAGTATCTAGCGCCTCAAAAGTGCTTACTTTACCGTGAATTGCCTATAGCTGAATGGAATTAATTACAGTACCAGTAGAAAGCCTTGCTTTTAGAGGTGACGAGGCAAGTGTTTAGTGAGCAACTGTCGGCATTCAGAGTTCATGCGTTTCGAGGACTCAGACTGCGCAAAAAAGCTGCAGTCAGGCGGGACTCCTAAACAGCGAGGCCATGATCGCCGGTGAGGATGAAATGAGGCGAGTATGGAGCAGCGAAGGAATGAACTTGCTGGGGAAACTGTGGTACCCCGAGAAAAGCCGCCGGTAAACGGCAACGCGGAAATCCGGTTGACATCTCAAGCGCCGGATTGAAATGCAGATTTAGATTTGATATTTTCTCGTGGGCGATATCCTAAAGCTGCGTCTACACTGAGACGACTGGTCCTGCGACATTGTCGTGCGACCAAGTCGAGTGACCGCCATAGGAGGACTATCGCCTGTCTACACAGAGGCGACGTGATCACGTAACAACGTCGCGCGGCCGTGTCAGAGCATAGTGTAGACGCAAGTCGTATGACTCAGGAGGTCGACTGACACGTGTTTCCATCTTCCCTCGAGAGTCGGTCTAGATCAAAGGAAAGTCGGTTGACCTGGTCGAGCGAAATGTATAGGCGCGAAGTCACAGAGTCACCCCACAACTCTGTACTGTGTCAGTGATCGCGGAGCTTACGTCGAGGGAGTAGTGTTGCGGCTGTGACGCGTGTGCTAAATAATTGTGCTGCCAACATTTTCGGATTGGCGAGCAAGACCGTATAGAAAATAAGACAAAATTGATTGAACTCTATCGTTCATATGAAATACTGTGGGACCCTAAAAATATGAATTATAAAGTTAAAAATGCTATTGTGTATTGGCGTTAAAGTGAGAGGGCGCGAAGCAATTGCACGTGATCGAAGGTAAGCTGTGACAATGAAAACATGCAGTGTTCACGTGATCGTGTCCTGTACATAGGGGTGTCCGGAATGCTTGCCACGCTAGCGGAGAAATACATACATGGATATGCAAAGTTTGACGAAATTGTTAGTGTATAGTATATGTCAAGTAGACAACTATATAATATAACGACCTTATGGTATGAGTAGAGTGGAGATATTTGAGAGGGTCGTTACAGAATGATCATGAGACCCGATGAGGGTAAAGTGAGACGCGTATGGATCAGCGCCGGAATGCAAAGACGGGGAGAAATGGGAGGTCCCTGGGAAAACCCGCCTACCAGCGGCATCGTCCGGTACGATTTCCAGGCGAGTAGTCTGACCACCACACCACTGTGGCCCCACCGCATGGTATGTGTATATAAACATCAACACGGTTAGTAATAACACACTCTGTCGTGCTATTTATTTACGCCAACGGTAACAAGTTAAACGACAAGCAAACAAAAAGGAACAAGAAACATACTGGTTATTCGCGAACAGAATACCGACATTTGTGGGGTACACAAACAACATAATGACGTAAATTAAACTTTAATCGTCATTATGCATATCGCAAATGACAACACATAACACCAATCGCGTTCAATCAGATGAACTGGAACTATCATCATTAAGGTTTATTATGAGAGCATCCTCCTTCCCGTCTTCAATGTTATCCAGTTTCCGCATTTCACTTTCAACCTTTTCGACCAGACTTCCATTCAGTCCATGTCCCGCCAATCGCAATGTTCTAGAGTCCTCCAAGCGCCCTCACGCACATTAGACTTCACTCGTCAGTTTCACGCCCTCTCGTCCATTCAAGCCACGAACACCTCACTCGCTATCGCCCCGCAATCTCCAGTCGTCGTCCACACTTATCTTCGCTCGCGCACGCTCGCCAGGCGGCCTCCATCAAAGACTGCCGGCCGCTGGGTTGAGCCAGTATACATAGAATCTTCCCCAACTCGCGTGATGCGTCGCGGAGGGCTGAGACACCAGCCAGTCACCCTAGAACAATCTTGCGTCGTCACTAAACGTATAGGAAACTCTAGCAGGCGAGAGGAGGTCTGTGACGCCAGCAAGTCTTGTCGCTGTCGGCATTCACGGGATTTCCCGGAAGGGGGCGATCAGGAGGCCGCGAGTGCATCGTTCCAGGAAGAGGTGAGGGCGAGGTGGGTCTCCGATTACGGTTTGGGGCAGCTGAGTCGGCGCCAGCTGCAGCATGTAATAGGATGATATCATCCCTGTCTATCAGCATGCTGTCTCGACCATGTCTAACATATTTGAAGTGCAGTTCCTTTAATAAATGGTAAACTGTGGTTCTCCGAAAAGCAGAAAGCAGGCAAATAGGGGTCGTCATTCACAACAGCATGAACTTTATCGACAGTTGGCAGTTCATTACGGAAGTAAAACCCATGTACCTTCATCCGTATCGCATTTCTGTCGAACCCGTCAACACTTTCCGTAAACTTACAGCGTTTTTTTCTTTCTTCTGTGACATCAAGGTGTGCATGGATTTATACTCGCTTATCACACGATAAACTGTTGCGGGACTTACTCTAGTAGAGCGTGCTGCTTTTTAACGACGTCATCTATATGCATGCCTGGACTCAGTTCTATCTCGACTTTATACCGTGTGTTTTTCCCGATGAACTGAGCGCCCTCCTCTTCGGTCGCTTCTTGGCCGGACTTAACCGGCCCTGTCGGTATCGCTCGCCGTCTCCGTAGAGGACGCCATCGCTATTCACACGTACGTCAATCTAGTGTAAAACACAGAGAATTATATTGTTATTACTTGGTACAGAACAGAGTATGGAACATTACATCGTTCGGCGTAGAGTAACGTACGTTCGCACGTAGCATAACAACACATTTAAAGCCACACCTTCAGTCAGACTAACACAATACAGACAATCGCGTGCCCGGCCACCAATACAGCATAGGGCACACTGCAGCAACGCCAGCTGGCTTGTGGCTTGTACACTCCTTGCTGCTCACTCTGGTGTCACGCGCTCGTGTGTACAACACCAGTACGGTATTAGATATACCAAAACATGAGGTGGAAAGGAAAATAAAGAATTTAGTCGGGCAGTTTGCAAGGGAAATAAAGAAGGTGAAGACTTCAGGAAGTGGAGCAGACCCTGAATCGATGTCAACATGGACCTATTTCTGGGCGTTGCTGTTCCTCAAAGACAGGAACACGCCACGTGCATCACACAGCACAATACAGGTAACAATGAATAAGCTAAATAAAGAATAGCGAGTGTAAATGTTATAAAATATGTAGAAAAAGAGCAGTATTAACTGAGCGAGTTGGCGCAATGGTCAAACGTTGGACTTGCATTCGGGAAGACACGGGTTTGATTCCCGGTCCAGTTATCCTGATGTCAGTTTGCCATCTTTTCCCGATGTAACTCCAGGCAAATTCTGGGATGGATAAAGGTCATGGCCGATTCCTTCCCCAGTTCCATGCACGGGTGTGCAGGTGTGTACAACCCGCTAAATAAATATATGGTATTACAATGAATTTTTACAGACGAAGTTTTGCATGTTCTAATTACCTCAGGAAGCGAAAACTCGTATCGGGTTGACAATAACCATTTATTGCTGTCTGAACTACACTGGAATTACAAAATAACCGGAACAAAACCATGTAATTTGAAACGGGCTCTTAAAATTAAGTTAAGATTACTTAACTGGACACACTATATACGCTTGTATGTATACATGCATACAGTCCATTTCACGGTACATCGAGCACTCCAGGTTCCACTAATGGCAACAATATATAATTACCAAGACGTCACAGCTTGTAATTACTGTCCGTAATTCTTAACCAACGTACCTTGAAAGCAAACAGACGAAAGTGTGCGTGTAGTTTCACACAGTAACTGTGTGATTACTTAGTCATATTCATTAGAAAGTGCTCTGTACCAATCAGTGTACTGGAAATGTTTATCCACACATGTCTTATTGCCATTGTACAGAACCTCCCGCTGTCAGGAAATACTGTGAAAATTCTTCTCGTATTTTAATAGTAGCTTCTGCGCTCCTTCTAGGAACCCTGCAAAGAGGTAGAAACGATGTTTGGTCCACTGTATCTCGTTTCCAAGTCCCAGGGATCACTTCACGTGTGTCATTGCATTCTACGTTGAAACTTCCAGGTGGTGTGTTAATCCTTGACGCAGTACTGTTTCGTGGTAAAAGGTTATGTAAATGTGTCGCTGTTAGCATAAGTAACGAAGCGGTACTGAGTTCCAAAAGCAAAGGTTTTCGTAAGAAACGAAACACTAAAGCTAAAATCCCGAAGGCATTTTCCACTGTTCGCCCAGCTCGACTTACTCTGTAGTTATAAATACATCCTTTCGTTTCCTTATCATGTTCTCCTGGAAAAGGCTTCATTATTTTATTCGACAGGGGGAAAGCGTCATCTGCAACACACACTGGTGGAATTGGCAGGGTCCTCCCTGTTAAAGGGGAGGAGTGTGGCAGGTTCAGGCAATTGCCTGTTAGCTGTTTACAGAAACGTGTTGCTGGAAAACACCGCCATCAGATATTCTCCCTTGACAACGAATATCTGCAAATAGAAACTTGTAAGATGCATCAACTACAGCTATGAAGACGATACTAAAATATCCTTTGTAGTTAAAAAATTATGTGGCAGACAATGAAGGCGCTTGAAGAGACACGTGCTTGCCATAAATCGATCCACAACAATGTGGGAAGTTCCACTACAACGTGGCTCCTAAGGGTTCCTTTATTTATATTGCTTTTCTATGTGACGTACTAGCCTTCTTAATTTTCGGACATATTATGCACAATAGTTGTTCTAAATCACTACTTGACATCCGAAAGAAATTTTCGAACCCACCATTGCTCCGGTATTCTAGACTTAATTCATCAAAGTCATCGCATACTAGGTCTGCCATCAGATCAGTGCCACTGTATGTATTTCTCCTCTTTAAAGAAGGGCGTACCCAATGCCGCCGTGAACGTCTCTGTTTACCAGCGAAAACAATATATGTCGCCGTGAACGTCTCTGTTTACCAGCAATACAATATATGCCGCCGTGAACGTCTCTGTTTACCAGCGAAAACAATATATACCGCCGTGAACGTCTCTGTTTACCAGCGAAAACAATATATGCCGCCGTGGTTACGATGCCATCCTCACCGTCCCACATTTTGCTAACTGAAGTTCTGTCGATCAGGTGTAGCCAGGGCAGTTGACATACAGTGCGACATTGTCTGATGTGCTTGGCGTAGACAGATGTTGGTCATCTTACAGACAACATCACGCGACGTGGTCGCGCGACAGTGTCGCTTGCCCAAGTCGCTTCAGTGTAGACGCAGCTGCGCCATTGCCCGTGTGCTACTTTTTCCAGAAGCAGACGATATTCTTGCTCGGCTGAAAGCCACCAGAGTCCAAAACAGGCCTTGGTTGAAATCGTGCAACTTTCGTTAATGCGTTCAGTTATAGCCAGTTATAGCACCGTGCACAGGAACCGGATCAAGAAAAATAAAACTGTCCCAATGACGTCAAACACGACCAAGGTCTTCTTCTCAGCACCGTACAATCGTTATTCGACTAACATTCTGTATGTTGAAAATTTATTCTGTCCTTCGCTGAACAAGATTTTGAACTTTAATAGGACTCTGTTTAACGTCACACCTTACTTGATTTCGTGTTGAAATGTGCTTTTGAGAGACAACCAACACTTTACGAATTATTTGTTTTTCTAGATCATCCTCTATGTTAAATAATCTGAACTCTGTTACTTAAGCTTCAGTCAACTATATTTGCAACTTTTGCATTTTGACTGATATTATCGAGCCGTTTAGCTCGATACGAAGCCAGGGATTAGTTTGAACGCATCTACATAACTTACACAAAAACAGTTTCTTTAGAAAATTACGATTTTAAACGTCGTAATTAAAATGTTTTTATCAATATAGCACAGTCCGTACGTATGTATCTAATGACGAATTTTTTGCATACCTGCCCTGATACTGTGAGCACTGAGTTAAAAAGTGCAGCTGGCTAGTTAATAACGCATTATTTGTTGTCCGATATGGAAAAAAACAATTTCTCTTGTACTTGGTTCTATAGTGAAGTCTACAAACAGTCCATGGACTACAGTAAGCGCTTTGGAATGTTCTCGCAAATAAAATGCTCATTAATCTTTCATGATCAATGCAAGCTACTTCTTTGAATTAAATTTGCAGATAAAAACAAAAAATGATGTAAGAACAACACATGAAATGGTGTTACTTTAAACAAGCTGTGAGAATATGCAGTTTAAGGTTAAATATGTTTTGGGTATGATCTTTGCTATTGAACGTAGTATACAGATTCGTTAAATTACACATTTAGATGTTTTTTATTTTTAATAAGTCTATGTCTCTTTTGTTGACAATTTATGCCGCTATCAATGTTTTTGTTGGCGAATGTGGTTACATTGAATGTGTATTATAACTTACGCATTTTATAATTGGCCAGTCAGGACACATAAGTGGATAATTTAATTAATAAAAAATGGGGTGGGCATTAGTAGATGTATAGTGCTGATCCTAGCTCATCTCTTATTTTCATCAAAATATCGAGATTTTTTCTTCCAAAATCAAGGTTTTGAGGCTAAATTTAGGCTCAATTTTTTTTTAAAAAAGGAACACTTAAAAAAAAAAAAAAAAAAAAAAAAAAAAAAACAATTTAAGCCAAAAACAAGCAAAATCTTCAATTTTTTTCAAAATCGTCGTGCAGGATTTGTGCCAATTAAAAACAGCAAAATCTAAGAAAAAAATCTTCCTATTTTTTTAGAAACGCTAATTTTTGAGAGCGAGCCATCTAAATCAAGCAAATGTATGCTAAATGCAAGCAAATTAAGCTAAAATCGAATAAAAATACGATAAAATTAATATAATTCAATATATTCAATGAATACAATATCATGCATAGTTATTCTATTTTTCATTTCTTTTAAACCTTTGTATGCCACAAAAACTTGTTTCTCATTTAGCAATTTTAAATTATTTTCATTAATTATCTTTGCATAGTGATCTGGTAGAGTAATTTTATACCTATCATCTAGAATGCAATTAATTTTTTCACCGAATTTAGTTTCATAAATTTGAAAATCTGTGGCTTCATACTATTTACCAATTTCTAGAACCGGTAGTTTAGTCAATTCATATGAATTGTTTAACTTCTTAAGAAGTGCTTCCATTTTAGTTTGTGTTATTTAAATGGAAACAAATTAAATAAGACTGCCAAAATTTTGAAATAAAAAATTACATTTAAATTAAAATTATTTAAAAAAATATTTTTTCTCTTTATAAAATCTTTTTCTGTATAAAGAAAATGGAATCGACACTTAAAATGTAAAAAGTGTGGTGAAGTATTAAACATAGAACATTTGGCACCACATAAACACACAATAGATAAGCATTTTAGCATCTATAAAAATGTTATAGTGAATATGCTAGTAGTCGTTATGAGTTTAAAAAAAAGAGAATGTAATGTGTGAATGTGGAGAATAAGTTTATAATACACATCTCAAAAAGCACAAAAATAGTAAATCACACAATACAGCATTAGATCATTTAAACGAAAATCACCACGATAAGTATCCAACAAAAAAATGTAAAGTGTGTAATGAGAATAAATATATAAAATTATTTTCTCCTAATAAAACCACTAAGGATAAACACGCAAATATATGTAAAGATTGTTTTAGTGAATATCTTAAGAATTAACGTCTCAACAAGAAGTTACATACAGTTTCCCATTAATTTAAGCACTTTTCAATTTTTCCAATTATCCTTATTTTATAATTTATTTTTATTTCTTATAAATTAAGCATGATGGCGACGAACAATCTAACAGTTGAGTTGAGTAATAGGACGGTGAGGAATTTGAGAATTATAGCTAGGGATTTTAAAATTAAATTTCTGCACAGGTTAAGGAACAAACGAATTGATTAGAGCTATTATAAAGGCAGAAAGAAAAAGAAACTTTGAACATAAATCCTTTTTCAAATAATGATATATAAAAAAAAGATATTCCCATCCTCTACCAATTTATTCGAAGCCTATAAATTAAAGTCAGAGGATAATCTGTATGGATAACAAAGAAAATTTTACAAATTTACCATTATCAGACATCAATACCAATTAATTATATCCCAAAGATAAAAAAGAGTTAAAATAAATATTCATATTCTCTAGCAATTTATTTGTTAAGCCTAGAAATAAAAGCAAGATATCTGAATGGATGACAAAAAAAAAATTACGAATTTACCTTTATCAGATGCCATTATCAATTAATTACATCCCAAAGATAAAAAAGAGTTAAATTAAATATTTACATTCTCGAATAATTTATTTGTTAAGCCTAGAAATAAAATTAAGAGGATATCTGAATAGATAACGAAGAACAATTTTACAAATTTACATTAAGCTGATGCTAATATCAATGAATTATTCCCCAAAGATAGAAAAGATTAAAAGAAATAGTTCCATTCTCTAATAATTTATTTGTTAAGAGAAGAAATAGAAGAACCAATAAAAATTACTTAGTTAATAAAGATTATCGAGGTAGGTTATCGACACATATCATTGAAAATAACTTTAATTTAGTAAAGCCAGGTCATTTTTTAAATTCAGTAAAAAATAAAATTTTTTAAATAATATGCAATAATCTTAGAACATTTAGGGGGCTAAAAACTAACATTAAAATTATACAACATTGAATAAAGGAGATATTAAAAGGATATATAAATTCATAAAACAAGAAATAATTACACAGTTATCTGAATTTCAAAGAAGACCCTCAAGATGGACTTTAGATAGGACAACTGGAATACAATTAGCAATAAATAAGTATAATCCATTAAATGAAGCAACATATTTAGAACTGCAAGAATTTATTAAGAATAAAAAAGCATGCGTAAATGTAAATAATAATGATCAAATATGTTTTCTTTGGGCAATAAAATCTGCATTATATCCAGTAGACAAAAATTCAGATAGAGTAACCAAATATAAAAATGTGGTGCTTGATAATTATGAATATCGTATAAAATTGATGATATACAAAAAATAGAAAATCAAATAGATGCATCTATAAATGTATACTCTATTGAAGATGAAGGTAAGAAATCCATGGTATATCCACTTAAACTGTCAAAAAAATAAAATATATAAGCACATAAGTTTACTTTATTTTAAAGATGATAAAAATTCACATTACTGTTGGATAAAAGATTTATCGAAACTGCTTTCAGCACAAAAAAATAATTAACAGCATAAAACTTACGTATGTGATATGTCTCTTCGATTTTTTAAATCGCAAGAGAAATTAAATAAACATAGAGAAGACTGCTCTAAAAATGAAATTGTAAGAGTCAATGTATCTTCGAAAGGAGAGCAAATATTTTTCAAGAATTACAAACATATAATGAAGATTCCTTTCGCAATATATGCCGATTTTGAATCAATTCTAAAGAAAATATCAACATCTAAGCCAAATACAAGGGAAATAAATAGATTTAACTTAATCAAAAAATACTCAGTTTTAACAGAGGACGCTATTAATAATGGCATTTATAAGGAGATACTTAAAGAAATATATAATCTCAATAATGACCAAATAAATACTATTCATTTTAATTTGAATGATGAATCATATACAATAAAATATCAATCACATGAAGCATCTGTTTTTTGCTATTATATTGTGTCTAGTTATGGTGATTATATGCCACTAGTTGTATATCGAGATCCAAATGCGCATGAGATGATTAAAAAATAAACAAAAAAGTAAGTTTAAGAAATTGGGGAAATATATTCAACAAATTGAACTAATGTATCCACTATCATAAGAAGAAAGAGCAACATATAATAGATCTAAAAAATGTACTGTATGTGAATGTGAATATACAAAATAGAATTTAAAAAATTCGTCATCTTAATCATATAAGTGAAAAATTCGTTAATTTTGTATGTAATAATTGTAATCTACAATTAAAATTGCCCAACTTTGTACCAATTTATTTACATAATTTAGCTGGGTATGGTACCCATTTATTTATTGAATAACTATGATATGATGATAAAAATATAGATTTAATAGCAAATAATGAAGAAAAGTTGATTACTTTTGGGAAACATACAGAAAATTTGAAGATGAAATTTATAGACACATTTAAATTTATGGTCAGTAGTTTAGCTACATTATCATCGAATTTAAGCAGAGATCAACTTAAACACACTCGGAAACCTTTCCCAAAAGATCGAGTAGATTTAGTAACTACAAAAGGTGTTTATCCATATGATTATATGGACAGTTGGGGAAAATTTAACGAAACCGATCTTCCACCAAAGAGTGAATTTTATAATAAATTAAATGAATCTGACATAACTGAAGATGAATATGGGCATATAAAACTTGTATCGGATCAATTTAATATTTAAAATGTTGGTGAATACCGCGATTTATATTTAAAAAGTGAGACATTATTGTTAGGAGATATATTCGAAAATTTCAGAAATAAGTGTATAAATGCATATGACTTAGATTCTACCTGGTATTTTACTGCTCCAGGATTATATTGGGATGCAATATTAAAAATAACTAAACAATAATTAGATTTATTACACAATTATGATACGATTTTCATGATTGAAAAAGTATTAGATGTGGAAAATTGCAATAAATATTCTGATGATTTTAATCCAAATCAAGGGTCCAGCTATTTAGCATATCTCGATGCTAATGATTTATACGGATGGGCAATGTCACAATATTTACCATATGGTGGTTTCGAATGGGAGAATTATACAGCACTTCATTTTTACGATGAACAAATATTAAATTTGGATGATGATTCAAACTATGGATACATATTAGAAGTTAATTTAGAATATCCACAAAAACTGTGTAGTTAGCATAAAGATATTCCATTTTGCCCCAAAAATTATGTAGTTCCAGGAACAAATCAATCCAAATTGCTAACATCTGTACATAAAAAAGAAAAGTATGTAATACACCATCGAAATTTAAAACAGTGTGTAAAGAATTATTAAAACTTACTAAGATACATAGAATATTAAAGTTTAATCAGTCTGAATGGCTGGAAAATTATATAGATTTGAATACAGACATGAGATCTAACGCGGCCCTTGCAATTAAAGAAAAAATATACAAAGATCCAAAAAGACCTATTAGTTTTAATTCTTGGCAATTTTTAGAAAAATGAGTTGCTGTTAAATCAAATGTTTTTAGCTTTTATATAAACGTTCAGTTTAATCATTTACAATTTGATATGCCTAATTTTTTAATTGTAGGTTTTCAACTTAATATAAAATCATGCTGAACAGCATAAAAATGCTACTATGTTTTATCATCGTAGTGTAAGAAATATTTATGTTAAAAATTGTAGAAATGAGACTTTTCCTAAAGAAAACTGGAATCTAGACATTGAAATTGGTGTTTATATTTAATAATTTCTTGCTTATAATGATTTTAGAAATTCAAAAACCAAACTAGATACCGGCTATAGAAGCAATGAACTTTATTATAATCCAACTGTAAACTTTGATGGTGATATTAATTACTATGCATTTTGAGGGCGAAGGCCTGTTGTATATGTTATTGATTGTTCATACAGAAAAACAACCGTAGTTACAGAAAAAACAAACATAAAGTTAGTGTTGATTTTAATAAAGATGCCGAAGCAGGTACCATTTGTGATTTTTTTTTTAATTAGTCGAAGGAATCTTACTTACGATTTTTTTAAAGAAAGAATTACTGAAGACTTGTAAATGTAAATATTATTAAATGAAGGATGTAAATGATTTTACAGAAGCAAGAAACTGTTTCGGTGTTTTAATACAATTCTTTAGGTGTATTGTTAAGTTGTTTGATCGTATAAAAAATATTACTATTAAACCTGAATGAGCTGTTTTCTTTCTCTTAGTAAATTTTTCTTTTATAAAAAAAATGCCTGGGTTACCTTGCAGTATGACAAAGCTTTTTAGAGATGGTTGTAAATTAACTCTGCTTTCCTATAAATTAGATAATGCTTCTGACAAACTCAGAGAATTAGTTTAAAATTTCATTGAAATCTACAAGGTTTGCAATTAACACTCTTCTAAAACATTGCCGATAAATATGTACTTCATGAAATAGTGGGCGACTTTGAGAAGATAGAAGAAGTTTTTAAAATATTTGTAGAGCTTCGAATATAAACTATCAATTGCCTTTTCAATAGTTTTATTTGATTTTTAACTTATTTTGCTTGTTTGTCCCTTAAATTTACTTGATTTAGATAGCTTGCTGGAAAAATTAGCGTTTCTAGAAAAGCGTGAAAATTTACTTGAAATGCGAGAAATCTGCACGTTTTTGCTTAAATTTTGCTGTTTTTTAATTGGCACAAATCCTGCACGATGTTTTTGAAGAAATTGAATATTTTGCTGTGTTTGGCTTAAATTTGCTTGTTTTTGAGAGCTCCTTAAAAAAAAAATTAGAGCCTAAATTTAGCCTCAAAAACCTTGATTTTGGAGCAAAATCCTCGATATTTCGATTAAAATGAGGCATGAGTTAGAATCGGTACTATACATCTACTGGCCTTGCAGTCTATGTGGGTAATTTTATGTGACAACATCTATGGGTGGTGAGACGGAAAAAATTTTGACTGTGTGGGTTTGTTGAAATCAATGCAACGCGAATGCAGCGGTGTTGTGCAAACGATTGAGTATTGGGCGATGGTACGAGAAGTGCAATATGAAACGTAATGTCTCAGTGGTGATGTGCCTGACGAATGTGAGATCAAGGCAAGTAACCTACATCCCAAAGTCATTGAAGTTAGTGTTTGGAGGTGCAGTCTAGGTTGAAAGTGTCTTTCATGAAGCGCACGAATTCTGATTTAGCGATGATATCGATGTTAAAATCACTACAGAGAACAAATGGAATTTCGGAGTCTACGCTGAGATAGTATGGTATGTACTAGCGTTTATATATGAATGGAGAGAGAGCCATACTCTAAATCGGAATCAGTAATTTTGTACGGATTTTCAGTTGAAGCTGCTCCATCTGGAATCTGGAGGAAAAATATCACTAATTCATCAGTTAAAATAAATCTACTAATTCAAGCCGTTAGTCTTGGGTGGAATCGGTCTTGGGTGTAGTCGGTCTTGGGTGGAGTCGGTCTTGGGTGGAGTCGGTCTTGTGTAGAATATTAGTCTTGGGTGGAATATTAGTCTTGGGTGGAATATTAGCCTAGGGTGGATTCGGTCTTGCATGCAGTCAGTCGTTAATTAGTATTCTTAGTTGTTTTGGTCCCTTGATTGACCAGCTAGTAATTGATAATTGTATGTACTACGATTTTCTCGATATTTCGAGTTCAATGTCATTGGTGTTAGGTCAAGGCTGACAACAACCAGCATGGTGGCTAAATCGACAGCTTATCTGGCAGCGATTCGATCATTAATACACTAGTGTTACCTAGGTGATGTAAAAGTAAACAAATGACAAAAGAAAAAAAAAGACGAATGTGATGTGTGAAGTGCATTCGTCAGGATGAGCAATTCTGAGGAGGGTGGGTGCCTGCCGACTAATGAACCAATGAGAAACATTGGTAGGAGAGGGTAATGTTAACACATTATGACAGATTTTTGGGGGTGATCAGTCGGATGTTGTATGTGGTGCTGAGGAAACCTCCATAAATGTAAGTGTTTAAAATAAAATCTTAAATATGTCTAAAAAAATTTATTTTATAAATATTTGTAAGTTAATAATTTTTTATTTTTTATAATTATTTTTCTAAAATTTTTATTTTTTTATACATTTTTAGTAATTTTCCGAACTTTTAGGAATTTTTTAGAATCTTTATTGATTTTAGGATTTTTTTTACTTCTTGTGATTAAGGTTAATGGTTAAAGGTGTTGGGTCAAGGGTCTTGATTATTGAGTCTTGAGTCTTGGGTCAATGGTATTGAGTCTTGAGTCTTGGGTTACGAGTCTTGAAGTCTTACGTCATGAGTCTTGAGTCATGAGTCTTGAGTCTTGAGTCTTGAGTCAGGTTTGTTGACTCTTGGGTCTCGAGTCATGAGTCTTGAGTCAAATGTTTTGAGTCTGGGGTGAAGAGTCTTGAGTTTTGGGTATTGAGTCTTGTTATTGAGTTTTGAGTCTTAGGTCAAGGGTCTTGAGTTTTAAGTCAAGAATCTTGAGTGAAGGATCTTGAGTCAAGCGGCAAGGTTTTTTCGGGGATTTGTTAGAATCTCTTGGAAATTTTTTTGGGATTTTTTATAGTTTTCGGCTTCAAGGTTATGAGAGGTAAAGGTTGAAGTTCAAGGTCATCGACATCCAACACGTGTGGCGAGATGAATACTGGCGGACCTGGTAAGGGCCGGTCGTTTCGGGAGCTTAGACAATCCTCCTGCCATCGAACCCTGAACCTCCTTTATGTACATATTTAAATCATTTTTTTAAATATTTTTTTGGTTTTTTATTTTAAGTCCTTTTTACATGTTTGGGAATTTATGATTTTTCTGCAAACTTTTTTGAATATTTTTGGTTTCAAGGTCAATCAAGGACACCATACACAGTGTCAAGGCCGAAAGTCCAGGTCACAGGTAAAAAAACAAGTCCCTCAAATCCTTACAGTGGATGGTTTTTGCAAAAAAAAAAAAAAGGGGGGGGGGGCTCCTTTTTGAAAATGAGAGGATTGGTGCGTTTTGTGAAACGAACGGGAACTTTTAAGGGAAGTGGAATTTTGAGGGAAAGGGGAAAATTTTGAGGGAAAAGGGGAATTTTTAAGCGAAAAATGTTTAATCTCGAACGGAAAATGGGAAATTTTGAGAGAATAAATGGAAAAAAAGAAATTCAACATGGCGTCGGCCTGGGCCTGGCGCCTATCCTAGATCCCCTTGTCCCAGACTTCCCATCTCCCTACTACTAATGTCCATTCAAATTCCTTGAAAATATCTTGAAACTCTTGGTATTTGACACGTTATATAACAATAATTTGGAAGCTTAAAAGAAATCAGTAAGAGTACTTTTTGACAACAGTATGAATGTAAATGTTACGGTATGCCTAGGTTTGGGTGTAGAGGAAAAATGGGATAAAGTGAGCACCCGGGTTGCGCAGAAGACCTCTTCGTCCCCCAACATCGGCTCGCTTGTATGCCAATACGACTATCATAAACGAAGTTGACAGGATGTGAGGTTAGAATACTGCATATAAAAACAAGTGATTAGAAATGTTTGTATATTTCCTCTTACCAATTTTTAACCCATTTAAATTGAACTAAAACTGGTAGAAGTATTTTATTCATATCAAAGGATTGTTTTTTTTTTTTTAATTTAATAGATAAACACGTACATCAACTGTTGACCATGTGACATTGACAGTTGTATTGATGTGGGGTAGGTCAATGTTGAAGACAAAAACATCGGTCTACCTCCCCTCTAGTCTACAGTATTATTCCTTTGCAAACAATGGAACCAAATCGGCCCATTTCAGTGACAGTCGCGAGTGTTTGAAGATAGGTGAGGTGTTGAGACGTGTTCTTCCACGGCCACGGTCCAGGGTACCTTTTTCATGACGACGATCCTGTCGACGTCCTTGAGGCAGTGCAGCTGGTGCGTGACGAGTATCCTCGTCTTCCCTCGCAGGAAGTCCTTGATGCAGTACTCAAGGATGTGCTGGCTCACGTGGGGGTCCACTGCCGACAGCGGGTCGTCCAGCAGATAAACATCGGCGTCCTTGTACACTGCCCTGCGACACACGCAGTGCACACTGCATTGTAAAAGATTTGTGTATTTTCTACAGGATAATTCTTTCGAAACTTGTTGCCAATACAATGTTTCGAACACCACAAGTGAATTGTAGTAGATGTTACGATACATTGTGTGAAAACATGTGGAATTTTTAACAAACAAATATTCTATACTTGTAGCCTCTTATAAATATGGAGCTACATAATAAATGTTTGTATGTGTCTTAAAATCAACGTGTTTTAAAGATGCAGTTGTAGGGTCACGAGACAATAGTTTCCAAAGAAGTCCTTGTAAAACGTACAACAATTCTTATCGTGTATGATTGCGGTCACTTATTCACTCCCTTTACAGTTATGCTGGAGTCATATATAGCTCCGTCAAGCACTACATGAAACGACAGAAATTCACACAGCAACACGACTTAATTATTCTCAGTGTGACTGCTTGAATTTCAAAGGTGCTGGACCGAAGGGCAATATGAAAAACATAATGTAAACTAAGGGGGCGCGGTATTTTACTGGAAGGTAATTTGGCCAAACTGGCGTTTGGCAGAACTGTCTCTCTTAAATTACAAACAGGCATTTGGCAGAACAACCGTTTGGCCGAACAAGCATTTGTCAGAACAGACATTTGGTGAACAGCCATATGAGCGAAAAGGCGTTTCGCATTCATTTCTATTGCCCGTCTAAAATCAAATTAACTCAACCCTTTAACCTTTGGCCGACCAGTAATTTGGTAGAAAAAAAACGTTTAATAGAAGAGTTATTTGGCCTATTAGGGATTTGGAAGAAAAAGGCACATGACAGAACAGGCGTTTGACAGAATTGGCACTTGGCATAAACGGCATTTGGTCGAACAGGCACATGGACGAACAGATGTGTGACAGATAACCCTGATGAACTATTTTCCGACCAAATGAGGGGTACCGTTGACAAATAGTGCAGATATATGAAAGCATGGCAAGGTATAAATATTAATTTTATAACTTTAAATAAATCAGTAAGTGGCAAGTAATTTTTCTCTGTAAGATAAAAATTTTCCACTGTAGAGAAAGTTAGTTTAAACTTTTGGTTTTACAACGTTGTGCGCTCCATTTGCAGTGTGGCAAGACACGGCAAAAATAGAAATCTTGTCTTATCCAAAACTGATAGTCGTGCGTCAATTTTTGTCGTGCTAACGCCAGAAACGTCTCATATTTGACTGGCTGTTTAGTTTCAATTTTCGGGCATGTCCTGTTTGTCGGAGCTGTGTGACCCCAGCAATACATTCGTTCTGGACGTGTTCCTAATGCAGCCACTTCTTGTTCAAAGTAAACTCGTGGAAATTGTAGGGAATTTATATACTTGTTGAAATAAATTATGTGGCAAGTCACATAATGACTTCCATTACACTATTAAAGCCAGCGTATGACAAGTAGTATCAAATTCAAATAAAACCTAGTTGATTAGTGTTGGAGACGCAGGACCTCCCAAGTTTCATGTTTTGGAGGTTAGGGTTATCGTCTGCTTACGCTTAATTCCATAAGTGTAAACGTCAAAACGTGTTCGCGAACGTGATAAAACATGGCTGCCGAACATACTTATGTTAGAGTTTGTCTCCTATCGTTTCAGCTTTGCCTCAGACTGAAGCAACTATCTGCAATTGCTAATTTGGAATAGGACCCGTAGCATTACAATGAATACTTCAAATTTAATATATCGATAAACCCTTTGGAGCTCTTAAAATTTAAAAAGAAAGCCTCTATACACTCCAAATCTGAACCAGCGCTTTGAATCAGTAAACTCATTTGAATGAATTCTCAATTAATGAGCTGATATCTACTGGTGAATCATTGAAATGCGCTGAGAATTCAATGCCAGGCTAGTGCAGTCACTAGGAGAAAGTAGAAATCACGGGTTAATGATTGAATACCAGCGACTAAATTGATAAGTATAATTTTATTGGTACAAGCGAAGCAATTGCGACAGATCTGCAGTCAAAGTCACTGTTTAGGAGGAATTCTAACAGTTTCGATTTCAGAGTGTAGGTACAAATACAAACTTTTGATTCAACAGTAGTCAGTTGGAGTGAATAAATTAAAACTGCCATGTGTCACGCACCCTCACTTTGTCTTGCACACGTGGACACGGAAGTTGAAATACAAGTTGTTCATTTTGCGACCGCATTCACACCGGCGTGTGTCCAGAGAGCTTTAAAATATCGCGGTGTATCGAAATTAAACATCTCCCTACCTCATGAAAAGATACTTGGCTTGTTGCCAGAAACTCAGCACTTCTTCAACTGACAGAAAAATACATCTTATTAATGGCCTATGCCATTTTTTTTTCGGTGTGGTTTGCGCTTCTGAGGAACGCAGATACGTTGTTTGGATTACATAATGAGAGACGATAATAATGTCATCACGTTCCGGCCACGGTTGCTCTTAAAATTTATGAACTTGCATTTCTTCGACGTAGCGCTGGCATTAAACTCGGCTGGTTTGCTCCCGGGAATCGACTCGAAAACTTAATGTCTTGCTAGCCAAGAGCCAAGAGGAAAGGATAAATCGGAGAGGAAGTAGTGCAAACAAATGCGTCGTGCCTTTCTTAGGAATTCGCTCGAATAAATACAAACGGTGTGCTCGACACACCCAGCAAGTTACCAGATTGAAAACTGATGGCAATAATGACGTTACTGTCCACAAAAAATGTCTGAATGCGGTAGCAGATTCCAGATAATCAGATGACAATAGATGTTTGAGACCCATTTTCTGACGTTGATTTAACTTCTCATCGGTAACCATTGATTGGGTTTCGTGAAGCCGTAGCGCAATATACGTAAATATAGATTCATGTTACATATTTAAAGTCGCATAAACATATAAAAATCGAGTTCCTAGTTTACTGTAAATATTACTGAAAGTTTTTTTAAAACGAACAAGCATGTCATCAAACTATTTCTGGAAAATAGTTAGAACTGACACAAGATGTTACGTTAAATTTCATTCTGCGGAAACAGAGTCCCTTTTACGATATACATAATTATTCAGCATTACAAAATTAACGAAAAAATAATAATATTTTACTGTTCTGCCTGTAATCCCAGCATGTTATAGAAAGACATGTGTAATTGTCAAACCAAACAGTGCAATACTTGGACGGTGGACAGCAAGAACAACACTCACAATGATACAGGAACTATGTCGAAGGATCACCACTCTCACAATGATACAGGAACTATGTCGAAGGATCACCACGCTCACAATGATACAGGAACTATGTCGAAGGATCACCACGCTCACAATGATACAGGAACTATGTCGAAGGATCACCACGCTCACAATGATACAGGAACTATGTCGAAGGATCACCACGCTCACAATGATACAGGAACTATGTCGAAGGATCACCACGCTCACAATGATACAGGAACTATGTCGAATGATCACCGACAGAAAAAAAAAAAGGCGGACAATGATATGAAGTTTTCGTTCAAAATTTGCAAAATTGGAATGTCCCAGTGTAGGTTTAACCTAATTAGTGACACGCATTATGAAAACAAACACGCGTGTTCCCGCGCTCTACAATATTAAATAAAATTCCTGGTAAATTACGGTAAACTACTGGTAAAAGTTACCTTCGCAAAGTTACAGGCACTACGTTCTTTCAGGTAACGGAACTTCCGCTAAGTTTACAAAACTTTCCGTGAATTAATGGGAGCTCGTCGTGAATTATCTACTAGTTTTCGTTTGTACTTGCGGGTTAGAAATAGACATAGCGGGAAGTTTATTTTCTTCGTTGTGGGTGTTTATCAGTGTATTTAAAAGAAATTAAAAAAATTAACTATATTTTGTTTTGAAGCGTGACGTGAAGTCGAGTAAAAAAAGTTGCAGCCTCAAAAACCTCACCGTTTCCGACGCTTATCACGCTCCTACCACTCCTCAAGGCCACGATCCTTCATTTCTGCAGCTTTTGCGAGAATTTATTTTTTGTACCCAAACGGGAGTCGATATTGTAAAATTCTAGTACAATTTTGTTACAAATTGTTTGTATTGTGTAGTCTAATTTTTCCAACACAAAAAAAAAAGTGTATACTTTTATCCAATTAATCAATTAACGAAACTTTCGTTTAATAATAATTAATTAAAATCTTACAGTTCTTGTGTCGAAAAAATTAGACTGCATAGTAAAAACAAAAGTAAAAAGCTGTAGAAATGAAGGATAGTGGCCTTAAATAACAAAGTACAATGTGGAAAATTATTATACCGGAAAGTAAAGCATGACTGTTTCACCTACCTCCCGTACGGCAGTCGGTTGTTGCGCCGCCGGTCTGCGATGCGGGAGGTTCTGGGTTCGAATCCTACGTGGTGCATGCGTGTTCGTTTTAAGTCAGGTCATACGTTGGTTGATAAGCCTTCCGCCATAACACCAGGGGACGTTGACAATCCCTTTACAATGCAATACTATACAATGGCCCTTTTCCAGTTTCTGGTAGCGTTTGATAATTTGAATTGTTGCTATCGCAAGTGGTTCGTTGTATTTTCACGTTTGAAAGGATATGTTAAGTCGCGTGAATAACTGAACTTTCGCATGAATAGTAATGTTATAGTTTACAGCGGCGAGGATCGCCACGGTCGTTCCTAAAATCGGAAGCTGTTGGGAATTTGCAATAGTTTCGCATTCATTTTTCCAAACTACTAAAATATGTCAGTGTAATGGAAGTTCTTGCTGAAGGTTTTGTTGTTATAAAGTTGAACTTTACTGATGTCAACATGATACGTCAGTGTAATGGAAGTTCTTGCTGAAGGTTTTGTTGTTATAAAGTTGAACTTTACTGATGTAACATGATATGTCAGTGTAATGGAAGTTCTTGCTGAAGGTTTTGTTGTTATAAAGTTGAACTTTACTGATGTCAACATGATATTTTAAGTCATGGGCATTGCACGGCAAAGTAGTTTTTATTATTTGTGTTTTTAATTCGTGTTTGGATATACATAGTAATTGCGTTTTTCTAAACACTTGAACAATGTCAGTTAATTGAAGTTTTAGCTAATTATGCTTACCTATTTTATAATTTAACTTATTAAGTCTCTGTGTTAACATACGCCGTGGTAGATGAGAATAATCATTGTGATGTTTAGTACTTTTAATTTTAAGTACACCTTTGCGTTTAAAATACGTTTTCTTTAGTTTTTCTATGCCTAACCTTGCACTGTAGCATCCCAACTTTGAAGTATTTTTTCTTCCAACTGATGATGGGGGAGGGGAGGGGGTAGGAGGAACAGAGAGTGGGCGTATAACAAGTTCGCCGATTTGTCGGGGTACGAGGGGCCTCACAAATAAACTGAAGATGAAGCGGACTGGCTTTATTTTCTCCACTTGTCCCAAACAGTGGCTTATTCATTGTCAGCAAGACTGTCAAAATAATACGATCAATAAAGAGAACGTTTAAAAGATTTCAGCACTGCTGTATATCACTTAACTGTACCACAGTACCATTAAAACTGAGCTAAAGAGTGTGTCTAAGAATTACGAGCATTTATTATAGAAATTTTGTGCTCTACCATAAATCCATGTTCAATGATTTAGGCGGTTCTAGTAAGGCCATTTGGCGGTGAGACATCGAAATTCGTCACTGTTTAGCGTTGTTCCTTTAAATTTTGATACTTGCGCAGATATGGAAATTTAATGGGTTTTGCGCGGAATAATAAACTTCATAACAAGTTTTGAAATAGAATATGTCTAAACAGTAACACTTGTGCGGAGGTTATGTATGAGTTCGGGGTGCGAAGTTCCAGAACCAGCGATAAGTTTGCTGGATGGGGTGGTGGTTCCGAGAAAGTGTCATTCCGTGGAAGTGTAACTCTGATCGAATGTCTCTCCGCACACATTTCATTCTTCGCATTTTTTTCTCCGCACAAGTGTCACTCTGCCCTAAGTCTACGCCGGAACACGTGTCATTCAGCACATGTATCACTCGGTACAAGTGCCATCCTGTTAAAATGTCACTGCACAATTGCCACTGAGCGAAGTATCACTTTGCACTGGTGTGATTTAGCAGAAGTGTCTCAGCAGCTTGTCTTTCTCTATTGAGTGGCATTGTGCAACAAGTATCACTTTACATCTGTCGCTCAGTGCAAGTGACATTCAGCACAAGTGCCATTACATTCGTCACTGTGCAAGCATCATTCAGTGCATCAAGTCTAACTCGGCACAAGTATCGCTCAGAGCAAGCGTTACTAGAGCAAGTGTACCCAGCACAAGGGTCATTATGTTCAAGTGCTACTGCGGAAGTATCACTCAGCTCTAAGTTTCACTCCACAAAGTGCCACTCGCTGCATCACTCAGCACATGTGTCATTGCGCAAGTGCCACTCTGCATAAGTGTCGCTCGTTACAAGTGCCTTTCAGCTGAAGTGTTACTCATTGCAAGTGACATTCAGCACAAGTGAAATCACGCGCAAGTGTCGCTGCGTGTTACTCAGCTCTATTACAGTATGTTGGTATGATCGGCACTGTGTCCATTTCCGGCCATGAGACTAAATAAAATAAAAATCGCACACACCAAACTCAGCAAGACAAAAAACGAAAATACCTGTTTATAACACAACAATCAGATAATTAGAAAAAATATGTTTCCTTGTTAATAGAAAACAAACTAATTAACTGTCTGGCGTGTTGTAAAAACGCTTTTTTTTTTTCGTTTTTTTTTTTTTTGTCTTGTTGAGGTCTGTGTGTGTGCGATATTTAATTTATTTAGTTGCATGGTCGTCAATGGACACAGTCCAATCATACCAGCATAATAACACGGACTCACCACAGCCATCGAACTCCATAAATAGGTAGGTACGCAGGTAACTGAGCTTAACGTCTCGTCAACAGCAAGGTCATTAGAGATGGTACTTGAAAGATGAAAGTTACTTAGTGCTGTTAGTGACAGTTGACGCGAATGTGGATGATCTACTCGCCTGGCGAGCGAGATCCTCGCCCGCTGGCCGCCCGACAGCTGGCAGCCCCTCTCCCCGACGAGGGTGGCGTCGCCGTCGGGCAGGAGGCGCATGTCGTCGACGAGGGCGCAGGCGCTTAGCACTCGCTCGTAGCGGTCGCCGTCGAAGGGCGAGTCGAAGACGACGTTGCGACGCACGGATGCGGGGAACAGCCACGGCTCCTGCGGAGAGTACGACAGCCGCCCGTTGACGGCGCGACACCCGCTCTGCAGAGGCAGCTCCCCCAGCACCGCCTGTAGCAGCGAGCTCTGCAATGTGGAAGAACTCTTAGCTTACAGCTTGCTATCGATACACTCAGGTCCGAAACTTTTTTTTTTTTTTTAAGAGAGATTTTCCACCAACATAACAATAAACTGGGAACAATTGTTTCATACAGAACTCAACATTATCTTCTCCCATCGGGCGCCTCCCCAGGTGGCGGTTAGGGAAATGCTCGCCAGATATGGCGGGTGCCGGGGAAATGAAACGCCCGGGCTGGACCAAAACTAGCAACTGCTGCCTTGTAGTATGATACTGGCTTATCAAAGGCTAAAGAAAGAAAACCTTGATAAAAAAAATTACCTGGTCTTCCAGGTTGGGGATTTTGCAATGGGCCAGTTGCTCACTCATATAAAAAAAATGAAATGCTAAAAAACCGAACAATGTGTCTCGGAAAATTGTAGGTTCCTAAATACGTGACTTAAATATAACGACTAACGTATATTTTACAATAGCCTACATTTTAAATTGTTTTGAGCGTGCCCGTTGAGCACCAACCATTCTGAAAATAGAGCTTCAGCGACGAATAACAAACTGAACGGAGACGTCGCCGCTTTGATATAATGCGACCAAATTAACAAGCGATCCCAGGTTGCAGCTCTTCCATTCCTCTTTGTGACACGCGGCGGAGAATACGTGTACACTCATGCCCTGTTGCACCATCGTTGCTCGAAACTCGATCCGAGCTAAGATCGACATGGAAAACTGTTGCACTATTCGATTTCAGAGCTGGACTGGAGATCGAGATGAAGTCCTTTTACATTGTAACCAAGATCAAACTGGATCCTGGTTTGGAACTAGGATCATTCGATCTCGGATCGGGGAAGATGTTGGTGCAACCGGGCATAAGTAGGTACGTAGTTGGGCTTAACGTCTTGTCGACAGTGAGGTCATTAGAGACGGTGTAAGTTGCACAGGGATGAGGAATCCGGGAAGGAATCGTCTATGGCCTTCGTTAGGGACCCATTCCAGCCTGGAGTAATTTCGGAAAACCATGGAGAACCGAGATCAGGACGGCTGGACAGGGGATCGAACCCGGGTCCTCCCGAATGCGAGTCATCACTGCGCCGCCTCGCTCAGTACACTCAGTAGAAACTACTACGGACCGTCGTGCGACACATTCCAGAATAAAGAATAAAAATAAGTACGACTCAGGAACTCTGAGGAAAACGTATGGCTTCATGGAAATAAGCAGTTGCTCGTATTAGTGAGAATTTATACACGTCAATGTGGTAAATAACGAATCCAAATGGCGAGACTAAACCTTCCAGAACATCTGCATTATTTTAGTATTAAATGCCATAAAGCAATACCATGCAAAGTTTGGCGTGATAATTATTTGTTCAGAAATTATTTTCTCAAAACACTCATTTTGTCCACAAACAAATTATAAAATTAAATTTCGAAGGAATACAGCGCAGAAATATAATGCTAATAAACAACATAAGAACCTACACCCAAAAAAAAAAAATTATGGTGCAGCATTCGTTCGATAATTTTTGAATCTGCACTTCCTTGCCAAGTGAAAGAAGATATTTAAAATAGAATAATAGTTTCTTGGTGAACTGTAAGAACCTGCCTTCTTTTTTTTTTTTTTTGCTGGAGATAAATATCAGGAAGTGACACGTGTTGGTAAAAAAAAAAAAAGCTATTAAACCAAACTTATCGCTTATAAGGGAGGGGGGAGGGAAAGGTTAACCGCTTATCTGCTCGCATCCCACCCAAGACAAGCCAGGTTTAATTCCCGGCCGGGCCACTCCAGGATTTTCGCATGGGAGAATCACGTCGGACGATACCGCTGCTCGGCGGGTTTCCTCGGGGATCTCTCGTTTCCCCGCCCTTACATTCCGACGCTGCTCCATACTCACCTCAATCACCCACATCGGCTCTCAAGACCTCGCTGTCAAGAGCCTCCCAAATCTCTTCGCTGTCTCCACTCGCTTGGAGCTGGCATGATCGGTAAGAAGCAGTGAACAAGTTACAGAATCGTGTTGCTGGGGCGCATGATCCCCTTCCACTTCTCGTATATTAACAAGTGGCCAGTTTCACTGACGTATTTCAAACACGTGGCGGAGTTTATGATCCTGATAAACAGTTTGACACTGCGTTTCGTGGTTCGGCAAGACTCGCGACGTTGGTTGGATGAACTAATTAAGTAGTTGCCCATGAAACACTTGCGAAAGGTAGCTAAATCATGCCGCTGGACAGAATTTGTCACTGTTTTTCTCACACTGTTGACAATTTCTGCAGTTAAAACAGACGTTTTTAGGGGAATTTGCAGTCAATACCGGTATACACCTTTATTAACGAAGAAAAGAAAATTGCAAATATCCATGCTTAAAAATACGGGACCACCCCGTATTTTCTGCATATCCAAGCGGAGAGAAGGAAAAATGCCGAAATCACATTTCGTCGTAGCTGAAGTATGAAAATTATCTTTCATGTTCCAATAGGGATATTTATGCTAAAATTTTGTAGAACGTCCCTTTTACTGGTGGCAACACTTCATAAACTTAATATAGAAAATGGAAATATTTTAAAAAGTATGGCCAAATGGCCATTATACATACCTGTAACATGTGAATGAATATGGCCTTCGGCTAGTATTATATATATATATATATATATATATATATATATATATATATATATATATATATATATATATATATATATATATATATATATATATATATATATATTCATGTTGGAATCCCACTGTAAATTTTTTTTTAAATTACGAAAATAAACCTATTTTCATAATACTGTTTTATGAGATGCAAACACAATAATAACAAAACAAATGTAAAACACAAGGGATGTTATGTAAATTGACAGCGCCGTCGTGACCACGGTATAAATTTTTTGTCAATTCTTGCCCGCAATATTACGTATTAAAAATAAAGCAAGTACCTCGTTTTTTACGGAACAAAATCCCCCTACGAAGAGATTTGTTGCTCTCATTGGCGAGACTGAAGAGTCAGAGTTACCAACAGCCGGTTAAACGTGATAAATGTCATTAAGTTTTTCACATAAGGAGATAAATGAAATATTGCTATTTTAACAAATGAGGGGCAAGGTGCCTTTCGAGGTATTAATTAAAACACGCCGATTCATGGGTTCCGCTGGAAAACAGATGGCCGTAGCATTTATTCAGAAGATTAATGTTTTGCAGGAAACTTAGTGAAGCAAAATATTCCTATAAAATTATTGAAAGGAGATTATTAAAATGAATAGTTTTCGCACGAAAAAATATTTGGGTCTGTTTCTACAGCAAAAAATAACACTTTTGCATTGTCACGGGTTTTAATTATATTTCTGTAGATAGGAAGATAAATTGAGAGTGTTATGACTTTTAACTTGCTCCTTATTCAATTATACTACAGAAAAGAAAAAAATATTGAACTGCCAACTTTACATATACTGCTACGGAAGTTATTTTGATCTAAAGATTTTGCCTTTACTAATATAAATATTGTAATTATAAAACAATTACTGCCTTTCATTAAACAAATTTATAAAATCATTTTACCAATGAAACTGTCCATAAAAAGCTTTTATTCATCAACTGTAAAATTCTAACTATCGTTAGTGAAATACGCATCGTAACTACATATTTCGTCACACCGGCAAATTATGACATACGTAGTTCAATTATTAAGTTAATGAGCACTACTGTTATTTCCAAACACACAGACTCTCAAAATGCCACAATGTTAAAGTAATTTAAGTCCTAGAGATTTAAATGATATTTATAAAAAATACGCACTTTTGTTGATAAGATTGAGAAATGTTCAACACCTACATATTTAAGTAAACAGGAAAATCGACTTAATGTTGCGAAGTAATTTTTGGTAATTAAAAGTATGCTTTACTAATGCATTTCAAGATTTACGAAGAAATCAGGAAATGTTCTTACTCATGGCAGTTTTTTTTTAATGCGAAACGTTTAATTCGTATTTTCATGCAAAACATTTTGACCAAGTGAAAATAGATATTATTTATTCGCCGTAATCTGCGAAGCGTTTGTTGCAATATAACTTTTTTGAGACTATTATAGATATGGGAGTTACACACATTGTCATAATAATTTGTGCACTCTGTAGGTTTATTCGGTAACAGTGAAAATTGAGTGATGGATAACCAGCAAACAACTTAATTATTATATGATGGCGCTCGCACATCCGCTGAACGAGAACGCGTTTATAGCTCTTCATGGGACGTACACGACAATTTCTCAGAACAGTGAATATTGTTACGAAGTGATAAGGCTTTAGCTGAGCGGCCTGCCTGATCATGCCTTAAAATATTAAGTCGTAGCAGGAGCGCGATTGCAATAACACCTTGCGAAAGACAGCTGAAGAAACCCCTTCCCTCAGCCAGTAAACGGGGCCGGAAATATTAAACAACGCGCCCTATATAAGCCAACGTAAACATTAGGAGCGAGGTCTTTTGTCATCGGGGCAGCGAACCAAGAACACATGGAGAGGGGTATGTCCGGCCGTCGTTAACCACCTCCTAGAATCAGCCTCTGGCAACATGAACAAGGTGGGGATTTTCCAATTAGATTGCAATTGTAGTGTGGTGTGGTAATAAGACTTATTAAAATTAATTAGGATTTTGATATTCCATTTAAGCTCCCCGGATCAATAATCACGTAAATAGTTATTGTATAATTCCTATGTTCAATGAACTCTATCTTATATTGTTGGGTTCTACCTAATCATGACTCATTATTTAGCTACGCCCATTGTCCCTTTCAGGTATGAATTGACATAAAATACAATTCGTAACAATATGAAGGGAAACACATGATACGTGCCAGGCTAATCTCGTGAGCTACAGGCTTGCCGAGTAGGCATACGAGATAATCGTTCTGTCAACTGATGAAGTTTGAGACAGAGAGAGAGAGATGTGTGGCTCTTAACGAGGTCTTGAGAGTCAGCGGGGGTGAAATGATGTGAGAATGGAGCAGCACTGGAATCCAAAGGCGGGGTAAACGGGAGATCGTCGAGAAAATCCGCCGGCCAGCGGCATCGTCCGGCACGATTCCCACTTGCCAAAATCCGGGAGTGACCCGGCCTGGGCATTGAACCCGGTTCGCCTTGGTGGGAGGCGAGTAGTCTAACCGCTCAGCCGTAGCTAGCAAATGTTTAACACCTACTATATTTACTGAACAGTGTAGTAATAAATGAAACAGAAAAAAAAAAACATTAAGAGCTGACACATTTTCTATGCAGAAACATTGTAATGCATATCAGTTGGTCACCATGCGCGTAGAGATTACGCAGGCGGTGATTGGACAAGAGTCAGCTTTAGAGCTTATGCGTTTCGAGGTATCGAACTCGTAAAATAACAGTAGGCAGGCGGAACCAAGTGCTGATAATACAGATAAAAGGAATGCACCTGCATTCATTTTGAAACAGCATTAACTTGGGTAGACTCACTTTGCCCGAGCCAACGGGTCCGATGACGGCTACGAGTTTCCCGGACCTGGCCCTGAGGTACACGTCAAGCAGGCAGTAATCGTCTGACGATTGGTTCCACTTCGCTGAAGCATTCGACAGCACAACGGCCAATTTCTGAGACAGATTTCCCGTCGGCCTTTCTTTCGTCGAGGGCCTGGACTCTTCTCGCAGCAGAAAAGCCTGTAAATGAAAAAAACTTTAAAGTTTGCTATTCTAAATTGCCAAGCACTTCAATATTCATACAATATAATGTGATTTTCTTTATCGGGGGGAAGATACTTTATGAACTGCACTTGGCTGTTAGAGAGCTACGCAGTTTTTAAGTACCACACTTTTATTTATGTCTTCGTATGAATTCTAGGGAGCTTTTAATTAAATATTTGTTACTATTTAGGTTAATTTAATTTAAATGAAGTTATATTTTTTTAAATAATGTAACGTTCAAATGCAAGAAGAACGAGTTAAGTGTACATGGAATATAAAATAAAGCTGAACATGTGTGCAGATTTTTGGAAGATAATATCGAAAAATTAAGAAATAGTTTGTCGGAATGATACATTTTCTTCTAGCGAGGTATGTTACGCCGCCCTAAAACGTGCATATTTACGGTGTAATAAACAGCTCGACAATAAAGCATCACCATGGCAAATGTTTTCTCACTAACTTAATAAAAAATTTAATATAGGATTGCAGACTCTCACTTTTTTATATATTCGCTTCCAAAAACCTGTAGCTATTTATCATTTTTTTTGTTTATGTATATATTTTAAGTTATCGTTAATTAGATTCTGCAGATAATCTAAATATGAATAAAATTGCATGACATTAGGATAAATGGGAGATGTCACTGACTCTTAGCACCCTTAAAAAATTGCAGTAGTTGGTTGAATAAACATATCAGTTAGCAACTTGCTCAAGCACGAGTCGTCCTATAATTATCGCCTCAATCCGCCATTCAAACACTATATCAGTTCATCTTGCATCTGCTCTGGCGTCATATAACGATGAAATATCGTGCTTCTTTTTCTCGTTCTGGATGGCCAAAACTACCTAGTTTTCTTCTTCAGTTTGAAAAATAAGTATTAAGGACTCTCAATTTTAGGGGTTTGGCCGTAGATTTGGGTATTATGCCCCACTCTGCGCCGGGAGACTGCAAGTCTGCCACTTTTCGCCACGTCAGAAGGGGAGAGTCCCCGTGCTTGACCATTATCAACGAGACTCAGTGGCGTGTGGTGAAGTGTTGCAAGGTAAGCTGGGGCTTGCTCACTGCTGTACATTCTCGATGTACGCAGCAGAAGCCAGTAACCACCGTGCAGCGCAGGGAAACTGAATGTATTTCGACCGCTCACAAGCGAGCAGCAAGTTGGGCTAGGTAATCATAGTTTAAATATCATAAGTCAAATTTCAACATATAACACTCATTTTCAATAGTGGAGGTGGGCTCTAATATCTAACAACTAATCCACACACATTGATTTCAAATAATTACAACATTATTATTCAAAACCAAAATATATAACCGCACATTGTAATTACCTTTAAAAACACAATAATATATACCCTCACACATGTAAATATAAGTAAATACACTTTTTCACTCATATTAATAATTAATCTAATCTAACCATGCATACTGATTTCTCCACTCTCTCGTAGCCATCTCCACAATATACAGTACTGTTGCTGTTTCTTACTGATAACACTAGAGAGTCTACTAGAAGGCCAATCTTCAAAATCAGCCACTACTCCAAGCACAACTGGCCTCTAACACCCTTTCTGAAATTTCCTCTGAAGGGGATGTAGCAGCTATAGGGGAGGTATAGGGGCATGGCATATCTGAGGGGCCTCCGTCATCAGTATCGCAAAATACCCTAGGGATTGACACTTCTAACAACTCTGTCAAACTCATTGAGGAATTATAGCTTTCAGACGAAATACTAATAATTTCATGGTGTAGGCCTCCCCTGTGGCGTCAGCTTCCAAGCTATATTTACTGGTGGAAGTTTATACTATATAGCAAAAAACAGGGTACAGCTCACAGCTAACGCCAGCTTACCTTGCAATAGTTGACCACACGCCACTGCTGAGATTACAAGTCCTTACAACTTTTATAATATGTCACTGGCGATAGCCAATACAATCGCTACGTGGCGATGTTTTGGAATATATAGAAACGCGGGAAATTAAAATGAGGATTACTCAATACAAACTTTACGTTGCTTACAACTTGTTGCATTTGTAAGGAAGCTCAGGATGATGTTGAGAGATATTATTTAATGATACGTTCTATAAATATCGTAGGCCATTTCTTATTTTTAGTTTAATTAACTCTGTTGCTATTTGCAAACAAGGAAAGGACGGAATGCAGTAATATTATCTGATTATACATTCGCTGAATAGGAATATCAAATGTTTGTAAGCCATTTTAAAATTATTATACGGGTAGTCATTCTCTCATATAAAACACTGTTTATGACTTCTTTGGAGTGAAGCTCGCAGAAGCTATTTTTTTAATTAATATGCGACGGCGCTGCGCGAATAGTTGGGCTAATCTACCACGCACAGCGCTGATAGCCTCGCTACTCGCAGCTCGGGTCCGCTTCCCTACTCTGTGCCTTTCCTCTCTCCCCTCCCCCCCCACCCCGGTGCGTCACGTGGAGGGTGTCTGAGGGGGGTGCTGAAGTGAGCTGTGTCGTGAGCTGCTACCCCTCCGGCACACTCGGCCTTCGGCGACTCCAGGAAGCACTTCTCTCCCTGCAATCCTTTCGCGACATGTTCTGCTAGATCGCGCGAGACACCCAACGCCACGAAGGAGTGCGACTTCCGAGTTCAAAATGTAACATCGGCACAGTGATTTAGTATCGAGTAAATTAATTCAGATTTAATTAATGTTTTGATAGTGTTAACTTAGATATTTATATCGCTTTTGTCGATTATTAAAAAGCCTTCGGTAAAGTACATAGGGAGCAATTATGGAGTACAATGCAAAAGAACGGATATCCAAAACATTTGATTCAAGTTATCCAATATATGTATAAAAGGACAAAAATTATATTAGATTTGGGATACAAATTAACAGAAGAAATATAAATTAACGAAGGAGTTCGTCAAGGTTGTAGTCTCTCTCCAACACGTTTCAATATATATATATATATATATATATATATATATATATATATATATATATATATATACATATATATACACGTAGTTAAGAAATGGAAGGAAAAGGTTCATCCTGGAATTAAAATAAGTAATAACACATATATTTAATACTATGTTATTTGCAGATGATCAATTTACTCTACAGGAAGATGAGGATGGACTCCGAAAATCAATGCATATATGAAATGTTGTCAGTAAAGATTACAACTTGCAATTATCTCGTACAAAAACAAAAGTCATGGCATGGCAAGGGAAGTATCCTATCAGAGCTAAAATAGTGATTGACAATCAACCGATAGTACAAGTCTCCAGTTTTACTTACCTTGGTTGTGAATTATCCTTTAATGAAGATAACGAAGTGAAGAAGAAGCTTCACCGATGTCATTATATGTGTGGAACAATTCGACTAACACTGAAAAGTTAAGTCCGACAGGAGACCCAACTAACATTTTATATAACGATGGCTGTACCGGCTCTGATGTATGGCTGTGAAACGTGGGTAAATACAGTACAATACAGAAAAAAAAAAATCCGAAATGAAGTTCCTTAGATCAGTGACAGGTTATTCCCTGGAGGGTAGAAGAAGGAATGAAGAGATTAGACAACTGAATATATTTTCTTTGAATGATAAAATTTCCCAGAAAAAGGGTAAATTGGAAAGACCACGTTCTAAGGATGGATAACAACAGATTTCTGAAGCTTGCCCTGGAATACCATCCTACTGGAAGAAGAAATATTGGCCGACCCATGAAGAGATGGTATGAAATCTGAGGTCGGAACAGACTAAGAACCTATCCATGAAGATGAAGTAAGTATGTAAGTAAGTATAGTGTCAGGAGCCACGATGGGAAGTTTAGCGATGGGTTGTGGACAGCACTTAGTAATTGGGCTAGTTTTTTTTTGGCACGTTTGTAGTGCGTGATCGTAGCTGGGTGCACGATCGTAGTTATCGCTTTGTATTTTGATAACTGGCTGTAGCTTGCATTCTTTTAATAATGTTTTACGTAGTTGCCATGCGTACTTGGGAGTTTTACAAGTGCGTAATATAGTGGTTGGATCGTTGCCCCATTCGGCTCGCCCGGCCATATTGTATTTGCATGTTTCGTGTCCACAACTTATGCCTAGGTAGAGGAAGGCAATATTCTTTTTAATATTCAGGCGCTTTGATGTCCCGTGCCTTTTCACCGTGTTCCACCAGAATAATACGCATAGTTTTAATGAGGTATTTAATGCTGATTTTAAAACGTTTTTCTTTTAGAGTTGCACCCTTTAATGGGCCCCCTCCGGTCGCGGAGCACTCGCATTGGTAATTGTAATGATAATAATCGTGCACGTCTTTGTCAAAGAAAGTTTTAATATTTATTGCATGCTCAAATAATTACGTTCGTTGAATGATCTATCGACGTAGTAATGGGAATTAATTGTTACATGAACTTTGTTAACTTGTTAATTGGTTGCGTGTTCTTTTGAGGCATTTCATGAAATTGAAGTATCAGCTAAACAGCCCGGTGGTGACATATTCTTGGCTAGTGGTCAACGGCGTAATTTATTATAGTTAAATACTCTCTGGTTGTGCCCTATTGATGGAGATGATAGTTAACGACAGTATGGATTGTTCACGATAAAGTGAGCACTTTTTAAGGCCCTCCCAACAGGTATTAACCACTAATAAATATGTTTTATTGCAGCCTCAGACATTAACTTTTGAGTGTGGTGACAGTATACACCGTATTTATTAGTCACGTGACAATAATTATATTAAAAGAGAGCTTAAATATAAAAACTGGGGTAATATAAAAATTTGGAAAGGCCTTAAAAAGTGCTCACTTTACCGTGAACGGCCTATAGCTGCATTCATTGCACGACACACGTGACGTGTCATTTTTCGAAAAGCCACTTGTTTTACGCACCTGTTTTTGGTGCTAGATAATTGAGTATTTGAGAATAAAGAAGTTTGAATTTGTCAGTATTATTCAGAGTCGATATTTTCTAGACAATGTATTTTAATAATGTTTATTGCTGGCCACGGCCTTTTGAATTTATAATGATCTTGTCACCTTTTAAATCTGAGATATTCTATAATTTTTTATACTGGACTTGGCACACTAAACTTGGAAAAAATAGAATTCGAATTTGTATTGATTTGTGTATGTTATTCTCTGCTTTTGTAATTTTCAGTCGCGCTGAAAATCAGTGCAATTATATGGATAGTTATTATCTCATATAATACTATTAATGACCTCTTAGGATTAAAGCTCGCTGTTTATTGTGAATATATCGTAAAACAACTATGTTGTTGGAAATAATTGGCAGAAACTCACGTAATAGAACGTTCAAATACTTCCACTAAATATGTTTAACATCAATAACACCGATTTTATTCAAACACGAAATACTAAAAAAAACCGTTGCCATGTAAGGTGCATTAAACAGTTCAGCCAGAGTGTAAGCCTAAAGTATCCTTTACATTGCTCATGCTAGCATAAACATAAATACACAAACTGTTATTATAATTATAATGTTACTTTTTCTACCGATAGTCTAAAAGGTGAATGGACACGAGGACCGACAATGGAGGTGAGAGATACTTCTGCGGACTCGTGTGTGTGTATATGTGTGTGTGTGTGCGTGTGTGTGTATGTGTGTGGGGGGGGGGGGTGTGTGTGGTTTGTGTTCAGCGGTGGCAAGGGAAGCGATGAGTAGAGTGCAAGTGTTTACGGGAGCGCTTTAGCACGCTCCGGACAGGAAAGACTGGTGATTGTTGTATTGAAATAAGTCGCGACTTGAAAGAATGAGTGACACCGTCTTCAATTCAACCGCTGAAACTGTCAACAAATACATAATTTGAATAATAATTAATTAGGTGTTAGAAAACTGTTTATGAATATTGGTTACGTGTGTATTTTTATGTCAATTTCTGTGAGGCGAGGGACGATTACGTAAATATTAGCTGTAAACAGTACACGAAACCCAGTGTTGAAGTGATACAAAGTTTTCAGTATTTTTTACGCCGTTTCTGATTAAATTTGGAAATTGATTTAAACTATATTATTTGATTAATACCTCCGTCCCTTAAAGATCCTGGCTACGCCAACAGACTTCAAAATATTTTGCATAGGCTGTTCGCAGTAAAGTGAGCACTTTTCAAGGCCCTCCCTACAGGCATTAACCAATAATAAATATGCCTTATTGCAGGCTCAGGGAATATATATATTTAGGGTGGAGAAAGGTTTACACTGTGTTTATTGGTCACATTGGAATGTTTATATTAAAAAGCAGCAGGAAGATGGACATTGGATGAAAGAAAAATTTTATAAGGGCCTTAAAAGTGCTCACTTTACCGTGAACTGCCTATAAGAATATGTAATTTCGTATTCATCTTATCCGAAAAAAGTGAAAGCATACAGTATTCACTAAGTATTAGAGAGGAAGCATTATTTATTTAAGCAGCGCCGTTTTACGTTTACGTTGCGCTACCTCTATTCTCTCCAGGGACACTACGACGTCTCCAAGCTCCACCAGAGCACGGACGAATGGCGCCGTCATGCTGATGCACAGTGTGAAGAAGTACGAGGCTACCACGAACACCTGTGAACAAACAAGGGAAAACGACTTTCGCCGATTTCGGTCGGTTATTATACACTATCTACCAAAAAGTAATTTTGGGCACCCGTGAAGATAGGTAATTCAGTACGTCAGTTGACTTGTGTTTCACGGCCTTCGGCGTAGGACCGCTGGTGTTTGTCAGTGGTAGCGTGAACACGCCAGAGGCCTATTGTAACATTCTGGCTAACGAAATGCTCCCAACGCTGTGGTGTTTTTACGGAATGGACCCGTGTTACTTCCAGGATAACAATGCCAGGTGCCATGTTTCAAGGGCTACTATGCAGTGGTACGCCGACAACAATGTTCGCCGATTGGACTGGCCCGTCCAGAGCCCCGAACTCAACCCTATAGAATATCTTTGGGACGAATTGGATCGCCGGGTGAGGGATCGTCAGGCGTGGCCAAAATCCATTGCTCAACTCATGGAATGGTTGCAAGAGGAATAACGACGAATCCCCGTGGATGTCCTGCAAACACTCGTAGGGAGCATGCCAGACAGGGTGGCTGCTGTCATAGCCGCAAGAGGTGGCCCTACGAGATTTTAACGGGGTGACAACCACCGCGCAAACATTGTGGACAGGTGCCCAATTACTTTATGGTAAATAGTGTATATTTACGGCAATCGCTTCGCACTGGGAGGCAATCGCAATATTACCATGCACGTAGACACAAATTACGTTATATTAAAAATAAAATTATATTCACCCATATTCAATGTACGATTCGAATGAGATGACCACGTTGTAAATTGCGAGACACTCTCGTGCTCCTTTCACAAGGAATCGGAAAATATATTTTATATTTACGAAATTAATCCTTTAGCAGCTTAATAATCATATTTGATGTAACCAAATCTTCGAACTAAGAATAAAGCTAGTCGATGTGTGCTATAAGATATTTGTTTGAACATATACCTCGTAAAGATATTTAATGTATATTAGAGGTCATTAATGTCACATTCGACATCCTAACATTAAAGCTCAGGGTTACGATTACTTAACGTAACATCCCATCCACATTAATGATTTCCTTTTTATATTCTCCATCCCGGGTGTTTCAATTACATATATCAAGTTTTAAACTGTACAAATAAATGACATATTATTTTATTTTGCTATCTCTGAAGTTTACTTTTGCGTGACGTAAAGTGAAGAAATTATGTTTAAAGGCTGTTCACGGTAAACTGAGCACTTCTGAAAGCCCTGCTTAAGATCTTCTTGTACGCACATTTACGTATTCTTCCGCCTTATGCAAAATTAACATTGCCATGGGCCTCGTCACTTTAGTCATACGTAGCTCAAGTGCAATTGCGAAATTATTACAAAAGAAAATGTTTTGCAAATCTGCTCATTTTTACACTTCGATGTATTAAAAAAAAAAAAAACAGAAAGTGAAAGAAATAATTTAAGTTATCACAAATGGTTACCTGGCACCTTTTATTCGATGTTAAGATATGGAACTACTTTCCATTCATCGCTACCAACTTTACTGGACGCATGTAACTGAGTTCGCCCGTTAAAATATATGTAGGTAGGAATAGTGCCTTTTTCCAGGGTTGATTTCAAAAGTGCTCACTTTATCGTGCCTTTACTACTCTTTTGGCACTTATTTGGTTTTCGATATGTAAACCGTAGTGTCTCTGATTTTCGGTAAATACAGTTGCCTGAAACATATTGGAACTACATTTTTAACTACTCATAACAGCTGAATTTCAATTGTTACCCCAGATTTGTGCCACAAATAGCAATAATACGCAATGCATTAGATCCGATTCCGGATATAAATTCGATGTAGACGAATGCGTTACAAATATGCGCTTTTAAGTTGCGCAGGCACAACTACACAGAAGATGATCACTGCCGGAGCCGTAAGACGAAGAGATCTTGGAGTAGACAAAGTGCCAACTAAATTTCTAATAGTTTTCACAGAAACACGTTTACAGTTGGATAAGAACCGCTAGCACCTTTTTTAGCTACTCCTCTCTTCCCATTTCCATTCCTCACGCGAAGACCAGTTTACGCTATGTGAACAAATGTCACAATGGTGTTGGTATACGCTTTTTGCAGTTAATTCTTCAACGTCCTTGAATTCAAACATCACACTGTTAAAACATCAGGATGTGTAACTATTTTTCTTCATTTTCTGCCAACTTTTCCTTTTGTTTTTCAGTCAGAGCTCATGTGAAAATATCTACAGTTATGGGCAATAACTTATTTATTTCAAAAAATTTAAGGATTGCCAAATTATAGTAGAACCGTTTCATTTCAGTCGTTACCAAACTGCAGTTTGGAATATTACGTTTTTCATTAAACGCATATAAATAAAATATATGCATAATACACATAAAATATCATATATTTATTTTATCCTGCCAACGTCACAATATCAGTTTTTAGTTCAAACTGAATTATAGAACGTGTTTCTTTAAGCATGTTACGCTCATTAGAGATAATTCCTATTGAGAAATGAGGCCGAAAAGATATGCACAGAGGAAGACCGAAAGGGATTATTAAGGGAGTTACGCAGCCCCGAAAATGGGAAAACAGAAAACCTTTTTAATAAATATATGAGAAATGGCTAGGAATGAAAAGAAACAAATGTGAACAGTATAGTCAATTAAACAAGATAAGGAAGCTCTGACACTATAAGTGCAAATAAGATCCCCCATCAGTAGCAAAATATACGCAGGGGTTGCAATTATCACACGACACTGCATTAAATGCTGTACACCTTAGCATTTTGTTGATTTTCAATAACAAGTATTGATCAATAAGATCAAAGGTACAAAAAAAGTTCACGGTGTTGTAACACTTTAAGCGTTTATGAGAAAACATCCCCTACATTTACGGTATTGCACAACTCTCTTAATAATTACTTAAGGTTATAAACCGTACATATTTCTCTACCTCATTCTTCATAAGGACTCGCCCCTCAAACGCTGTAACATAATTAAATTAACACGTTGCATAAAGTCATGGTAAGAGATCCTTCCTTCAAATAACGATCTCAAAATTACAGGATTAACCTCAAACCAGTTATACTGCATAGAAGATGCCGTCGACAAAATATACCGTGACCTTGATCTTGACTAACGGGTAGAGCGAATACCGTAATTCCTGCTTGCTGTGAACAGGAAATAATGCGCTCAGCTGTTTGAACGTGAAATACGTTAGCTTCACGGTAAACTCACCTGTAAGGTTAGATGTGCCAGACCCGATCTTGTCTGACGTGAACGCCACGATGATAAAATTCCGAGAAACTGTAGTGCTTACTTCTGAGGTAATTGAAGTACTCTACGTTTATATCTTGAATGACACTGGAATCTCCAGTATTATAAAATACTATTCCTTGGAAATAATAACGCAATTTAATCGATAAGGTTCCTGGCAACTACTAACACGATACAAATGATGCTATACTGCTCACAAAAAGTTTAGCACATTCACCGTTCGCCAACTAATACGTAATATTTGGTTTCTAGTAGGAGTGGATCGTATCTACGTTGTGTGTATCATGTAAATCTTGGCGACATGCGTACCGCTCGTACACAATCACAGTAGGTTGTAACTCAGGCCTTAAAAACGGTCGCTATTGAGGAATGGGACAATATGCCTCGGGGAATGCTTAATGATCTTGTTTATAGCAAGCCTCGTCGGAAACAAGCGTGCCCCAAGGATTGTGGAGGTCATACACATTATTGAAATTTGTCAGTGCATCTGAGAAAACTTTTTTTTTTAAATTGAAACTGATGAGATTTCTTTGTTTAGGTTGTTTTTCAGTTTATGCATTTTGTTTGTTTCATATTGGGATGATGTGAATGAGTACTGTGTTATTTTCCACGTTATGTTCTATTAGGAGCACAACATGACATGTAATCTACTTTTATTCGATATAACATCCTTAATTCTGATATACGCTAAAATTTTTGTGAGCAGTATATAAAAGTAGAGAAGATGTTAGGTTTTCTTCTCGTTTTCGGAGCAATTTTCCTGACATGGCAGAAGATGGCTCTTTCAGAGAGCTTTTTTGCTTAAAGGATGGAGTAGAAAATGTTTTAAATTATCATATATACTTAAGTATACTATATATATATATATATATATATATATATATATATATATATATATATATATATATATATATATATATATATATATATATTCAATACCAATTAGACCGTTTAGGTTCGGTCATCACTGTGCACTGTATAGGTACTTATTAAGGGTAAGCGACGTAGAGATCTGTGAAAGGATCCTCCCCCTTTACCTGGCGCATGGCCTCTTAACGTATTTGAAATAGATGTTCTTAACAGACACGTATTCACAATATGGTTTTATACAGAAATTCACACTTGACATTAATTTGGCACACAAATTTAAAAAGTTCCGTTACTCTGCGAATGTTATTTTTAAAGCTTTTTATTGTGGCCAATAAACAGTGTTTTCAGACTTGTCACGTTTAAAAAGTGCTACGAAAATATCTCCGGAATTTTTATTGAAGACTGAAAAATGTTTGCTGCAGACTTTACTTATGTGCGTAGCTATACAGCCGACACCATTAAATTGCTCTAACGAAACATTGCACAATTTATTATTTTCTTCGCTGAACACAATACGTAGGTACCAATGTAGCCTAATATAGCTACATCGGATGAATCGTAAACGCACCCCATTAGAGAACGTTTATACATATCAGCCTGAGTTTCTTTATTATGAAGATGCTTACTCTAAAGGCCACTCGCAAATCAAAATATTAAATATTCATAAAACGGTTTTATGGTAAAATACAGAATTACACTTCCGGCTCAACTCTCTCAACGTCGCAGAAGAATTTCTTGCGCAAATACTTCATGAACTTGTTGACTTACCGCCTAATTACACAAACTTTCCAGGAATTTGGGTGGCTGTGATCCAGTATAGTCTTAAGTTCAATGTAATTGACATTCTTCCATTTTATAAACATTTTTTAGTCTCGCAAAATACATTTTATAAACCAATTTCATAAACTCTGCTGTAATGAATTTGGATTCTTCAAGGACTTCATGACTACTTGTTTTATTTCCTCTTATTGGACCTATGAATGACAACTTTCAAAAAATGAGAACTCGATAGGCGCATGGTAATTTCTGCCAGTGTACTATAAAGTTGCACGGAAACAAATACAACAATTTTAATACATGCACTGAGAGAAAATCTAACAAATTATTTGTTTGTATAGGGCGAAATATATACTTAGTTGCCCTAAAAATATATACTGTTGAGCAGAGAAAATTTTAAAAGCAACAAAATTACTTTTGTTTGTGTAACAAAATATATGTTTGAATAAACAAAACCTCTGTGTTGGGCCAAAGCAAATTAGACTGTCAACTAAATTTTTGTTGAATCAACTGTATATATTTGTTTGGCCATTCATTTGACTGCCTTCGTTTAAAAATACAGCTCGAGAGTTTGTTTGTATTTATTTGTGACAATTAGGATAGTAACTGTGTTTGTTAGTGCATCTATTGATACTTAACAATCGTATAAACACATTAACAAAACAATGCAACAAGAATCTGACAAGTAAAGCTCTAAAACTTGAAATATTTGTTTATACACGTTGCCCAATATTTGGAGTATAGATATTTAAAAGCTTTCCAACGTCGACAGTTGTCACATTAGCTGAGATTACTAATGCTTAGCGCTCGCACGCTGGCGATCTAAATCCGTAACTCGGTCGAACTTGTATGATTTTTTTTATATCGGCCCAAAACTGTTTAACGTGCGTGTAGCCAAACAAATCTGTAGTTGCATCAACCAAATCTTACAGTTTGGGGCAACCAAATGAGAACAACAAAATAGTTTGTTTCAGCAACAATATTTCATTGCCCCTATACAAACAAATATTTTTTTTGCACGAAACCAATCTTGTTTGATTCAACAAAACCTCTTCCTCAGTGTGATTATGCGTACCATAAAACGGGGTTACTTCGACCCCTGCGGGTAACTTTGGCCTAAATATTGGGTAAAAATTTTATCTTTAGTAACCAATTTGAACAAACTTTCTTTGCAGGTACTGCTGCTTCACTCTGAACAAAGGACACACATGCTTCTAACAGTTACAAATGAAACAGTCTTTTCCGCGAAATTTTTCTCGCATGGATTAAAGTAACCTCGTCTTAAGGAGTCTAATCGAGAGGTCTGGGCGACCCTTAAGAGTCGCATGATCTCATATTCCATCAATGTTAACTTCCGTCATAATTTACAAGAAAAATATAAACAATTTCGAAATCGTATTTGTTGTGTACAAACAAGAAAAAGAAAATACTTATTACTGTTTGCTTAAAAACAGTAAATTTTTTGTTTTGAAAATATGCTATTTTATTGTTATAATATTCTAAAAATGCGAGTTTTTCAAGTATAAATATTTTCCTAAGTATCCTGGTATGCTTCACTAGAAATTTACCTTTTTTTTTTACAATGTTTGGAAGATACGTTTACCGTTAATCAAATAATAATATTTAATCGCATAAATAACATAATCACTTTTTAAATAAATCTATAAAAACCTTTGTAAATTATTTTGTTCTCAAAATGTTTTCGTAGATAGATGTGTTTGCACTGGGGTGTGCGAGGCAGATAGATGCGTTACAAATAGAAGGGTTGAGAATAAATTCCGACTTCCGGGTCGACTGTCCGCTTATATCTTCGGCGCATCTCCACAGCAAATTTGTTAATAGAAACTGAATGTTCCGGACATCCAACAACTGAAGCTCGATTTCTGTCTGCAGTTCTTGTCAACCGCGCATTACTATTTACTGGTATAGGCTGTACACGGTAAAGTAGCACTTTTTAAGTCCCTCCCAGCAGGCAGTAACCACTAGTAAATACATCTTAGTGCAGTCTCAGACGTTAAATTTTGAGGGTGATGAAATGTATACGCTGTGTTTATTGGTCAAATTGTAATGTTTATATTAAAAAGCAACAGGAAGATGGAAATAGGAAAAATTTAGAAGGACCTTAAAAACTGCTCACTTTGCCGTGAACAGCCTATACCAAAGATGGGTGGGTACAGCACGAAATGCAATTGGAGACGTTTGCGTCCTACTGCAAAACCAAGAAAAAGGAAGATGGGGCATTTACAAGAAGACTACTCTAAAAAAAATCTCATGTTACAAACATACAGTTCATCTCGCGTAATGTTTCCAGTATTTGAGGGGTACTGCTGCCAATGTATTTAAAGCACATCAGAATCGGATCGCACTTGAGGAAAGGAAACGACAGCTAATTGTCAAGTGATCTAATTGTGGAATTTCTGAATAAATAATTATCTATTAATGAACGGGAGAAAACAATGCGCATAGTGTGAATAAAATATAGAGAAAAAAATTTGTAATAAATTTAATATTATATTACGTTATACCATATAGTATTAGCTTTTGCAGTGTCGCATTAGTTTCAAATTTGCTGACATATATATCAGAATTGATCACAAATTCAACTGTTTATCTTCGTGCGACGTAAGCGAATGTTCTTCCCTGTCGCTTGTGTCAGCGCTAATTTTTCGTGTGTCGCGTTTCCGATTTAGTGTGTCCCGCGTCAGATTTGGATATATTTAAAACATTATCTTGATTTTAATTACAATGCCGTTACTGAAAACCCTGTTTTTGATATTATAGTATGTATTACTTCAGTTGCAGCGCATTGAAATACTTGGTCGAGGTTGTTTTGGCCGTCATAAGCACATCGCCGTCGCTGGTATAATGCTTTGATTATTTCCCAGTTTTTTATAGGGTTCCCTGACGTGAATTTATGTTTTCGCGACAAGTTTTGTTAAATCATATGGGAGGAGGGGGTGGAATATTACTGAGTTTATCAGCGTAACAATTGTCTTACAGGTAGTGCAAAACAGATAGTAATTTCAGTCTCACAGATAGTAATTTCTCGCTCACAAAATTTGAATGGCTGTACTAAACAGGACATAATTGCACCAGAATACTAACATTTCAATACCCGGCATAATAAGGAAAATTACATCTCGTTTTATTTTCAGATTTGTTTAAAAAGTAGATTTTACCCCAGGATTTAGTAACTTTTACTTCCGCCTTCCTGCTCGTACCAAACAAAAGGTTGGACAGAAATACATGGCACTATCACTTACGTTCACGGAATGTGCCACGTATATTATTAAGAAATTACGTAATTGTGTTTGCTGAAAGCAAGAAACATAAGGATGGGCTACTTGTGTTTTCTGTAGGCCACTGGACCAACGAAATACGTACATAAAGTACGTACAAAAGTCAAAGGACTGTAGCAAACCATCGTTGCTATTAAAACACACTCAAGCACAACTTTCTCAATTTGTTTTCGATATGTCAGTGTTATAATAGTCAACGTTAGGCTTTGTCTTGTGGAACGTCACTGCACTGAGTTGTTACACACAAAAGTAATCCGGGAACGAAACGGTGCGCTAGAACCGATTTAAAAAAAAAATGGTTTTTTAGTACCAATGCCATAGAGTAACTTTAATAATGTTTATATCTGGGTAGCTTGACATCATTAGCTTCGAAAGCTTGATTGGGCCTATAGTTAAAAATACACACCAGTAGTAAACACAAACACCCCATCTTAAATTTAAATTTGGCCTACTGTAAGTAATTCTAGTTCACATATTTTGAGATTCCAGTGGAAAGCACATAGTGGCGTTAGGTTAATTAGCCGTTTTGTTTACACAATGCTACTTTCATGCGATCTGTCAAAATCTGGAAACTCTTAGTTAAGACTGAGTATCGCACTGCATTTGCTAGTTATTTTTTTAATAATTCTCTATGGCATAATCTGAACGGACAAAATATTTTATCCTCGATAAAGTTACGATTTATTAAAAAATGACTTAATGTTACCTTCTCTATAAATTATTTTATATTAAAAAGTTGGAATTTTACAAGTTGAAACTTAGGATAAAGTATTTCCAATTCCGTAGCGTGGCCTCTGATATAGCTCGGTTGGTTACAATATTTCTTTCTGGACTCGCATTTGGGAGGACGCGGGTAGAAACTCGATCCCGGATCCGGTCACACTGGCTTTTGGCTTTATTTAGTTTTCTATAATCTGTAGATGTGGATGCTGGGGTGGCTATTCCGTCCCGAGGGATCGAGGGCCGCTCAACTGGATGCCGGCAGTGGCAGGTAGGGTCCTAACAACTTCGTTCTTTCATCCATCCCCTCGCCATCATTGAGCTTATAGAGCCCGTCATCATGCACCCAGAGGCCGGCATCGTCATCGGAGTGAGCCGCGGTATTGATTTTTCCCATTCAGACGATTTCGAGATGAACTTATTTGACACTATAATTTCGATGGCGGTGGGAAAAAAAATTGATCTTCCCCAGAGATTTTAATAGAGTTTCAGGAATGGAAGGGTGTTCCACTGACTATCCAGATCATGCTAATTCCCAATAAATTCTACGATTATAGACCACATCGCCCCGACCTCCAGTGACGCAGTCTGTCGCCCTGGTTCCTCCGCGGCAGATTTTTAGTTCGCGTGTCGCGCACATGTGTATAGTTTATTCACGGTTTCTTCGGCCTTTTTTGAATCAAACCTTTGAAAAATCTCCCCATGTATGACGTGTTTAGTTATTTCCTAAATACGCCCTGTATCACAAGCGTTTTATACTTGTGTTCATAAAAGTTAGTTTTTTTTCTGTTAAATTGAAATATTATTCATATTTTATCTTTAAATTATCACGCTTTATTTGAAATAATCTGAATAGAAATCAGGGAGAAAATTGGTATGTTGGTAGCGCGCAGTGAGAAATAGTCCTTATACAAAATGCTGTTACAACTGAGTGCGCACGAGTGTGGTGCGTTGTCTTTTATTGCAATTCTTCAGGATTAGTTAAGCTAAGTTTGCACGAGGCGGAGGAATATCCTGGAAGTATAACTTTAGCAGGGCTTCAGAAAAGGCTGACGTAACCGTGAATGGACTATACTGCGAATTTGTAATCAAGTCGGCCCACTTGAGCTCGTCGAACGTCAAACAACACACCCTATCGAACATCACACACGCTCTCTCCAGCGTCAAACGTATCGTTCAATGAAGTCAGTAAAGTCAACTTAAAAAAAAGTCAGTTGGTGCGCCGCTGGTCTGCGGTGCGGGAGGTTATGGGTTCGAATCCTAGGTAAGGAACGGGTGTTAGTTTAAGTTAGGTGACAAGTTATTTTGTAAGCCTTCAGGGACAGCACTAGGGGGCGTTAATAGGCCCTATCCAATCCAATCCAATAGACCACATCATCTTGCTTAATTTCTCGTTAATTTTAATGCATTTCTCAACGTGCGGAATTCGAGTAGGTATATCGATAAAATTTTACTGGTTACATTTTTGTAGTTGCATTATGTCTTGTTTGGTGGTTGTCGTTTCTGATCGTTTCCGGTTGAATATGAAATCAAGTTGGCTCCTAGCGAGATGTCCGTTTTTAAATAATTATATTCTGATAGCGCACCAGTAAGTCCCGTATGCTACGGGACAGACATGTGAGTATAATGCCTAATCTGTCATGTCTTAGTATCAAATTCACTGTACTAACCAAATAAATCACATAGGCCTTTGTCCTAAATATTATGCTATGTAAATTTTATAAACAATAGCCAAAATTCGTTCGTTGTTTCAGTACTGTTGAAGTGATTAAATAATATGTTTTTTAGGAGTGTATATAAACCTGTGTATATAAACTAAAAACAGTTAGTTGAAAGTAAATATACAGTATGGTTGAATTATGATAAAGTGATTTCATACCTAGAAAAAATATTATAAACCAATTATTTGCATCACTATTATATATAGTGAAGAAATACTGATAGAGTCATTGTTGTTTGTGTTCGGGAATATTTATAATCAGATTATGAATAAATAACTTTTGTGTTACAAAAATATGATGAGTTAAAAATGGGCACAACAACCACTATGTACCCCGTATCTTTCCGGCGAGGAAATCGTGTATTTCGGATCACTTCCCTCTGACTCTTAACATCGATGTCTTGAGACCCGATGAGGGTGAAGCGAGATGAGTATGAAGCAGCGCAAGAATGCAAACAGGAGACTCCGAGAAAACCCGCTGACCAGCGGTGTCGTCCGGCACGATTCTCACGTGCGAAAATACGGGAGCGACTCAGCCGGGTTGGTAACAAATAATCGGAAATTGTTCTTGCTACATACAAATGACTACAAATTTCTAGTATAATCTATACTAATAAATATAAATTAAGTGTATGTTATTTCAACACTGATACCAACATCTAAGCGTATAATGCTATTTAAACGATGTTAAAATATAAATAACTATTTTTTCTAATTTTTGTCTGTCTGTCTGAATGCTTGTCCAGAATAAGCTCTGAAACGGCTGAATCGGTTTTTATAAAACTTTCAGAGGTCATAGAGTTTATTTCTATTAAAAATCTGCTCTTTATTTCATTTCGAAATCTCGAATAATTATGAAGTAAATTATTTTTTTCATAGAATTTTCTTTGTGTTTCATATCTTATTTTTTTCCAAAAGAATTATTGTCAAAAATAATTTTTGAAACTAATACAGTTTTTAAAATAATCGTTGAAATAATACGCATCACAGAAAAAGATACGTTAGTTTTTGGAAAAACTTAGTAAAATAACATATTATCAAACAACCAACACTAACGCGACGGTAAAACTATTTCGGATGATAAATTAACAATCTTTCAAACCAAATATATAGGTATGTACTTCAATAACGCCATAAAACCCGGGCGAAGCGATGGTGGGCTGTATTTCATTAACTCCATAAAACCTAAGCGAAGCGAAATTTCTATTTTAAAACATGTAAACAAATCCTAAAGTCCCCGCCAACGAAGTCGCGGGAATAGTTATTTGATAATAAGTACTGTGTCTACCTGTCATCGGGGACGCTATGGTGTAGTGGTTACCACGCTCGCCTCCTACCGAGATGAACCGGGCTCGATTCCCGGCGGGGTCACCCCGGATTCTCGCACGCGGAACTCGTTCTGGTCGACGCCGCTGGTTCTGCGGGCTTCCTCGGAGATCTCCCGTTTCGCCCGGCCTCGCATTCCGGTGCAACTCTCCACGCCTCAACTCGCCCCACGTCGGCTCTCAATACCTCGACGCTAAGAGCCGCTCTTCATTCACTCGCCCATTCTTAACTGTCGTAGATTATCGTGTTACCTTGGCAGAGAATAGAGTTCCTCCAAACATGACCATTGAGACAGCAGTGATGAACAATGCGGTCCGATAGGAGCAGATGTTCAGGGCAAAGTACACTCCTCGCAGGTAAGACATCCTCCTCAGTTCGTTTACTTCCGCCCTGGAAAGAGTAAACAGATGCCTGTTTCAGCTTCACGCCTCTTCGACGACAGCTTCCCTATTAAAATGCCTCGCTAAACAATCGACTCGTATATATTGTTCCACGGTAAAGCAAATACTTTCGAACGCCCTGCTCAAGATATGCTTTCCTTCTCATTTTGTATCGCTCCGCCATATGCAAGATTTACGTTGCAGCGTACCTAATGGCTTTAGTCATGCACCACTCAAGTCAAAACGTGGAACTGTTATGAACCTACGTCTGATGCTAAAATGCCACTTCATACTTTAACGTGTACAAAGAAGAAAAAACCTTAATTCGCCATAAATCTAAACAGTACACGCACAATACGATAATACGATGTCAAGACTTGGAACTATTTTTCTTAATTCTGCCAACTTCACTGAGAGCCCGTATGGCAGTGTGTATGGTATCATGTATGCAGTTGAATGCTGTTCACGATAAAGTGAGCACTTTAGAAATGAACATTATAAAAAAAGCCACTGCCTCTGCATGAATATATTTTTATGGCCGCACTGTGTGACATTTGCGCAGTAAAGTTGGTAAAGATAGATGGAAAGTAGTTCCGTATCTTAACGTCAAATAAAAAGTGTTAGGTAACCAATTTTGTGATAAATTAAAATTGCTTCTTTCGCTTTCTGTTTTTTTTTTTTTTTTTAATCCATCGAAGTGTAAAAATGAGCAGATTTGTAAAGTATTTTACTTCCTTAATAATTTCACAGTTTAATTTTACCGACGCATCAATATAGTAACGAGGCCCATTGGAACGTGCACACAAGTAGATCTTAAGCAGGGATTTCAAAAGTCCTCATTTTACTGTGAACAGCCTATTACAGGCAGTGGCATTTTATCAAAGGTTAATTTAAAAAGTGCTCATTTTGATGGGAACAGCCTATAGTCGTTAATAGGTACAGGCTGTTCGCAATTATCTGAACACTTCGGAAGGCCCTGCTTAGGACACCTTTCCTGTCAATTTTGTATCTTTCCGACATACGTAAAATTATAATTTTAATGGACTTCATCACTTTATTCATGCGCCGGTCAGGTGAAACTGTGGAATTATATGAAAAGAAAACATTTTACAAATCTGGTCATTTTTAAAAAAAACAGAAAGCGAAATGAATAATTTAAGTTATCACAAATGGTCACCTAACACTTTTTATTCGACCTTAAGATATGGAACTATTTTCTATCTATCATTATAAACTTCAACGGGCGCATGTCACTCAGCGTTCCCGTTAAAATAAGTGCAGGCAAAAGCAGTAACTATTTTGTACAGTTCATTTCAAAAGTGCTCACATTACCGTGAACAGCCTTTAATGATATTCTAATTCGTGCTCTTCTGTGCATAAAATGATAAACCCCGACTTCAAAAGTCGCACATTTAAATACAACGTCAAGTTTTGGAGCTATTTAAATTGATCCGCTTCCAACTGAATTAGGAGCCAGCTTAGGAAAAGTGATTTCTTTAAAGATTAATTTCAAAAATTTATCATCAACGTGAAAATCCTCTTCAGGTTGAAGAATATAAATTCTTAATGTGGTGTATTTAATTTCACTAATAATGGCAACAAACTAAATTTTGGTCGCTCACAGAAAAAAGTTAACCCGTCGAGTTCCTGTGTCCGCGATCGGGGACACGTTGCAGACGAAAGATATTTGTGGTTTGAACTGCACGCAACAACGAATCCGGTGATCTGTGTCTTGGCCATCTTTCTCGCGAGTAATCTAATTTTTTTTTTTGAAGTTCCTGCAGCTCTCGTTTGTGAGTGGTCAACGCTGACGTCAGCGAGCACTCACTGCTTTGCTTGCTGGTACAGAAACGCATATTACACGCAGGCACAGCGACCATCAAAGAAATTTTTTTTTTTTAACGATTCCGACGCTTGAGCTCGTAAATTAATTCGGGACTGAAAGAGTTAAAAGTGGCCACACCATCGAGTTACAGTAGTTCTCTAACTATTCGGATACTGTCTCGATGCCGTGGTGTACAGGGCCACTGAAAAACCCTGCTGATAGAAACCACAACTTTTAAAATTAACGAGTATTTCGAGATTCAAACGAAGCGCATTTCGGAACTGCTGAAATAATTTCGAACCAAAAAAAAAATTGTCTTTGGTTAACGTAAACTGGTATAATTGCAGAGCTATACGGAACACATTTTTGGCTTGCTATAGTCCATTCACTGTTTCTTGTAACTTTTCTGAAGCTCTGCTGTAGTTATACTTCCAAGATATTCCTCCGCTTGATGCTAACAAAGATGAACCGATTCTCGGAAATTACTCCAAAAATACAGCACGCCGTATTCGTGCGGACTTAATGTATTAATATTTTGAATAATAACTATTTGTTATTAGGCATTACCGACACACCTATTTTCTCACTGATTTTATTCGTATTAATCATGAATCAAACATCATAATTATAATATAAATTCTATTATAATATAAATATTATATGAATAAAATATCAATTTAACAAAAAAAAAGCTCATTTTACAACTACAAAAAGCTTGTGATACATAACATGGATAGGAAACAAACAAGCACGTCATACATGGGGTAATTTTTCAAAAGTTTGATTCGAAAAGAGTGAAGAAACCACGAAAACGCGGTGGCGCAGTTGTGACGCACTGGGCTTGCATTCGGTAGGACTCGGTTTCGACTAAGGAATAGACTGAACGCAGAAGATATTTTGTTAGCCTTGAGATATGCTTCAAAATGCAAGGTGGAGCGGGGAAATAATCCGTTCGTACATAGGTTTTATCCATCGTAGTTTTTGTATTGTACAGTATTTTATGGTTATGGACCCAAGGGTTTCGTGACGGTGCTCTGATAGATTTTAAACACTTGTAATTTCTTGTTAGTTTTGTGATCGAGCCACTTGTTTTACTATGGACTCAGTAATACGCGCGTATAAAAAGACCCAATGAATCACATACAACCTAGCATAGGATAAAGGCCTCATAGTGAAGGCACTCAGCCAATGAACACATGACACCACCTGGGGTGTATACAGAACTGTATATTTTAGCTTCGCCGTCAAATAAACTTACGAAATATCTGAGTCTCTACTCATGGTCTTTGTAGATGGCACAGTGGAAATATGTGAAATGACAGCCACATTCAGTTGTTGAAGAGTGAAGGATGAGGTGAGGAACTAAGTCGCAGGAAAACAGCTTAATGGAATTTCATGAAAAATTAAATTACGTTACAGTAATTTTGTCAGGGTAACGTAAAATTGCTAAGCATCCCTATAGTTTAATTAAATGTTACACCATGTCATATCCATAATTGTTAATTGAAAAAAAAATCACTTATGCATACAGCTAGTCAAATAGCATGCACTCACTTCCTAATGCCCAGCACGGTTTTAATATATGCTTCTTCCCAGGCGTACATCTTTATTATTCTAATGGCGGAGATGAGTTCGCTCATTATTCGTATTCTTTCATCGGACTTCAGCGACGCAGCACGTCTGTACTTTGCAGACAGTTGGCAAAGGTAAGCTGTAAACAAAGAATGTGATGATAAGGATTACACAAACAGTTACAACAAATTCTAAATTAAAATTCAATTTTAGAGGGTTGGAGTTTAAAGAAACCTAGCCCAATGCCTTTTGAATTCTGCATGCCAATACGTTCCAGATTTCACGCCATGTCTCAGTGATTTGAGATGATTTTTCTCTATTACGTGGAAACTTATCACTTATTTTCTTTTCCAACATATATGTCAAAGTTTTCCTTTCATATTTAATTTTGAGGCATTTCCCCCTCCCCCCCTTTTTTTCATGACTACCACTGTTAAACCATGAATTAGTACTTATATCATTTTTTTGCGTTATTCATTTTGACTATTCCCTTCCGAAAAACACTGAAACAGGTTCTGCTATCTCTTATGTGAAAATTACATTGTAATGATACCAACCCGTTAAACCCCTACACTGATGCATTACTGGTAGTCCTCTTTGTCACTGCTTATATATACACACACACACACACACACACGAATTTATAGAATTTCAAAAACTAATTGATAAAATCCATAAAGGTGATAATAGAGGACAAAAATAAAAAAATGCAGGCTATCACAACCCGTAAGAGTCGAAAATGCGATGCGTAGCGCCTGTCAGTACGCAATTAACGACGCACAGAAATCACGCTAGTTGTATAACTTGCAGGCGATACAGAATTTTTTTTTTTATGTGTCCTCAAACATTCGTGATTGTGCTGTGAGATGGCAGCACAAGAGATAGCGGTGCAGTGGTTTGCTGTATGAGATCGTAAAATTTAAGCCATTGAATGTTACGGAAAGGTTCCGAAGTGTGTGAATACTAGAAATATATAATCAGAGCAAGATTTACATAATATCTTACATGCCGTTAGATTTATTGATCAGTTAATTAATTGCTGGAAAATAAGTTACACATCAGTAGTTAATAAAGTCTGTAGTTATCCGTTTATTTTACAACTGTTCTGTTGAAAAATTATGAATGTAAATTACAAAATCAGCAAACATATTACAATTATTGTCTTAAAATTAACAAAATAATATTATACACAGTTCTTTAATACTGGTATTCATACAAATGGTAGAAAAATACTTTTTTTTAACAAGATATTTTGCTAGGAGTTTTCAATAAAGTTGAAATCCAGTTAAAATTAAGGAAAGTACTTTTTTTTACGTTTTCGTTTTATGAAGATTTACATAATAATATTTTATATAGGCCTAATCAAAAGTATTAATATTAGCGTCTGTACTGTATAGCGATATGTTATTATTCGAAAAACAGTAAACAAATTCTTTATTCGGAAACTATAAATCTTATGAACTAGTGTTGAATAGGGTGGTTTTGTTAAGTCAAATGTACTAAATATTTCAAATTCTATTCCGAATTTTGTTTCAGTAATTCGCTCGAGACACAATAGCTTTTAAAGCTCATTTACCTGCGGTTTAAGTGGAGCACAACACATGGCAAGAAAATCCACAAATATGTTTTGTTTAGAGCATAACAGTGTCCGTCTTTTAGCAAGGACGTCTCTTACCAAAGCATGTTTCGAGCGCAGACTGTCGGCGTGGAGGCCTGAAGCTGCCCCCCCCCCCCTTCTTCCGAAATGTGTGGTAGGTGTTTAGCAACCGCTCTACGCTACCTTCGACGTAATCAATTCTTGAATGTTACTGGACTCGAACCACAATGAAAACTTTCTGGGATGTTCCTCAACACGCTGCTCAACGTGTTTCCCGACTATAAAAGGGGGTTTCTTTCGGCTTGGGCGATAGAATGGATAGGGACCTCATGATGAGAACATTATAACATGGCAGAAGGCATATCCTGCCATGTTTGATGAGGGCATTTTATAGAGCGTGTGTAATAAAATAAGTTTTTTTAATTCTGCAATTTTGCAATGTTACACTATTTGGTTTAATTGCTATGGGTAATGAATTGCTATGGGATCCCATTATTAAATGTAACTTCATGTAATTTTCATAATATACATTATAATTGCAACATTTTTTAAAGCTGGTTTTGCTATTTGTATTTTTATAATGCTTATATTTTTGACATGGGCAGTTTATGAGAAGAAAAAAACAAGGTAAGCCCAGAGATAAAGGAAAATAAAACTAACAGTTTGTTGAATCATTTCTCGTAATTTTGGGGGTTAATTATCTTGTATTCCAATTAATATAAGGGGATGGTTGAATTGTCAAAATTGATTGCGACTGCGTCATTTGTTTGCACTCTGCTATTTAAACTCTGCTGCTTGAAGCTATTTGGTTAGACTCATTTAGCTGAAGGTCAGTGATGGGGTTTCCAATGGGTGCTCCTGCTCTGTGGCACATTTCATAGAAGAAAATAACCAGAGCAGGAGATCTGTATTGTTCCATTAACGCTCCAGTCGGTTGTCTTAGGTTGTTTTCTGCAAGATCCTCTTCCTACAGCACATGCTTATTCCTTGTGAATTAGTTCATCTCGTCTTTATCCCTCATGTATTTGCTCACATTTATCCGGTCTCTTCGTTTATTTCGGGTGGGGGGGAGGAGGGAGGCAGTGGTGTGTTGGTTTGACTACTCGCCTCCCACAAAGACCAACCGAGTTCAATACCTGGTAGGGTCGGTTCCGGATCTTCGCATGTTGGAATCGTGCAGGACGATGCCGCTGGTCGGCCGGTTTTCTCGGGGAACACCCGTTCCCCCAGCCCTTTCATTCCAGCGCCACTCCGTACTCGCCTCACTTCGCCCTCGTCGGCTCTCAAGAGCTCGATGTTAAGAGCCGCCCAGATCCTTTCGCTCACCCACTCACTCGTTTATTATTCGGCGGGAAGAATCCGCAAGTGCAATTTTGGCCACATCAAGGACCACGGTGGCAATGAGTCATTCATTTTGTAATCTTAAATTCGTAAAATATACTACAGAAATTTTCCGAGTTGACTGATTGCTCTGGCTTAGAGTTTCGGGAAGGCTCGGTTTAAGCGCAGCCCCAGAGGGCGTCAATTTTCGCGATTCGTTGAGGTGACTTCCTATTGGACACCACGTGAGGTAAACATATTTTATTCCAACTTTAATCTTTTCCGCATACTCCTAATACTGGTACATGGTTTACCTGCTGTAATGTCAAAATTGCGTGTACAAACGTATCCACGATGTTTGTTTCCATTTAGTTTTCCAACATGGTAGCGCCATTATAAAAACATTTTCTTTGCCTGAATGTATGTGGACTCAGTCAGGGGAAGCGGAACGAATTCTTGTATCATGTGTGTATTTGGTATAGTCTATTCGCTGTAACTTCGCACTGTTTAGAACAGATCTCTGAAAAGGCACTACAAGCTCGACGAGTTTGGCAGTTTTCTATGTACGTCATGTATCGCAAACGTTTTATAGACTGCTTCTGTTGATAGAAAAGTACCATATGTTTGATTACTTTAAACTTTTACTTATATTTTATCTGTAAATAATAATAATCATTAATATCAATTAAAACAGAGAGAAAGCAGTTGTGTTGGTAATTCCTAGTGAGAAATAGTCCCCATGCAATATATCATTAAATATAGTGAGCACAAATGCAGTGCGTTTTCCCTTTAGTGTGGTGGAGTGGAGAAGGAAGAGAAAATGAAGCGGCTCTTAACATCGAGGTCTTGAGAGCTGATGCGGGTGAAGCGAGGTGAGTATGGAGCAACGCCGGATTGCAAGGGCGGTGGGGAATGGGAGATCGCCGAGAAAACCCATCGACCAGCGGCATCGTCCGTGCGCGATCCGCCAAGTGCGAATATCGGAGAACGGCCTCCGCCGGGAATCGTACCCGGTTCACTTAGGCGGGGGGCGAATATTCTGACCTCCACACCACCATCCCCCATTTCTTGACGTAATTATCTATGCATGGTTAAGCTTTGTTAGCATGAGGGGGGGACAGTCTGGAAGTAGAACTTAAGGAGGGTTCCAAGAAAGTCAGAAGTGATCATGGGTGCACTGTATAATGTATAGGCTGTTCAGTTCACGTTCCAACTTTTCGAAGTCCTGCTAAATTTCCACTTGTAGGAAATTCCTCCGCTTCAAGCAAACAAAGCTTAACAAAGTACAGAAAATTACACCAAAGTTACAACGCGCCGGATTCGTACGCATTCAATATAATATTACTCTGCATAACTGTTTCTTTCCAGCGTTACCAACACACGCATGCCCTCCCTGTTTTCAGCCATAAAAATTATAAGTTATGTATTAAAATATAAATATTATAATAAAAGTAAAAGTTCTTTTTTACAACAAAAAAAAAGTCACTTTTGTGATAACACATATGTAAAACGCGTGTAATACGTGACATATGTAGGAAAGATTAAACACGTCATACATGGGGTGATTTTTCGAAGGTTTTGGTTTAAAAGGTGTGAATAAACCACAAGTAGACTATATTTGTGGTAACCAAGGATCAAAATCATACGATCCCGGCGCAGTAGCCGTTCAGAGTTGTGGCTGACATGCTGTTTTTTTGTACCACGTGTGGCGTCTACAGACGTTACACTAAATATGAGGTGGACCGCTTATTCGTCTTCTGCGCATGTATGCACAGCATTGACCTATCCCAAAGGAACACAATTGTCAAAAGCCATATGGTCAACAGTGATGAATGTGTTTGTTTATATCTTAGTTTTTAAATGACAGGCGCTTTTATATGAATAAAAGTTTTTTTTTTATCAATTTGAATTTAATCAAGCTGCATTCAAATTGGTTAGAGGAAGTATATAACACTTTGTTAAAGGCTGTTCACGATAAAGTCGGCTCTTTTGAAATTAACCTTAGAAAATAGTCACTGCCTCTGCCTGCATATATATTTTATGGGCGCACCGAGTGACATTCACCCAGTAAAGTTGGTAACGATGGATGGAAAGTAGTTCCATACCAACGTCGAATAAATAGGTGTTGGGTAACCATTTGTTATAACTTAACTTATTTCTTTGGCTTTCTGGTTTTTCTTAAATGTGATCGAAGTGTAAAAATGAGTATGTTAGTAAAATATTTACTCTCCTAATAACTTCACAGTTTCATTGACCGACGTATGTATAAAGTGATGAAGCCCATGGCATTGTTAATTTTACATAAGGTGGAAAAAAACACAACGTGCATATAAGTAGATCGTAAGAAGGGTTTTCAAAAGTTCTCATTTTAACGTGAACAGCCTTTACTAAACTGTGTACTAACGTCAAATCCAATCCACGCCGGGATTTGCCAGCCGCATTGGCAGAAAAGCAGTTGAATGTTGCGACAAGGAGATCGGTTGTGCGGAGCCGGCAAGATCGGTCCACCTCATCTTCAGTCTGTGGTCCAGGGTTTCATTCCCCAAAACTAAGTCCATGCACACTGGGAGCGCTATGGGCCGCGAATGCAGATAATGAGATGCCGTCATGCATAATTTTAACTTGAAAGAAAGAAAATAACGGGCGAGGTAGTTAGTCTTGTGTGAGTGAGTAGTTTAGTGTAGCGTTTCTTTCAATTTTTCAGACAGCATTACGGTTTCAAAATTGCAAAGTTCCCGGTGAACCCTGAAGATTTTGTAATTGTGAATGGCTTCTGAACGTCCCCCTGTTATTATGCTTGAAAACTTAGCAGGGGGCGGCTTACAGACTAACTTATAACCTAACTTAGCAGGGGACGGCTTACAGACTAACTTATAACCTAACTTAAATTAACACTCTTGTCTTATCCGTCATTCTAACCCAGGGCCTCCCGCACCACAGATCGGTGACGCGCCAACCGACTGCGCCACGGGAGATCGGCACCCTCACGATCAAAGAGCCGATTTACCTTTTGCTTTGCCGGAGTTAAAGTAAAGGTTAGAAAGCAGTGCTCTAGGTATGACCTCTTAATAGGTACCGGCCACCTATAAGCTGTTCACGGTAAAATGAGCACTTTTGAAATCCCTGCTTAAGATCTACTTGTATGCACGTTGTGTATTTTTCCACATTATGTAAAATTAACATTATCATAGACCTCGTCACTTTATTCATGCGTCGTTCATGTGAAACTGGAATTGTCGGGAATGAAAAATTTTTACAAACCTGGTATTTTTTTTATACTTCGATGTGTTAACAAAAAAGGCAGAAAGCGAAAGGAATGATTTAAGTTATCACAAATGGTCACCTAACGCTTTTTATTCGACGTTAAAATATGGAACTACTTCCCGTCTATCGTTACCAACTTTACTGGGCGCATATCACTCAGTACACCGCGGCGACTTGTTTCCCCCTAAGGTTGGTTTCAAAAGAGCTCAGTTTATCGTGAACAGCCTTTAGAGGGAAGTATGCAGAGGCGAGCGCTGGTTGTACCAGGGAGCGAGCTCACCTTGCAGGGGCGCCACGAAGACGACGACTACGACCGCCCCCAGGAGGCCATGCAGTCCGGCCTCGCGCCACACCAGGTAGGCTATGACGGAGGCAGACAGGGGCGCCGACCACAAGCTGTTCCCGTAGTAGCAGGCGAGCTCGAACCTCGACACGTCCCCGGAGACGAGGTTCACCACCTGGCCCTGCCCGGACTCCCCCAGCGAGCACCGACCCAGCTGCAGCATCTGGCCACGACGGCACACACACACACACACACACACATACACTCGTACACTTGGCCTGTACAGTCGATTCACGGTGTCTTCGGCCTTTTCTGAAGCCCTGCTAAAGTTCTACTTCCAGGATATTCCTCCACCTCGTGCAAACTAAGCTTAACTAATTCTGGAAGATTACACCAGGCACCGGATTCGTGCGCACACTGTTGTAACAGTATTTTGTATAAGAACTATTTTCATACTAGTTGCTACCAACACACGTGTTTTCTCGCTGTTTGTATTCAAATTATTTATAAACTGCGTATTATAATCAATATATAAATTATGAATAACATTTCAATTTAACAGAAAAAAAAAGTAACTTCAAGGAAGACAAGTATAAAACGCTTGTGATGCATGGCGTATGTTGGAAACAACCAATCACGTCATACATGGCGAGATTTTTCGAAGGTTTGATTTAAAAATGCCGAAGAAACCGCGAACACTCTGTATAGCATCCTCGTTCCCTTCACGGCCCATCATGAGTACTTCGTCATCACGTACGCTACATACTATACATATCTACAGGAGGATTCTCAATTAAATCGACAAACTTCGGGAGGTGATTCGTCATGAAAAAGCAAAAGGAAAATATATGTGTTATTTTATACCTAAACCGAAAAGTAAGGGAGGTATGGGCCCTTAATAAAAACGGGATTTTAAGCCGTATTTGTGCGAAATATCGGTTCTTACGTCGAAGAACCCGAAACATACAATAATGTTCCGAGAATTGTCATTTTATTTTACATCGTTACTGATATTTTGCACAAATACTGTTTAAAACCTCATTTTTTAAGGGCTGACACCTCCCTTAATATTCAGTTTAGGTATAAAGTGTCACATATGTTTTCCTTTCATTTTTTCATGACGAATCACCTCCCGAAGTTTGTCAATCTAAGTGAGAATCAACCTGTATATACCGAAATGCATGCAGATGTGTAAAAGGCTGTTCACGATAAAGTGAGCATTTTTGAAATCAACCTCAAAAAAGTCACTGTTCCTAACAGCATTTATTTTAACGGGCACCCGGTAAAGATTGTAACCAAGGATGGGAAGTAGTTCCGTATCTTAACGTCGAATAAAATGGGTTAGGTAACAATTTTGAATTTTTTTTTTTTTTTTTTTTTTAATGCATCGAAGTGTAAAAATGAGAAGATTTGTAAAATATTTGATTTTCTAATAATTTCACAGTTTTACTTGACCGACGCATGAATAAAGTGATGAGGCCCTTGGCAATGTTAATATTACTTAAGGAGGAATAATACACAACGTGCATACAAGTAGATCTTAAGTAGGGCTTTCAAATGTTCTTATTTTACCGTGAATAGCCTATATCCTCGCATGCATACGTGCGATCATACATTTTAATCATAATAATATTATAAATACGACCGTTTTTTGTTTGTTAGTATAAAATAGTTGTTTCTGACCCACCAGGCGTCAGGCGGAGGACCCGAGGATTGCAATTAGCATAATTACAGGCATCGGGATGAGAACCCCATGAGCGAAAATGTCCCTCATTTTCTTTTTTCCCGTCCAAAACATGCGATTTCGCGTACAAAAACGTCATTTTTTTTCCTTTTTCCCTCAAAATGTCCCGAATATCTCTCCCGCCATCAGCTGCCATCTTGGCAGCCAGTGCCAGAAGTGCTTTTGCTCAATTTCGCGCATTGTCGCTGAGGTTTGCTCTTTGCGGCTGAAACAGTCGGAGCTTCTCTCGAACTAGTTTTAGACATGACATATTTTATGTCGACTTGCATTACCACTCTCTACGAGAATCGAACCTGCGATGCCTCGAGGTTGGTTCAGGGCACATGCATTGTTTCCTTTCAATCGTATACTGGTAATTACGTTGACATGGGGTGGTTGTGTAAATGCAGTACTTGGTCGGTATCTACCGTGCATGGATGGTAGTGGGGCCTTGCTTCCCTCCAACGAGCAATTGTCTGCTGGCGAGTACAGAAATACAGGGCGGTCATTGCTTCCAGCGAGTTCATGGCGATTATATGTGCCTCTGTCCTGCAGGTCTTCTGAAACAACTACACTCGTAAAGGTAAAACCTCTGCTCTGCATCGTCTAAGAGGAGGGTACATAGATAGTTGTTGTGTGTGTGTTGCGATACCTCCTTACTCGGTTTGTGTCTCGGATTGTCACAGTCTCAGTGTGTGAGTATGTGTGTGTGTGTGGGGGGGGGGCTCGAATTACAGAGCAGTGTGACCCCTCCCTGAACCCCTTCCTGTTATTATTATTATTATTATTATTATTATTACCTGCTTCGGAACATGAGTGCAGGTCGGAAACAGAGTATGACTCTCATGCTAGTCTCTTCATGGGCAGTGGGACCAACGAATGTCTGCATGTGCTCTCAATGGGAATCAAACCTGCGAAACCATATTTATTCGAGTAGGGCACAGAAAAATAAATAAATAAAATGTGTCAGGTGCGGGGATTCGAACCCATGCTCCCCTTTTAGTAGAACCAGAGCTTGTATCAGGTGCATTAGGCCGATCGGACAACGTGACAATTTGTATAAGTGATGGGATTACATGGTTTTGTCGAATATCATATGCTTGTGCACTACGCACATACAGGTTGGTAGGTATTTTTTTCCTTTTATGCACTCTAGCGGACGACATGCGAAAGCACTCAGAGCGATGCATCTTTAGGGGAATAGAACCTGCGATTCTTCAAGGATGGTTCAGTATACACACATTGGTTCCTTTCAATACTATACTGGTAAGTACAATGACAAGGGGGAGGTGGTGGGGATGAAGTACTTGGTCGCTATCTATCAGGACCGGTCATTGTGGTATCCGCTTCCAGCTGCAAGATGGCGCTCGCCTAGGCCGACTTGTAGTAGTAGCATGCTAGTAAGGAAACCAAACCTAGGTAATGTCTATGTTATGCATCTGGCAACTATGTCTTATGTAGTTCGGAACTTATAGCCAACTATGCATTTGACAGCCAATATGATTGCGTGGTGGTGGGGTGGCTTCGTTGTGTGGACCCTCGTGGATGGTCAGTGGTTATGTGTCCTTCGTCGCGGTCGGATGCCGAGGACATCGGTCAGTCATGTGGTGTGTGAGTATAATTTGTAATTATAATGTCTAACAGGCCGCTGGAGGAGGCAGTGTTCTTGTATATCAAATATGACATTCTGGCTCACCTTTCGTCATGTAGGGGACACAGGGATGTAGACATAGGTCGTACTTGGTCACATGTGGATGGTAATCCTGAGCATGCGATGGTCAGAAAGGGTGGTGTCTGCTCTCTCTGTTACACAAGTGCTAGGAGTCGGCACGCAGCGAGTCGCTGGCCAGGCAGTGGCGAGGTTACGCGAGGATGATGTGGTCAGGGATTATGTAGGCTGGCGGAGGGGGAGGACAAGGGATAGAGAGAGAGAGAGAGAGAGCGTGAGGACGAGTGGAGGGTTGCTGTTTGAGGTGCTGAGGGAAGAGTGTGTGAGGACGTGTGTGTGTGGCCAGGCGGTGGCAGCAAGGGGACAGAAGAGATAGAGGTGAGTAAGAACGAGAAGACATGCAGGCCGACATATGTCTGCACATCCCTTCTCGTCATCGGAGGGGTTATGCATGTATTATGATTTTTTGGTAGTTGTATCTCAAACAATTCGTAACTTACAGCCATCTATCCTGCTGTGATTGATGTCTATGTTATGAATTTGACGACTATAACTATAACGGTTCGGAAATTACAGCCATCTATGCGTATAAGTTGACATAGCGCATACTTGTCCCTGTGACCCCTCTCCTAGTCGTGGTGGATGTGTATGTTATGAAGTTGATAACTATAACCCAAACGGTTCGGAAATTACACCCAATTATGCTTATACACTGATATGGGGTATACTTGACCCCGTGACCCCTCGCCTAGTCGTGGATGACGTCCATGTTCTGAATTTGCCAACTATAACTCGAACCATTCGGACATTACGCCCACCTATGCTTATATACTGAAATATTGCATACTTGACCCCGCATCCCTTCTCCTAGACGGGGCGGATGTTTATGTGATTAATTTTACAACTATAACTTAAACGGTTCGGAAATTAAAGTCAACTATGCCTATAAGTGTTATGCACACACACACAGACTTAAGGAGGCTGCTGCTGTGTTACACGAGATCCGATCGTTCGCGACGCCTTGATGCCCCACCACAGCCGCCGGCGAGGCGCTGGCGGCCGAAATGACCGACATCCTCAGCCGAAAGACAATTGTCCTGGGTAGACATAGATTGGCGATACCACGATGGTCGCCGGGAATGAAAAGCTCCGTGTTTGAGAGAAGCTCCGGCCATTTCAGCCGCGTAGTACAAACCTCAGCCACAATGCACGAAATTGAGCAAATTCATTGCCAAGATGTCCACCGCCGGCAGGAGGGAAATTCGGAACTTTTTGGGGTAAATAAAAGGGGAAAAAAAATGACGTTTTTGTACGCGAAATCGCATGTTTTGGACGGTAAAAAGGGAAATAAAGGAAATTCTCGCTCCTGGGATCCTCAGGCCGACCCCTGTAATTACGCTAATTGCACTCCTCGGGTCCTCCGCCTGACGCCTGGTGGGTCAGAAACAACTATTTTATACTACTTTTGTTACTCAATCACGTCGTAATGGCTCGACGGATTTGGATTAAATTTGGTACAGGGGTAGATTATATTCTGGATTAGCACATAACCTACTTTTAAAACCGGAAAAAAGAACAGTTTCTTATGGAATATATAAAAATCATTTGAGTAGGCGCTGGTTTATGGTCTGTTTTTTATATTCCTTTACGAAATATTCGTTTTCCTGGGATGAAAAGTACCGTATATGCTAACCTAGAATACTACGGTAATAAAGAAGAACAATTAAGATAGAGCACTTAGTCATTATGAATACGGTTTGAATTTTGCATGTGGGTGAAGCAGCGTGTAACAGCTAGTGCATACATAAATGTATGCATACATGGATCATTCACAACTTAAACATTACAAAACCAGATTAACTAGTTGCCACGCTTCTGACAAGAGACACTTATACTAGATTACATTCATGCGTACACACCTACATGTATGCATACGTACTTACATACAAGTTCGCATACGTAGGTACTTATTTCACGCATACTTACATGTATGCATATATATATGCTTAGAAATATCTGCGTATATGCATGCATACACATCTACATCGCGTCGACAGATGGGTGATTGGAGACACTAGATTATCATAGGGGCCGCGGTGGGTTAGTGGTCAGAATACTCGCCCCACGCCAAGGTGAATCGCGTTCGATTCCCAGCGGGATTGGCTCCCGGATATTCACACGTGGGAACCGTACCCGGACGCCGCCGATGATTTTCTCGGGGGGGTCTCTCGTTTCCCCGCCCTTGCATTCCGGAGTTGCTCCTTACCCACCTCGCTTCGCCCACGTTGGCTCTCAATAACTCAATGTTGAGAGGCGCTCGTACCTCCCCACACTCTCATCAATCACCAAACGCTCTTACAAGCGCACTAAAAAGGATCTGGTACAATGAGACTATGACAGAATGTTGAAGTACTCGTTTTACTTCACCAATCTGAGAATTTGACGAATCCGATCTACCAACGTTTTCTTCCTACTAGGGCTGCGTCTATGTTCCGTAAATCCCTCACTTTTCCGTTCCACCTATATGCGACCTGGTATTGAGTGAGGTGTCTGGGTCTTCCCCTGAAATCTCATTGATATAATTACTGAACCTGCCGTGTCCAGCATCCCTCATCTCGTACAGACGGCTGTAGCTGTAAAATGAGCAGTTTCGAAAGCCCTGCCTAAGATCTACTTATATGCACGTTGTGTGATCTCCCGCCTTATGTGTACGTCATGGAGAAGTAAGTGGTAATTCTGTAGTGGTACGACAAGCACAGGCGGGCCGCACTTAACGCCTGCAGACGTCTAGTGATGGTGTTCGCACAGTGTTTCGTTAGTTTCAAGCAAGCTTTCACTCCGGTGTGTGGGGAACAAAGAAAAATATCTGACTGCAGGTGCAGCTTGATTGAACATTACACTCGCGATAGGTCGTAAAGTGTTACATTACTTATCGTTATTCACTGTCAGAATTATACGATATGACCATGAGCTGTAGATGCAAACTCTGTGAGGCGATTCTCGTTGTGGAATATTAGACAAAAACGTACACGACCTAAGACATAAAGCGATTTTTAAGGATGACATACGCCTTGAAAACTGGGATTTAGTCGCCGTTATTTTCAAAATGTCATAAACCACCGGATTTCATATACGTCATATGTGAACATTTGGTGAGAAATAACATCACGCGTCTTCATGAAATTAAGTGTCTGCCATGTTATTAACCTACAAAAGTGTGTTACCCGCAGGTTTTTATCGATTGTTGTTAGGAAATAACCGTGTGTGCTTTAAAGGAGCGTTAAACAATTTCTTGGTGGCATAGGCCACAGACGACTTAGATATACAGACTGTCAACCCCCAGGCTTTGTGTGAATGAAGTTGGGGGAGGGTGGAAGGGAGGGGGAACAAGCAGGTGCGACAACGGTCCCGGACTAAAGGCTGTTCACGATCAAGTGAGCACTTTCCAAACAAACCTTAGAAAAAGTCACTGCCCCTACCTGCATATATTTCAACGGGTGCACTGCTGCAATGCGTCCAGTAAAGTTGGTAAAGACGGATGGGAAGTAGTTCCGTATCTTAAATTTTGAATAAAATGTGTTACGTAACCATTTGTGATAAATTAAATTATTTCTTTGACTTTCTGTTATTTTAATGCATTGAAGTGTATAAATGAGCAGATTTGTATTACTTTTCCAATCATTTCACAGTTTAACTTGGCCGATGTATGAATAACGTGGTGAGGCCCATGCCAATGTTAATTTTACATAAGACGGAGGAATACACAACGTGTATACAAGTAGATCTTAGGCAGGGCTTTCTAAAGTGCTTATTTTACCGTGAACAGCGTATACCTGACTTGCTGGTCGCCCGGAACTCGGGTAGAGGATATACGGAACGCTTTTGTCCGGACGTTCGCTTGCTGATACCTGAGAAACACTCGTCTAGAGTAATTCACGTTATTTAACTATAAAGCATTATATACTTTTAAGAACTTCACCCTGTAAATACTTCCTAAAAACATAATAATATTTCCTGTTTCAGTATGCGCACTGCATTAGCACTGCTTTCTAGCATGTTGTTATACTTACATTTAATACGAAAAGTGATGTTGTTTATTTAAGACCTCATAAACACACTCAAAATACGATAGACTGACTGAGCAGATTGAGCACCCAAAATTTTATGAGTGATCTGAGAGACACAATTAGTTTTATAGTAAGATTTTAATTTTCTTATGTTTCTTTATTAAACAACTCAGGTTTTAACTGTAGTAAAATAATTAAAACCAAACCTTTTAGTTATTTCACACTTAGTTGATATATCTATGCTCTGCGTGGCAACAAAACTGAGGCAGTTACGACATTTTATTTTTAAGGAAGTTTTTTGACAACCAAAGCTTCAGTCTAATTTTGCTTAATAATTTATTTATGTTGATTGCATTCTGTTTATCCTGTTGAGGAGATCATCTGTTTCAAGATATGGAATAATGATACCTTTACAATTGATATTTCAGTTGTTACAAAATCAATCACAAATAGATTTTGTAAGAATGCTTACTGTATTTCATCCCACAGTTGGGGATGAGTTTAGCTATCTACTACGTGGATAAAATACAAATTGACATGTAATATAACCTATATATACATCTATAGAAAATATGAAAGTCAAAGATTAAAATTTTGCATACCTATACATACATTCATTTCAAGAAACACATAAAGTTAAAGCAACGAAAAAGTGGCAGCATTTCGAGACCGTGAAAAAATAATTTTCTAGTAACGAATACATAAGTTTTAAAAGTTTTTTTCTTACGCTGGACATTTTTTTTTGTAACGAATCCAAACAGCTTTTGTTTCAAAAATCTGCACATGTGCCCCTGAACTACAATATATTTAACAGTATCCTCTCTTAAACGCCGATTGTGTTGTTTCGATATTGTCGCAATATTTTTTACTGCTACATAGTCAACTAACCATTATAGGTGTCTTTAATTTATGTAATTTGTATGAACAAATCACTCATTTTCTTGGAGCGTTGAAAAAGTTTTGTCAAGTGGGAACCTTTGATACTGTTTACACCCGAAATTGTTGCGGCATCGAAATCGGTTGGTTTCACTATTAGTTTTTATTTCGTTGGCTGTCGAACACCACTCGTGCGTTCGTATTTCCGTGACCAGTAGAATACTACTCCGTGTTTAAGTGGATCAAGAGTAACCCTAGTGCCTGCATTCATTGTCGATGGAACAATTTCAACTGAAAACAGATTGGCGATGTTAATACGCAGATCTAATATGATGTAGAGTTTGAACAGCATTGCTGAATAGGACGGCACTGCTAGAATGAGGACCTGTTTTCTGTCACAAGTTGTGAACGCCGAAGAAATTTTACAATCTCCTAAACTTTGTTTTATTGTACATTTTAACATTAGTACTAGAATACAATTTGATTCTGGTAGTGGATTATATAAAATGAAATTAATTTAGGAGATTGTGAAATATACAATCTCGCAGAAAATTTGAATGTAGACTAAGTTATTAAGTACCGTGTGCGGGGGTGACTTGGGAAAATGGGGAATACTTTGTGACGCATGATTTTTTTCACTGTTATTTAAATTTTCTTCCATTTCAAAGAGGATATTATTCATGTACAGTGGTTCAGTTGGCACCACTGAATATCTGACATGTTCCACTGCATTAGAGGGACATTTAATGTGATTTTACGTACCACAAATTCACCCCTATTTGTCACAAGGTGACACCCGCTTACGGTACTTATTATTCGATTGGAAAAATGTATATTAGTAGTAGGCATATGGGAATTCGGTTGCACAGGCTGCAGTGTGAGGTGCGAGGTGCCGGTTGCCATCTTGGATTCCGAACTTCCCGCTCTGTAATTTTTTTTTTTTTTTTTTTTCAAAAATAACCCATTTTCAAACTAAATCGTATGCTTATCCCAAACATGCATTTAAAATTATTTGTATAAAAATTTAAATATATTTTTATAGTTAAAAAATTTAAAGGTGTAAGTATTAAGTGTTATGTATCACCGGACTCGTCTTTTGAAGGCGCGTACGATCGCGATACCATTACAAAATTATCTAAATAAATTATTTTATAAATTATAATTTTTTATTTAAATATATTTTGATAATTAAGAAATTTAAAGACATACGTAATAAGTGTTCTGTATCAACGGAATCGTCTTTTAAAGGTGCATATGATCGTGATGTCATACCACCGTACTGCATGTTTTTTCATTCTCTCGCATTCTACCTCTTTCTCTCATTCCATATCTCTCTCTCAAGTCTCTCTCTTTCTCTCTTCCAATCCCTTTCTCTTATTCCATCTCTTTCTTTCCGTTCTCTTTTATTCTATCTCTTTTGATTGTCTGCCTTGCCTCCTCATTCAATATATTTCTTTCATTCCAACCCTTTCTCTTATTTCATCTCTTTCTCTCCTTTATTTTATTTCATCTCTTGTGCGTGTGTCTCTCTCCACACACTCTCTCTCTCTCCTGTCTCCCTTTCTTTCTCTATTTCGCTTCTATCTTGTCTCTCTATCAGTACATAAGTTTTCTCGGAGTACTCCCATTTTTGTTATTTCGTTTCTCTCTTTCATTCCATCTTATCTTTCATTCTACATCTTTGTTTACATTTATCTCTCACCTTCGTTCGACACCATTCGTTCGGCCATTTACTCACACTTGTTTGATTAGTCACATTTGCACGACTCATAACTTACACTTGTTCGATTAGTCGCTTTGCTCCTCTGATTACTCACACTTGTTCAATTAGTCGCTTTGCTCCATTCCACCAACTATATAGTTCCTTCATCGCCTGCTAGAGTGCGTGAATCGTCAGTCCATATATTTATTTACGAATTTAAATATGAAATTTTCCATGCACGAGACGGTATATAAAATTATTGTAAAGTACATTCCAGGCAGGACTTTGTAAAACATATTCGATTTTCATTGCTTTGTATTTTGAAAAACAATATTCTGTCTTAATATTTTACTTAATTCAATTCATTTATACATTTATCGTCTAGCCTTGTAACCATATATGCCTTGTAACCACGACGACAAGCCCGCGAGGCAGACAGGCCTGCGGCGACCTGCGATAGTGACCTCAACGGCATGCACGAGCAGTGACGTCAGCAACAGACATCGCGCGGAAAAGAAACAACTGCTTGCTACCTTAAGCGATCGCGAGGTACTAGGCTATTAACCCTGCCAATCAGACATCCAGGAATCAATGCATTAATAAATAAGTAGAATGATTTAAATTTACATCATTTATCATTTCAGATAAAATGCCGAAATCTTTGAAAAATGCATTAAAAATATATTTTGTAATGTAAAATGCAGTTCAAAAAGCTAAAAAATTTTGTAAAAATTCACACTTTCCCAAGACAACTGGTAACATAAAAAAAACCTCATGCCTGGATAGGATTCGAACTTTGAACGTTTGGATTAGAAGGCAGCATGCTAACCACTAGACCAGCGATCTAATACCAAGCTAAATGCTCAAAACTTGCATATAATTTGCAAACGTAAAAGCAACATTCCCTCGTACAGTTACAGAAATATAGTTATTGTTTTTTTTTTTCAACCAGTTTATATATGTCTTACGAATAATATATTTTAGAGCAGTTTTAGTTTATGTAAAGCCACGCGATGTGCTGTATTTTAATATCTCGTAACTTTCAGCCGGAGTCTGAATTATTAAGCTCGCATTTAATTATTTTCTTATATGTAATGTTTAAAATAATTATGTAGCAAGTTGGGCGACTATAAGCAAGTGTATATGTTCACACATTTAGGTAGACAAATATAATTTGCAATCTATTAAGACCAAGCTCGTGAAATTCAATTATGTAAGCACCATTTCTAGCTCCAGGAATATGGCTTATATGTTGAAGGCCTTTATATAACCATAATAGTGATTAGCTTAAAATAATATTTTGCTGTTCCTAACGAGGTCTAACAGACTGGTTACAATACAGGATTGGAATACGAAATAAAATATTCAGGTACTATTGTTTTTTCAAATTTTATTTAAGTTTATTACGACAAAACTCTTAAAAATATATTTATGTTCGTCTACATACTTATACAAATCTCAGTCCTTCGTTAAACATGAAACTGACTATTCTGGCACTTACAAACTTTGTGTCGTCGTGCAGTAAGCTTGAAGGCAAAGTCAAAGAAGAATGCAAAGGGAAAGAGAAATAATGAGTTGGAAAGAGAGAGAAACGAAAGAGATGGAATGAAAGAGAAAGGAGAGAAAGAGATGGAATAAGAGAAAGGGATGTGAAGAGAGAAAGAGAGAGATATGAGAGAAAGATAAAGAATGAAAGAAAGAGTGAGACACAAGAGAAAGAGATAGAATGAGAGAAAGAGATGGAATGAGAGAGCATGAAAAAACAAGGCAGTCCGGTGGTATGACATCACGATCGTATGCGCCTAGAAAAGACGAGTCCGGTGATATATAACACTTATTACTTATGTCTTTAAATTTTTTTAATTAACAAAATATATATGTATAAATAAATCATTATTTATTGAAATAATTTATTAAAATAATTTTATTATGATATCGCGATCGTGTGCGCCTTCAAAAGACAAGTTTGGTGATATATTACACTACTTAATACTTACGCCTTTGAATTTTTAACTATAAAAATATATTAAAATTTTTATTAAAATAATTTATTAGCATTATTTAATTTTTAACGTCTCCTAATTATGCAGATGAGTTTAGGATATCTCAGCCGCACTGAGGAGATACGTCAGCCGCAATTAGGAGCAAACGCTTTTTAGGGGAAAACGGGAAAAATTATAAGGAAAAACGGGAAATTTGCAGGGAAAAAGGGAAATTTTAAGGCATTTTGGGATAAAACATACGATTTTGTCTGAAAACGGGCGATTTTTGAAAGAAAAAAAAGATAGAATGGCAGATAGGGAAGTCCGGAATCCAAGATGGCGGCCGGCACCTCACACCTCACACTGCAGCCTCTGCAGAGTAATTCCCATATGCCTACTACTTATATTTACGAGCTAAAAGTATAACTTTACAACGAGATAATATACGTGAGTGGGTAATATTCCGTTGTTTTAAAGTATTTCCATTAATATCTATTATTACAAGAATGCCTTGTGAATATCAATGAGGAAGCAGATATTTGTTATCAAACTAAAGTGGGCATTTAATTGTACCTTAGATAATACGTTAATTTTTCTCGCTTACGTGAACAGATTCCATAACCATTAAGTCACGGGAGTAGATTGGTTGAGAGGAAGGGGAGGAAGCGGGGTTTGTGAACAACTTTTTTTTTTTATTAAGTTCTCATTAGTTTTAAAATTATTAAAGGCTGTTCACGATAAAGCGAGCACTTCTGAAATCAACCTTAGGACAAAGTCACTGCTCCTAACTTTATATATTGTAACGGGTGCACTGAGCGACATTCGCACAGTAAAGTTGGTAACGATGGATGGGATGTGGTTCCATTTCTTAACGTTGAATAAAATATGTTATGTAACCATTTGCGATAGTTTAAATTATTTGTTTCCCTTTCTGTTTTTCTTTTTTATGTATCGAGGTGTTAAAATTACCAGATTTGTAAAATAATTTCTTTTCCGATAATTTCACATTTTCTCCTGACCGACGCGTGAATAAAGTGATGAGGCTCATGGCATCGTTAATTTTACATAAGGTGGAAAAAAACACAACGTACATACAAGTAGATCTTAAGAAGGGCTTTCAAAAGTGCTCATTTTGCTGTGAACGGCCTATAGTAATCCTTTAACTGTGATAAAAAAAGTTCAATAGTTTGTTTAATATACTGGAATTTATTCTACTCTCAGGTAACGTTTTCTTCTATAATTTGTCCTAATAATTGTCCTCCCTCCCTTCACCACAGTCAGTGCCCCCCCCCCCCTTCCCATTTAGAGCCATAAGAAATTTCGGGCTACGCCACTGCGTTCAGAGTATTATCCTAATAATGAGGTAAAGAGAGGTTTTAAAGTGCTGTATCCTGTCTAAATTTTTGTGGTTTTGAATGTATTCAACTCATTGGTGTGTCTCTTTCTCTCTGTGCCTATACTTAAATTTAACTGTATTTGGGTTAGTTAAATCATTGAGTTATAGTTTATATTCACGTCGTACCATTCCTTTAAAAAAGTGGCCGGTGTTAAAAAGACGCTACTTAAAGACAGCAAGGCTGCTGACTGCGGAAGAACTATGTATGTACTGCGTGTATGCATCGAGTGTAAATGAGTTCAGAACTGCAAACTTTCTTGACTCTCCTGTTGTTGTTGTTGTTGTTGTTAAGGGCGTGGGCGCAAGAGACGTGTGTTTCTTTGTGAGAAAACCGAAGTGGGGTTATCGAAATCAAACAAATCATTGTTTGTACCAAACAATCACTACACGCAAGGGGCCGACGGTCCATAAGCCAGGTAAAGTGGCTGCCGCACCTTGAAAGGGGATGGTTGGGTAAAGGATGTGCACTGTAAAGTCAACACTTTTGTGGCACTAGTTACTTTTTTCCTTTCAGCCATTTTTTATCCTTTGACCTCCTTTTTAAATAAATATTTCCATGTACGTAATGAACACAGTGTGTATAATCCACCGCACTCGGAAGTTCAAGTCTAGAGTTAAAATAAAATGTATTTATTGACTATCATTCCAAATGAGAGGGCTTCAAAAAGAGCTCACTTTACCGTGAATAGCCTGTAAGTGCACTGCCTACCGACTTGCCGCTGCGACATTATATATGAGATCTCGTGTTAAGGAAATTTCGCCTCAGCGGGTTAATTTTAAAGATAAGCTTTTCAAACAAAATATATTCTTCACAGATTTATTATGAGAAGATCCCCACGAGCATATATTTTCAATGTAGATAGACAGCATTTTCTTTTTTGTAAAACATACATTTTATTAAAAATCCCTTGGTATGGAAACAATTCCGGTGTAGGGAACATCTCCTAAAAATTTAGTGAAGAATGCATTTTGTTTGATACGCCTATGCTTAAAATTAACGCACTGAGTTGAAATTTCGGTAACATAGGATTTCCTTTTTTAAATCTCGCAGCTGCCAGTCTGTAGGGAGAAACTTTGAGGGCTACCAAACTATTATCTTATGAAAGTTTTTATTTTTCGCCACAAATTTTGAGCTTATAGAATTACTCGCACAGTGGAAGCAGTCGCGTCGTTGTCTAGGGATACGGACGGGCGCATAAGGCCGTGTGCACGCGTGCGGACAATGTCCGCGCGGCGCCGCTCCGGGGCCGCAAAATGCGTTCCGCGAGGGCTTGGCTTGTACGTACTAGTGCACACGGAACTGCGGCGCCGCAGCGGTGCCGCCACGGTCTATGTCCGCACGTGTGCACACGACCTAAAAGTACTTCTCAAAGGGACCCTCAAGAATATTTCCGCATAGAACGTACTCCAGTGAAGGAGCCCACGGGTCAACGCTGTGTTGCGACAATCACATATGGACCGTTCTCTAAAGAATCATCTCAGTTTGCCTACCTCCAAAGTATTAAAGGCCGCGGTGGTGTGGTGGTTAGATTACTCGCCTCTCACCTAGGTGAACCAGGTTCGGATCCCGGTGGGGTCTCTCAGGAATTTTGGCATGTGGGGATCGGGCCGGGCGATGTCGCTGGTCGGCGGGTTTTCTCGGGGATCTCCCCCCCCCACCCGTTCCTCTTTTCCGGCGCTGCTCCCTACTTACACCGCTTAGGAAACCGGTTTTTTTACATTTGGATATGGCTATTGATAATTAATCTTGTAATTTAATCAAATATTCACGGCTACAACATTTATTGCGGTGTGAGAGCAGTGAACCATTTTTTTTTTTTGTTTCTACCTGGGGGATGTTATTTACGACTACCTTCCCAGAGGATAATGTAATTTCTTTTGCTGTTCGATGGAGAGAATTTTTCGACGTGAATACGCCTTTAAATTTGAAACCATAATGGGAAGTAATCCAGAAAATCCGATGATAACTAATTCGGGGGACACAGTTTGGCATTGCAGCTCCGAATATATCGTCTACATTCTAAATTCAATTACACCACTCGATTGCCAAAGGATCAAAGAAAATGTTACGTTGAGTGAGGGGTGCGATGGAGGCATGATGCGTTTGGGGGGGGGGGGGTAAGCGACGCAATGTTTAGTACGTTTCGCCGCGTCTCATAACTTCTGCGTAGTATAACTTTTGAACAGGAGATGCTACGACTCTCCTTTAAGTTTCAATCGACAGCTCTCTTCAATATCAATCGATTTTGCGTATAAGACATTTGTGTGGGTGGTTATGGTGAAATTGTATACGTTTAATGTAAAAAAAAATTTAGAAAACTTAACACAATTTCGGCCTATACTCGTCAGAAAGCCAAGTCGAAATACAGAAATTGCATATGGCTGGAAAGAGCATCTCAAAAGCAAATCCAGTGATACCCATAAAACCCCATATGATCGAGTGAAGCGGTGCCGGTAACGTAAGATAAACATCGAGGCGCCCGAGCGCATCAACGTAGACGTATTCACGCACAACAAACGGCCGTGTCCCCAACACAGCCAAACCCAATTTTTTTTCGTTCATCGCCAATAGTTTCCGATATTTTTTTTACGAAATGCTTGTTATTTTTCCTATTTTCGAGTGCGAACAACATCCTTAATAATTACTTCAGGTGACAGTAGTGTATATATAATCTGCCCGATTTACTTACATGGAATCGCCTCTCAAACTTTGTAACACACACATGAGAACACGCCCCATATCATTTAATGACATTTAAATTTATTTTGCAGCTAAGTTTGTAATATAGGCCTTGAATTGTTAATAAATCCACATTTTATAATTGAGAATGCACTAAAAATGTGTAATTTATTTTTAGTGGACTGCTCGTATGTGAAATTTGTTGGAAGCAGTTTGCTTTTTTTTTCCTGAGATATAATAGTACGACAAATACATTTTTCAGGTATTTGTCACAAAATTGTATACGAAAAGTGCTGCTGGTAAATAAATTTATTTTTCTCGTTCGGTATTACCAGGAAATAATTCTGGTTCAAGAAAGTCTATTGTTTCTTTGTATAAAACGTTCTACCGTAAAATTTTACTTCTTTGGAGAGCATATATATATATATATATGCTCTCCAAAGAAGTAAAATTATATATATATATGTGTGTGTGTGTGTGTGTGTATCAGAAAATTATAAGTATGAATGTAAATATAATAGCGAAGGGGATTTGTCTATATATAAAATTATTTATACACCTGGTTTGTTTTTTTATGAGAGTCATAAGTAGGGACCTGGAAAATTCGCGTTATTTTGGAGGCGCGGACTAAACTCTAAGAGGTAGTATGCCCGTGTGACTTCTCCCAATCGCTCACAACTTGTGTGGCGCGCTCCAAGAATGCTTTTAGCCTATGATGAAGCCTCGACGACTGAGCTACCAACCTCCAGTAAAGCGGTCGCACGGGAAAGTGAAGTCGTATAGTTTCCAGTAGCCAATGAAATCACCAGCTGCGCATCTCTAGTCATAAGTTAATTTATTGTTAGAGAGATATTTCAAAATATTTTAGGAAAATGACAATGACGAATATCTTATTCTTCACTGATCTGCAGCATTTTAAACTATGAGTTTTTTTTTTTTTTTTTCGAGAACGTACTTAAAGGGCTTTTCAGAAGACATCTTTGAAGTGTAGTTCAGAAGAAAATAATAAGCATAATCCCAAAACGCAACGGGGTAATCCATTGTCCAGAACAGGGAGGTGGGCACAATTATTTGCTTGGCTCCAGTCAATTAGGCCTACATTTGCGAGAGGGATCTTAAGTATACGTTTCCTTGCCTTCTGCATCAAAAGAACGCATTGTGAACGTAAATAAATCCGTACTTTTAGTCTACGAACTGGTTTGCAATTAGTTAATACACACTAATATAGTAAAGGGGTAACGTTTGTGAGTTTGTTAGAGATAATCTCTGGAACTACTTATCCGATTAAAAAAAACTCTTTCACTGGTAAGTAGTCTGGACCTTCTGGATGGACATAGGCTACATATCATGATGTAATGACACCAGGGGAAATTCGAAATACAGAAAAATTTTATAAACATGAAACCATTAAATCACTACTTTCGTATGTACATTCATACCCGAAACTATACATTTACGAACGAAATGTTCAAATTAATTAATTAAAAATAATATTAGAATTTTTTTTTTACTGTAACTTACAATTACGGCAAAATAATTGTATGTAGGCATACTTAAATTTTTTTGTAGAAAACTTAATTTGCTACTAAGTTATATTTTTTCCATACTTGTATTAGTTTAGCAAAAATTGTTAATTTTTACACTCAAATCTTTAATGTAAATTTGAAAGTTGGTACTAAAAAAAATGATTTTCAATAAATAAATCGATGCCTAGCGGATGGTTTTGTTAATGAATTTGTGGTTATTTAAAGTTTATTTTGTATCAAGGGATCTTCAATTGTTTGTTTGATCATTAGTTTAATGATTAACTGTTATTAAGGAATACTAAATAATATCGGATGTCGATTTTTTAATGCTAACTGAAACAAGTAATTGAATTTACAATTTTTTTAAAATTCGTTTAAATTAAAAAATAATTATTTTAAATTTTATTTCATTGTTTACCATCGATAATACCAATGTTGATTTAGTTAAACAGCCAATTTTAAAAGACAGTTCTCTTACTGCATGTGTGTGATTGCTATTAAGTATCAAATAGTATGTAAAGACAGCATCATACCTAAAAGAAAATCGCAACTTTCTAAAATTCGTCCATGGCCAGGACGGCTAAAATACGTCAAATTTGAGTCTAGCAGTGAACGCTTCCAGCGGCTTATTGTGCAGAGACAACGCGCGTTAACATCTAGATTGCATAATTGAATTTTATTCCGTGGTAATAGAACGGCTTTCAACTATGATCCGAATTTTGGTTACGCTCAGCAGCGAAATATGCAAATTGGGCAAATTAATGAAACATGATCTAAATGTTTCGCAAAATACTGGATTGATGAATTCAATGGCATGTGCTGTGCAGCAGGAAAAGTTGTTCTTTCCAAAATTCAGGACCCCCCACAAACAATAAAACGTCTATTGACAGTCAGTCATCCATTACCCACGCATTTTTTTAATAATATATGAATATCTAATACTCTATTTCAGATGATGACGTTCGGCGCAAAAGAAATACGAGAAAACAACTTTATGCCTACTTTTAAGATAGAAGGACAGACATACCATCTGAGTGCAGTTTCCTCCCATCGTCAGGCCAAAGTCCGCAATTTTTACAATATTTCCTTCGTTTCTGAGGCCAATCAACTTCCCTTTCGGTCCAACATTACCACATACTTAAAGATTTATGTTATAAATTAATTACAGACCGTATTAAATAACCACAATATATATACATTCGCAGTTTTACATATAATCAACACAATAATTCTCCATCAGATAATATAACATTAATCATTCACGCCGATCGTACATCACAAAATCAACATCGAGGGCGATACAATTCGCCTACAGTAAACGAAGTTGCTGTTTTATTAGTCGATTAAGACAAAGGACTCAAGAATATAGTGCTGCATTGCAAAGATGGTCAGCTAAAAAGTGTCAGAATTGCATCGTGGTTACGATCCGCTACAATATCCTTTGATATTTGATAAAGGAGATTATGGCTATTATCTAACCATCCCTTAGAAAAATTGAGATAGAAATAAAATGGTTTCATGTGTGCAAATTTATGCATACAGATTATTGGTCAGAGTTAACACTTTTAATACTATACACAGAATATTACAAAGATTTGTTCAGTCAATACTGTGTTAATGTTATGGCTAAAATTATTCCAGAAAGATTAAATTACATATTTCGAAACAACAAGCTATTGCGAGCTGATGATTATATGCATTTAAGAGATACTTTAAATCAGGATGTGAACATAAATGCTGTAAATATTGGACAACACATTATTTTGCCGTCCGCAGATTCAACCTTCAAATTACTGCTAACCGTATCTTTGGAGCCAAATTCAGTGTGTTCCATACGTAAAAATGGACCTCATTAATTATGTGGGACGAATGTACTATGAGCCATAGAGCTCATGTTGGAGCATTAAAATGGATGCTCCAAGATCTCAGAAACTAAAATGTACTAATGGGTGGTGTCACTTTTGTTTTTTTCTGGTGATTTTCGCCAAACACTTCGTGTCTTAGCAAAAGGAACATGTGCAGACATTGTAAAAGCATGTCTAAAATCATCTCCGTCATGGGGTTCATTTCAAACACTTAATTTGCGCACTAACATGAAGCCTATCTAAGCGAAAACAATGATAACCGTTTTCCAAAACTATTCTTAAGCTTGGAGAAGGAAAATTCCCTTTTCGAAGCGCAAATGGCGGTAGCGCTGAAATCAAACTTGATGCTGGATTGGGTTGCATATTCCATAAATTAGAACATCTTATAGAGGGAATATATCCTGATATAGGAAATTTATTGCAAAGAGACTATCACTGGCCCTGTTCAAGGGCAATAGTAGCTCCCAGAAATGATACAGTTAACGAAATAAATACAATGATCTTACAAGAATTTCCTGACCAAGTCAAACATTTCAAATCCCTTGATACCATCACCGACATTGAGGACAGTGTTTACTACCCTCAAGAAAATTTTTAAGTTCGTTAAATTCTTCTGTCCTGCCGCCACATGACCTCAAATTACAGATTGGTATTCCAATAATGCCACAGCGCAACTTAAACCCACCTAATATGTGTAATGGCACGAGACTATTGATAAAAGATGTAAAGAACAACATCATCGAAGCAATAATAATATTAACTGGTCCTGCCGCCGAACAGCTAGTGAATATTCCCCGTATCCCTATGATCCCAACAGATCTGCCTATTCATTTCAAGAGGTTGCAGTTTCCGGTGAAGTATTATTTGTTCTCACAATAAACAAGTCCCAATGACAAACTTTCAAATTTGTGGGAATAGATTTGAGCAAGGGGTGTTTTCCTTATGACCAATTATATGTCGGGTTATCTTGAGTCGGAACTCCAGAAAATCAATATATGTTGTTACCAGAAAATAATAAAACAATAAAGATAGTATACAGAAAAGCTCTAACACGTTAACCCAGATAGGACTGGTGTACTACATATAGTACACTTTGGAAGTAAAGCGATTTAATTTTTTTAAGTGGTTAAAAATAATACGGCTGAGTTCTAGCTTACAAAGTTTACTTAATACTGTGTTTTGCCTATTCTGTAATTTTTTTTTTTTGCCTTACACTAAGAATATATCAGTTGTCGGAAGCAACTGATCATACTGCTGCAGCGTGGGTGACAAACTAACCTGTCTTCAAGAAAAAAAATTTGAATATTTTTATTTGTATTCAATGTAATTGATTCAAAATCATAGCATGCTTTATTTAAATGTTGTTTTAATACAATATCAATAGACAAATCCCTTATCTTGTTTTGTTTTTTCTCCATGGTACATAAAATATTAGTGTACTAAATATAGTACACTAGTCCAACCAAAACATATATGTAAAGAATTTCCACGCAGTATTAATGCTGTAACTGTGTTTGTAAGAAGTCAAAACAATATTTTACGTTCTGTATTATTTATCACATATTGTATATACACTGCATTGTCAACAACACATACTAACGAATGCCAAACAGTTTTCTTTGCAAGTGTTTGATGTTTGGAAATAATGTGATGTAAGAATATTTATTTATAGTACTTAAAACGTGAAACAGATAGCGCCACCAGTGTTTTGTGTCTCAAGATGTGAAATCAATATCACAGTCGCCACCAGGTTTAGTCCATAGATGTCGCCACTAGTATTTTATTAGCTCACTGTAATAAAATTGCTGTAATGTAGGATTCTATGCTCGTTGACTGTAACTTTACTTGTAAGAACGCATAACAGAAGATTGCTTGTTTGGTTGCTACAGATATGGAAGATAATCCATTCCTAACGTTTGAAAGGTAATGCTGTATCTTCAGTTTCTTCCTCTTATTATGCTTATTAATCAAAATGATAGAAATGATTTTGTTCAATAACTGTATAACTTACAACTTTCTGTCTATTTTATAAAAGTTTGCTTATAAAAAATGTGAACTTTCACAAAACTAAAATCACGCATCCTATTATGTTAATGTGAATATATTTGGTAACAAATTCACATTTTCCTAAGAAAGAAATTACAGATTGTATCACTGACCCATCAACCTAACCTGTTTGTTTCAGGGGATTTTCACTAAATTAAGATTTGGAGATACTTGCAGCATCTGATGAAGATGATGTCACAAGTGAAATATAAATTACTGCTCTCCCGCTCACAAATGCATGCGACGCAGTTACTGATGAAGATTCAGGGGGTGAGGGATATCATATAATTGATAATTTTCCTGGAAATCAGTTGCTTACAAATGTTGAAGTAATGTCCAATAAAGTTTCAGAATGTGAACGAAAAGAAGTTTTCAAGTCAAATAAAAAATTTCACTGGTCAGAAGGTGATATAGCCCAAGATAATGCAGAATGGCCTCTTGTGGAAATGCCTTCAAATCTGCCAACACCTTAACAACAATTTTCACTGTTTTTGATGATGATGTAATAGCTTTGATGGTAACATATTCCAATCAGTATGCAGCGAAAAGAAATAAATTGGGTGACATAACTGAAAACTAAATGAGGCACTTTGTTGAAATACTATTGTTGAGTGGTTACATTGATCTTCCCCGAAAGTATATGTTCTGGAAAACTAGTGCAGACACCTTCAATCAACTTGTGGCAAATGCATTGACAAGAGATAGATTTAAATTTATCATGGGGAATATTCATGTTTGTGACAATTATGCTATTGATAAAAGTGATAGGTTTGCAAAGGTTCGTCCACTTTTTCAGAGCTCAATAACCCTTTTTTACCAAATGCACCACATTATGAAAATCATTGTGTTGATGAAACAATGGTGCCATATTTTGGGAAACACCGATGCAAACTGTTTATAAGAGGAAAACCTATACATTATGGGTACAAGTTGTGGACAGGGGCTACCAAGACTGGTTACATTGTTTGGATGGATCCTTACAATGTGCCAAATCCAATGCAACTCCAGAATACAAACAGATGGGCTTGGGAGCTAGTGTTGTCCTTCAGTATGTGGATATATTGAGAACAATGGGACAGTTCTACTTCCACATATCCAGTGACAACTTTTGTACTTCAATTCCATTACTTTCAGAACTTCGTAAGAGAAACTTTCGTGGGACTGGCACTATAAGAGAAAGCAGACTTGGAAACTGCTCTCTTAAAATTCTAACAACCTAAAGAAAACACCCCGAGGAACATCGGAAAGGAAAGTGGAAATAAGTGAATTCCAAACCAACAAAGTCACAAGCAAGACCTTCTAGGACGGGGCATGAAGATTCCCGGTTTGATGGTTAAGACCATTGGGCAATTCCACAAGATAAGCAAACACGCTGCAGAATGTGCCACATGAGAACAACTACAGGATGTGTAAAATATGATGTTCGTGTCCATGTCCATGTTAAATGTTTTCTAGACTTTCAAACTGTGAAATTACTGTTAAATATTATTTTTAGAAACAGTATAAAAGTGTGTACCATTTCGTGTAAAATTTTCAAAGAACCTGATACTTACTACACTTATTGGACTGGTGTACTAAATATAGTTCATCATGCATGATGGTGAGACTGTGGTACTGTATATAGTACGGCATATTATACTAACTTTCAGTGAAAAATTATCATATTTGGTACAAAAAAGTCTACTATTGTTGTACATACATTCAATAAAAATTATTTAATTAAAAGTATTTTTAAAACAAATTCTAGTTCTATCTGGGTTAAACTAAATGTAATAAAACCCATGAAAAAAAATACTTTGGAATAAGAGGTTAATATTTCCTATTTACGAAAAAGCCAAGTTAATTTGAGGATCATACTCCCCTATATTGTTAATATAAATTTAATAAAACCTATGAAAAACCCGAACTATGTCACGGACGGTTGCTATTTAATATAATATGTCAAAATTAATTTTCTTACTTTAAGTGGTAAATTTGAAATTTTGTAATAAAAAATATAACAACAAAATCGTTTAATGCTATTTTTAATAATGTATATAAAAGGGTAATGCTAGTGCTTATATATTTCTCAACATGTTCAAGTTATATTGCTTACGAACCATAATTTTCTCAATAATTGTAGCAGTTCTTGCTATTGAATATGACAATAAATATAAATAAACTGTAAGAAATTATTCGTAAATTTGCCACGTCAGTGTATACGTACAGTGATAAAGTGCGAATGGTAAATTATTTTCTCATGCATTCATTATAGCGTTCCTACACTTGCTCAGGAATGAGTCAAGTTCGTAGGGATATTCCCAACTTCGTATAGTAGCGATGCTCTACATTCCCATATTTGCAGCCAGGTGTGGGGTGTTATTTCCATACTATGCATAGGGTAAAACTTCAATTACAGTTTAGGACGTTTGCTGGAAAAAAATTTTTACAGTGTATATGAACGTGTGTGAGAAGAAATCTTTAATGTGCACTGGATGTACGCAAAAAGAATCTTGAATGTAGTAATAAGGTAACATTTACGGTAATTGTGGGATTATCTCTGACAGCGATATGAATCACTGACGAAATAATCCAAAGAAACAAGGATAAAGCCGAGTTTTAATACTGCAATGGAAACAACATTGTGATAAAATCTTGTAACTTATTATGGGCTCTGAAATCCTTGAGCAATCCTCGGTATTAAATTACGTGGCCTGCATGTGCTGGCCTAGAAGTATTGCCAGTTAGTCTTATTTCCCGAAGGGGAGCCCTCGGTAATGTAGGTATAGGCTATTCACGGTAAAGTAAGCACTTTTTAAGGCCCTGGCAAATTATTCATTTCAACAAATTTCTACCTTTTCGCAGCTTTTTAATGTAAACATTGCATTGCGAGTAATAAACGGAGTGTAAAGATTTCACCACTCTAAAAAATAAACGTATGAGACTGCAATAACATATATTTATAAGTAGTTGCGGTCTGTTTGAGGAACCTTAAAAAGTGCTCACTTTACTGTGAATAACCTATACTATCCGACTAATCGCCACCCACCAAGGCGAACCGGGTTCGATTCCCGGCGGGGGGTCGACCAGATTTCCATGTGTGGGAAACGTGGCGGACGTTGCCGGTACCTGGCGGGTTTCCTCGGAGTACTCCCGTCGCCCCCCCCCCGCCCTTACATCACCTTATTTCACCCTCACCGGCGCTAACGGCCTCTCTGTTAAGCGCCAATCAAAACCCTCGCCTCAGCTTATTTGCTACACGGGCTGGCTTCTAAATGACCACTAACAGCGGCCTCTACTGAACTAAAAGGCTCCCGAAAATATCATGCTGCGCGAACAATTAGATAAGTTTTTTAACATTTTACACACGAAGAAGACAAATTGACGGTTACTCCACACTTTTCTGGAGCCTTGCTAAATTTCTACTTCCAGAATATTCCTCCGCCTCGTACAAACCAAGGTTAACCAAGTCTGTAAAATTCCACCGAAGGGATAACGCACCGCATTCGTGCGCGCTCAGTGTAATGGTATTTTACATAAGAACTATTTCTTACTAGGTATTACCAATACGCTTACTTTCTCACTGCTTTCATTCATACTAATTGTAACTGAAATATTATATTTTGCAGATGAAATATAAATAAAAACATCAATTGAACCGCAAAGTAAGGTACGATATTGAACACAAGTATAAAACGCCTGTGAAGCATTGCGTATTCAGAAAACAATGAAAATTGTCATACACGGGGTAATTTTTCTAAGGTTTGATTCAGAAAGTGTGAAGAAACAGCGAATGGACTTTAGTGTAAAACAATCCGTACAGGAAGCATTTACATGAAAAGCGCATGTCTAACTATTGGAAGATGTATATAAATATAACTAGAGAATTTAATGTCATTGTACCCATTATACACGTACATGAATTTAATGTCATTGATCTAGAACTCATTATACACGAACATGAAGAATGAGATGATTACAATAAAATTTGGAAATAAGTATTAAAATATTTCTTGAAGCTTTGCGTTTTGAACACGGCCATGTCTCGATGTACGAATTATTTAAGACATGTTTTGAATTTGAATTATTTACACAGATACTATGTTAGGAAGAAACTATTTACTGTCCTCAAACTGTTGGTACAAATGTTTACTCTTGACCAGTTTTAAATGACTGGCGTTACGTAGCGACCTACCTTCCTGTAGATCAGGGAACAGCACGCTATCCTGATTCGCATGCCGACCACATTGGCCATCATGGAGAGGTGGTTCTTGATCCCGGAGATCAGAGCCACGCAGAGGATGATCCCCACTGAGTAGCAGTACACCTCAAGTCTGCTCGTGCCGCCTTCTCGCTCGAAATACCTCAGCAACTTGCCCACGAGCAAGGGCTGGCTTGTCCTGCTCCACAGACAAGAAAAATGCCAGGAGAGCTCTGAAGTTGTTCCACGAAAAGAGGAACAAAGTGTGCAAATATTATTTGCGAAAAATTGTAAGATTTTATTATGCTCACCGAAACATTCTCCACCGCATGCCTTTATAAAATAACCCCCCCCCCCCCCCCAGTAACGTTTCTTCCCAGCATGCAAATCCAAGAAGATCAAAGCAAAGTTGGCTGGGTTAAGACTGCTATTGTTCTTTTACACAATTGTGCCCATAAAACCTGATGTTTAAAAGCCAGGTTGAGTGTTTAAACTAATCTCTTTGATACTCGTTTGTATATGATGTTCACGGTAAAGTGAGTACTTTTGAATCCCTAGGTACTTTTTTCCTTTCAGCAATTTTTATCCATTATCCGCATTTTAAAATAAATATTGCCATTTAAGTAATGAACACAGTGCGTGCATTCCACCATACTCGGAAGTTAATGCCTAAGGCTAATATAAAATATAGTTACTATTATTCCAAATGAGTGAGCGTACAAAAGTGCTCACTTTGCCGTGAATAGCCCATACAGAAAATTAGAGTAAGTGACAAAGTGGAAAAGGAAATATCAACTTTTGAAAAGACCTATAGGAAAGTGCAATTTTAAGAAAATATCCGTAGTAAATTATGGGTAAGAAGGATTTCCTCAATTTATACTTCATTTATATTTCGAATGAACGGGATAGTGTTGACTACGTAACGTCACTTACAAAGCTGTATTTTTAATTTTTCCCCCTTTATTTATACTTCATAAATAAACACTCATTTTATACAAAAGGTTTCTAATAATTCTGGAGGAATAGTATGATAGTTTGTACTAAATTTAAATGCTAATTGAACAAAAAAAAAACTTTCACATTTGAGAACGCACGTAATTTCTTGCGATGTCTTGATACACTGCATCAAATCATAAGTACAGAAATTCTTCAAGCCAAAGTTATAGTATTTTTTTTTCTTTGTTGTAGAATATCATGCATTAGCACTATCCTCTGCAACTTGGAATATCACACAGCCTAACTTTTTTGTAGTTTACTCCAGGTATATTTATAATAATGTGAACAGTGTGAAAGTCTGATTTCTGTTACATGGAATGTTCCTCTGCCAGTACAAAAAAAAAAAAGAGCATTAATTAAAGTTGTTTATTGTTAAAGTAAAAAAAAAACGGATCTAAGTGACAGTGATGGTTGAACCAGTTTTCTAATTTTTCTCAGGACGTTTCGTCTCTAGACAGAAATGTGCATAGATCATAATCGGTGAACGACTAATTTCAAACAAATTTCTTAAGTATTGTTTACTGGCAATAAAATGACTTAGGGTAGTTACGGTAATAGCAAACCGTTTTTATCTTCTTATTTGGCAGATTAAAAAATAACGCAGGTTTATTGGTTTGAGTGTCAGATAAGCCGTGGATATACGTGTCCAGTTTTCGATTTACGGTAAGGTTTAATGTTGTTTGCAAATCTCTCCCTCGGTTAGCAGAAATGAATAAAAGTGAAGATTTCAATACTCGTTGGATGGCTAGTAATGGCAGGGTAACTCACAAATAATTCCTATGAAAATGAAGATTCACACCTAGAAAGAATTAATCACAAAGGACGAACTCTGGTATACAAACCCCATCATGGGCGATTATAAAAATAGTTTGGTTTTGCCCGCGATTAGCACCGTAGTCATGCTACTAGGGGGGCGTTACTGCTAAAATGCGAGTTCTCAGGAAGAAACTGTGCACAGTACAGGGCGAGTCCTATAAAAGAGGCCCCGTGGGATATGTGTGTAACGGAGCGAGGTAATGAGGAGATACTGTCCGGTGTGACAACAAAATACCTTGAGTAGGGGATGGAAGGTCACTTGGCGGACACTTCCAGCACCTACTCTGGGTATTTTGTTGTCGCGCTGGGCTGTATTTCCTCGTTCCCTCGCTCCGTTACACACATGTCCCAAGGGGCCTCTTTTGTAGGACTCACCCTGTACATACGTATGTGGAGTAAACATCAGTGAGTAGCTAGTAAGCCTCGGCGACGCATTCAACACGGGTATAGAATAAGTACAGAGTTCAGCAGAGGCGGAATCGTCGGACAATGGGAGGCAGGGGCATCGTTCGTTAAAATGTTCACCACCCAGGGGTGAACGAGCCAAGGTTTGGAAGTTTGGAAATAAGACCAACACCCTCATAACTAGACGCCCCTTAGACCTGCGCGAATGACAGACAGGAGGTAATTAATATGATGGGTTAAGCGCTAACAGGAGTGAAGTTAAGAGCCATGGGATAAGAGAGAAGCAAAGAAGAAAGGAGAAGAAATGAGCAGAAGCATAATATGTATTTGGATTATTAATATGTTATAAAATTCGAAATCTCATTCCAGAAGCTTTGAATGAATAAAAAATTTTTTCGGAAAATTTCCACTAGTATAAGATAATATTTTCTAGCAGCTCCCACTTCTCAGTAAAAATAAGCTCAAATTTAGATCCACCACTTCTTCCACCGGAGGCCCCTGCACTCTAAAAAAAATTATTGTACTTTAACGAGAAAAATCCTTGGAAACCATGTTGCCAAGAAAATCCTCTGTAAAACTACAGAGAATTTTCTTGTAAAATCTGCAAAACATTTCTTTGTAATATTACAAATGGTAGCCTTGAATTACAACTAACTTTATTGAGAAGTGTAAATAAAATGACTTTTTTCTTATAAAAACAATTGTAATGAATTGGTACCAGAAAACAGCCAAAAAAGAAATATTCAAAATATAATTTGAAAAAAAAATTACCTCGCTGGCACGAGGAAAGGTACTCACAGCCCTTGTAATAATGACCTGTACCTTTATCCACAAGACCAACTTGATTTACAAAAATAACGCTATTTTTACTGTAAATATAGGTACAAGTACACGTAAGCTGCTAACGGTAAAGTGAGCACTTTTTAAGGCCCTTATAAATTTTTCCTTTCATCCAATGTCCACCTTCCTGCTGATTTTTAATGCAAACATTGCAATATGACCAATAAACACAATGAATACATTTCACCACCCTCAAAAGTTAATGCCTGAGACTGCAAAAAAAAAATTCTTTTCTGGTTAACGCCGGTTAGGAGGGCCTTAAAAAGTGCTCACTTTACCGTGAACAGTCTACACAAAATAATATTTAAGTTATACGGTTAAGAAGAAAAAGAACATTTATTTTTATTTAGATTTTTAGTTGTTCAGTTAAGAGATTTTGGACGCCTCTTAACAACGGGGTATTAAATGTCGATTTAAGAGTTATGTTTAGCTAGGAAACACTAATAAATAAAAACTTGCAATACATTTCTTTTTGCACACGTAGTTTTTGCACAAACAGCTTTATACGGCTTTACCTTTGTTGAGTGTCCGCCATTTTGCTGAAGCTCGTGGATACGGCTCAGTGTGGTAAAAACATTTCCTAAGGTCTATTACAAACACGGACCTTGTAGTTTTACAAACGATTAGTATTAGAAGGAAAATATTTGCACTGTTACAAGCATTTGTAAAACTACAAAGAATTTCTTAGTAAAAATGACACTTTTTTTTTTAGAGTGTACCTCTCCAGTACACCCCTGCGTCCCCCTGGATGATTGTCAATGAACTGCGCGACGGTGCTGGGAGAAATAGAAATATAAGGAAATACGCGTTCACTGGGAGGGCTCTGGGAGACCCAGATAACGATCATACGAGAGGAACGTTTCATCGTCCTGTAGGTGCGAACTCAACCAAGAGTGTAATTCCAGCGTCCAGAGACGTGCCGCAGCATCTCCACCACTAGTGACCTCTGTTTCCTTCACTCTCGCTATTGTAAAGCGACTTGCGGGAGAATACTGGCATTCTCGAAGTAAGTTATTCCGTCTTCCATCGGCACCCCATCAGCGATGACTTCGTTCGCAATTTCATCGCAATCGAGTGGTGGCATGGACGATAAAGGATCTCCGATACATAATCGTCTTCAGTGACAAATAAAAGTTTTGTTTGAGTACGGATGACAACCGTAATCGACTGGACGGCACACAAAATTGTTGAACTACACACCGCCTGAAACAATGGCGTCGTGGTTTAGGGAGTGATCTTCTGCTATTCTCGATCTTTTCTGGTCAAGAGGTTCTACGGTTGTATGTGCTCTCTTCGTGGTGGCTCTAACGAGCATTTATCAACCGGATCATGGGATCACGGTTGTGTAGCTGTCAGGACTACTCGTCCCCCGCCTAGCTGAGCCGGGTTCGATTCCCGGTGGGGTCGCTTCCGGTTTAGCTCATATGGGAATCGCACCGGACGATGCCGCTGGTCGGCGGGTTTTCTCGGGGATCTCGCGTTTCCCCCGCCCTTGCAAACCAGCGCTGCTGCATACGTCGGTTCACCCAGTTAAGAGTCGCCCAAATCTCCCTTAAAGAAATATTATAGCATCCATTCTCAAAATATGTATATGATACACTTAGAACATGCAAACTACATAATATGGCCTACCACATTAAAACTACTTCGCCAAATGTTGTTGGGAATTGGTTGATTGTTTCCCGAGATGGGACATAAAAACGTTTCATGTGGTGCTATCTTTCAAAATGGCGGAAAAACGAGAATCTATAAAGATAAATTTGATTATTATAGTATATACAGTATATCAATGAATAATTATTACAAATTAAGAGGGGTGATACATGAGATGAAATTGGACATATTTTACAGTATTACGAAATATGCATGTGAATCAGTATTGCAAACAGGTATATTACACAGAGGGAGAGAGTACAGCAGCTGCTCAAAATTGTTTCCTCCGCATTCGATCTAGCGGTGCAGCATGTTGCGGAGCACATCATTGAAAATTGCCGGCGTGTTCTTGGTGGTTTCGAACGCTGCACGAAACCTGGCCTCAAGTTCTTCACTTCTCTGGTATTCACCGGAGTGTTGTACGCCAGCGTTTTTAAGTGTGGTCCCAAATGTAGAAATCTAAAGGCATTAGGTCGGGGTAGCGAGGTGGCCAGCCAATTGGAGCCCCTCTACTGTGCGTCAAATTGTGCAGTGCAAAACAACACGCTACACGAGTAATGCCCGGTACATGGCTGTTATATTGCTCGGTTGCCACCGGGTTGCCGACTAACCCTACTCGCTGGTATCGCTGTACTTTTGTATAAGGAAGCATTTCCGGACATGGCTACCTTAATGAAATATGTTCTATTTCATCTCATGTACTACCCCTCTATTAAGTTGTTTCACTTATTCATTGACATCCTGTATTTCCAGCATACAAGTTAGTGCCTAAGTTGAAATTTATTTTGTAGTTTCGTATATACACTGTACTAAGCTAAAGTGTTTATATGGACGCCATTTGGAAAATCAGTGTGACACAATCAAATCATTTAGGTCCACATGACCTGCCGTAGTGCTACTTTTTTTGCCAAATTGGGTGGAAATCTGTTGGTTTCCTCCGGAGATATGACATAAAAATGGTGATGTGTTATGCAATGCTATCTTACAAAATGGCGGACGAAAGAAATTTTGTGAGGACATATTTAATGTTTCTAATATATACTGTCACTAAACAAAATTAGGTTGGAATTAATTACATGTTTTCAACGATATATCATACTAATTAATTTGAAATTAGCTAACATGATTTCGGCGATATATCATACTAAACTAAAATTGCTACATGGTAGCCATTTTGAAAATAAGGGTCTCACTTACTCTAAATGTACCGGTTTACACCACCTGCTGCAATACCACTTACAATACCACTCTCTTTCTATTTCTTTCTCTCTCTCTCTCTCTCTCTCTCTCTCTCTCTCTCTCTCTTTCTATATATATATATATAATACACCTGAAGTTTTTATATAGCCGATATTTTGAAAAAATAAATAAATTCGTAATCAATTTAAATCGCTTACGTTTACATAACCCCCCATATTTTTACTTACAAGCCAAATTTGACGAGTATTGATTGAGTAGTTTTCGAGATATAACGTAAAGGCTTTATTTATGCATATGGTGCTATCTTAGATAATGGCGGACCGACAACGCTGTCCATCTCTAAATGCAATGAATACGTACATTGCCAACATACAGCATTTGGTTTGATTCAATTAAATGGTTCCCGAGATATGACATACCACCTTAAATTTTAAATATTCACTATTTTTAAAGTAGCGGCCAGAGTGATCTTAAACTATAAATGTGTAATGTCCTTTCTAATTTTAATATGTGCTTAGACGTTCGGTAAAATTCGGTTCGCGCATTCAAAAGTTTTTAAGGGCGAACTCTCACTCGCACACACAGAGACACCTACATACAGAGACCTACACACATACATTTACACTCTTGATACACATAGACACATATACGCACACACACACAGACAACTACACACACAGACAACTACACACACAGTGACCTACACACATACATTTACACTCTTGCTACACATACACACATACGCACACACATACAGACACCTACACACAGTTACCTACACACAGACACCTACACACGCAGTGACCTACACACATAAACACCTACACACATACATTTACACTCTTGCTACACATACACACATACGCACACACATACAGACACCTACACACAGACACCTACACACACAGACACCTATTTTTGAACTCCATGTGTGTACAAGGTATGCGATTTAACACACAAAATTACCTCATCCGAAGCCTTTCAAAAATCTCTTTTTGGGGCTATATACAAAGACGAATTAAAATTAAGAACTATTTCATACATTTAAATGATGCGAAATGTACACTTATGATGCTTCCCCTTAATTTATTGTCTAAGATTTTTATTTTCAGTGAATAATAGTTCCTGGGCATATTTTTTAACTGTTATAAGCTGTTCACGGTAAAATGAGCAATTTTGGAACCCCTGCTTAAGATCTACTTGTATGCACGTTATGTATACTTCTGTCTTGTGTAAAATTAACACTGCCATGGGCCTCATCACTTTATTAATGCGTGGGTCAACTAAAACTGTGAAATTATTAGAAAAATTAATACTTTACAAATATGGTCATTTATACACTTCGATGCATTAAAAAAAATCAGAAGGAGAAGGAAATAATTTAAGTTATCACAAATGGACACCTAACACTTTTTATTAGATGGTAAGGTACGGAACTATTTTCCATCCATCATTGCCAACTTTACTGGGCTCATGTCACTCAATGCGCCTGTTAAAATATATGCAGGCAGGGGCAGTGACTTTTGCCTGACGTTGATTTCAAAAGTGTTCACTTTATCGTGAACAGCCTTTAACCACATACACGCATTTCCTGGTAAATACCCGTTTACCTATCATTTACGGCACTGTTAAAAATAATCACAGTTATTAACCCTGAAATAATTTATTCGCCTTGAAAAACCCTTCTATAGACACTTGCCGCAGATCACATTTTATATATTTATCTTGCATTACTCGAATATAACACAATCGCAAATAACATTAAATGACGAGCGACTTAATAGCATCCAAGGTACCCATAGATCGAGAAAATAAACCCAAGTTTTCTGAACCAGGTATGCATGTAAGTATTCACACTTATCGCTTTTTAAATCCAGCATTAGTTGCTTTGTAAAGTTCCCCTTCTCCCAATGTAACCAATATGCGAAGGCAGAGATAACGAATAACCAAAATCAGCCAGAATCGTTCTATATCTTTTTCAATGTGATCATCACTAACAGAAACACGCCATTTTTCATTTCTGTAAAAGTGCCAGACGCCTGAGTTCAGTTTATTTCAAATTTACAGAAGTACTGTTCTTTGGAGCAATACTGCACTCATTTGTGGCGACCATGGGGTGTAATTTAGCTATAAATTTAACGTAACGAGGCCAGTATAACAAGCTGATTTTACAAGATTATTTACAACCTATTCCGTTCGCAGGACGAAGGAAATTTTTCTGTATGTAATAAAATCTTTCCAATTAAACGCTATATTTTGTGGAAAATATCAGGAGTTACAAAACTAGAAATGTTGTGCTACCTGTACTTATTATTTATAAACGTTCACTTGATTTTCGCGTTATTTTAAACGTAGGCACATCATGTCTAATGTGTTTAAAAAAAAACTTTGAAATGGCGTCTTTATATAAAATGTTATATAAGTGAATAAGGTTAGAATCAGAGTAAAACAAGATACCTTACATAAAAATCTCCACCTAAGCTTACAGCAAGTGAAGACTATTTCTTGATGTATTTTGTGGCTTTTGACCAATTTTCTAATCTCTTTATGGACTCCGTGCGTAAAATCAAAGAAATCTGTACAGCTGGATGGGCACAGGCTCTAAGTCTTGTAGGCATGTACAGCGCAACGTAGAAGAATACAGCCCACAATTATGTCCCTGTAAGTTCTAAATATTCTTTCACTAAGCGTGTTTTTTTTTATATCTAGCGTGCTTCATACTTCCTCTCATTTTTACCCAGGAAATTTTGAGAGCGGTAGGTTTTATGATTTTCGCTCTCAGAAGAACGCCAAATAAAACACATTAGTATTTCCTCACATCTTTCAGACGTTTAACTATAATTTCTTTAAAACATTATCAGGATTGAAAATTGGATTTGGAAAGCTTACTTCTGTGTTATGTATTTGGATAAAGCTTCGTTTTCTATTCCTAGAAAACTAATCGTTTTAACAACAAATTTTCCAATTTGGGAAGCAACAGATTTTTTAAAGAAAGAAAATGATAACACACCCGTAATTGGCAATTGAGTTTAGATCATAGCACATAATATTCGTTTGTAAAAGCAGAGGACAAAAAATCTTCAATCATATTTTGTGTAAGATTAAATTCGTACACTCGTTTGAAAAATATTTTAAGTTGACCACCGCTCTATTAAGTAGCTTTAATCATGTAGCACATATGTTTATAATGTTTATAATAATATGTTTATAATTGTAACAAACAAAAACTCCATACAACGCTGTTCTTATCATCAAAATTATACAGAATCAAAGTATCTGATAAATTTTCTGCTACCCCACTCTGGCTGTAATATTTTTCACGATTAAGGTCATACCTAGAAGTGCAATAAAAATTGTTATGTTTGTCTAGATTTTCCACTAGTTCAGTTAAGTTAGAACAGACACGAAAGTATTTACTTCAAAACATATTATGTTCGTTTATGTGAAATAAAATGAAGATGTAAAATTAATTTATATGGCACGTGCAACATATTGCCAGTATAAAGAAACTGAAAGACGCCGATTAACTGTAACACTCGTAAGAAAACAGTGTTGCAGTCTCAGATTTTAAGGTTACTCTGTACGTATTTATGCATACATTTCTCTTCTCCACTTACTTGAATAATGAATCGTTTAATTTAGTGCGATAATGGAGTGTCGCAAGGCGTTAAGCACCGTTTCGTGTATTAAGCGAACGTTGGTTTGCGGATGTATCATGTTATGCATATTACCTATCAATTCAATAAATAATTTGCACTTTTTAAGAGTGGTTTTAGCGCCTATTTGATCAATTAAACAGTACTACGTGAATTGCTTAGTTGTTTGTAACTGCAAATATTCAATTCTTAATGTGTCTAGATTAAGAGCCAAAGGTGACCCAAGAATGGATGAGATTTGAGTGGTAAGCAATAGAAGATCGTTCAGAAGAGAGAGGCAGGTTGAAGATGAGACCAGAGATGGAAACAAGGAGATACGATTGCCAAAAGGAGGAGCTTGGATGACTGCAGGTAAACGGTATGTTAACCCACCAAGAAGAAATCAAGGAATTATTTCACTAAAATTTTTAATGTAAATTACTTAAATTATTGCAAGAACTACACAAACACTTTATTCGTAATACGTTAGAAATTTTTCGGATTTGCTTTTTCGCGTTGGGTCCGTGGTGGTGTGGTGGTTACACTACGAGCCTCTCGCCTAGGCGAAACGGGTCCGATTCCCGGCGGGCAATGCCACAGGTCGGCGGGTTTTCTCGAGGATCTCCCGTTTCCCCTGCCCTTTCATTCCAGCGCTGCTCCATACTCACCTCGCTTCCCCCGCGGTGGCTCTCAAGGCCTCGATGTTAAGAGCCTTCAAATCTTTTCACTCACGCTTTTGACTTAACAACGGGAAAAAGCTAGTAACCAAAGGCACGATCTGGCTGGTTGTTATAGAGAGAATTAAATAAAATTTCGTTAAATTTTAGTAATCAGAATAATCTCTAATCATACAGGATGTATTTGTATAAGATGTTTAATTTTAATTTCAAAGTTTTTCCTAGAAACGGAAATTAAAGTACACAATTATTTACATCTAAAGTAAACCTAATTATTTGTATACAACAAACAGTATGAATTATTTAACTGGGACAACGCTTCTGCCACCTATGGACAGCCATCTGTTTGTAAGATGGTCAACCTCTTAATTTTTCACTTTCTTGTAATAGTTTTGTTATTTTTTTAAATCTATCCTCTTCTGTTAAAGAAAGTGGCTGAGAGATGCACGCAGGGAAATGCAAGTGGGGATGCAATTGTTCCCCTTAATGTAAGGGACCGCACTGTTAAAAATATATTTAAACATCACTATTTTGAACGAAGAAATTTCACGTATTTCTGAGGAGAGCAACCAGTGGAGGAACCCCAATACAACCTTTCATTTCCCGAATCAGAGTTAATGAACTGTTTCAGTTGCATATAAATCTATAATTTTCAACGTTGCGAAAAATATATAACGTTGCGAAGAAATATATATATATATATTTTTTTTTAATTTTACAAGTATCAGTATAAAGTGCCGAGAGGAATAAAAATGTGTGCTGTGCTTGATTTTATTAGCAGTAACTGTTATGGCATTGCGTAATATAGTCTGAGCAACGGTTACATTAATGGTTTTGGAGGGTTTTTATTGGCGAGACCGCTGTAGAAGCAAGAGCCTTTTCAAGAGGCACCAAGTTTTAAAAACTTCACACACTAATGAACTAGTCTGCCTGCGGTCACGTATGTGGGCATGACAGAAAATACAAGAAAGTAGGTGTCATGTAGGACGGGGCTGCCCTGTGTATGTAAACTAGTAGGGATGGAGCGGAGGGGTTTGTACATGTATTAAACCTACCCGAGCTTGCGTCTTGAAGTCGAACACGTACCCGTGGATCACTCGTGATTTCAACACGGAACCTCCTGTTATGAAGGGAACGCCTTGTCGAACTCAATCGTAGGCGTCACTGGGAAACGGTTCTTGTTGGTTAGAGACACGTCATTCACTCAGACAAGTGCTGTTTCCGGTAGCCATTTCACAATTTAAAATTCAACAAATACTTCAATTTTTCTCCCCTCGGTATGATACACAGTTTTCGTATGTTCCTCGCACGCGCCATGCGTATGGTTCATGTTTAATGCGAATGAGCCGCCCTTGCCTTACACCGAAACGAAAATGTGGTAGTTAAAATCGTTCATGGAAAATCACTTTGGCAGTTTTTTGTCATAAAAAGAATTACATTCAGTAGCGACCACTACACTTTCCTACCCGATCACAAGTGATTATTTCACAACAGTTAATTAATCTATGGTGACTAATAAATTTTTTGTTCTCCAGTTACAAACTTTTCGTTGTTTATAAATCAACTAACTGTTACCCGCATCCCCACCCACGTGCAAAATTCAAATCTTAATTATAATGACTCAATACTCTATATTAATTATTGTTATTTAGTACTATACTATTCTGGATCAGCACATAGAGTAGTTTTCATCCCGGAAAGACGAACATTTCTTTAAGGAATATGGAAAACAGACCATAATACAGCGAGTACTCAAATGGTTTTTCCCTAAGAAACTGTTCATTTTTTTCCGGGATGATAAGTTCCCTATGTGGTAACCCAGAATATACCGCTGTGTCAAATTTCATCGAAATATGTCGAGCCGTTATGACATGATTGAGTAACAAACAAACATACAAACTTTCCCATTTATAATATTATCACGCGAAGAAATGCGCTTTAGCAGTTGCACAGTGCCACACACTGCAAACTTCTTTTTTTTTTTTTTTTACTCAAAACTATGCAGTAGTGACACTGTTGTGTCAGAACCGTGGCTTTGCTGGTCTGACGGGCGGGCGGGCTGTCTGCGTTGCGTCGGGACGTGGCAGGACGCCCTGACCTCTGGGCTACGTGTTCTCTGCGGTGTGGGGAGGGAAACTTCCTCTATCCCGCAGAGAGATACAAATGCTGCTACCGCCTGGGCCCGAGCACACCCCCCGCTCTGAGCTTCGGCTGTGATAGAAAAGACGGCGGTGTTATGTCAGAACCTGCCTGTCCAGATAATACCCGCTCAACATTGTTGACGTCAGTTCTGTTGTACTTTAACCGATACCCCAGCGTTCGTTTCCAAAGATGTCACTCCAGGTGCGCGAGATGATGAGGCCCGCCCCACAATACACGGATACGTAATAGAACGGTCTCGGGTACGCAAGGGGAATTTTAACCATTATACAATACGAAAAAAAAACACAACAGTCTTACAACTTAAGAAATAAAATATACTCAGCTGTGGAAAATTACTGATACAGGTTTCATAATATACACATCTCATTTCGTATACTTTTACAGTGTTTAAAAAACCGTAAATACTACTGCCGAACCGTGTGTATTTATTTATGAAAACAAAAATGATAATCACGACGGCAAATTGGAGCACTTGTTGCCGTGCATACTTCAATGCCACACAAACGAATATCAACAAACCAAATACTCGATTCCTACTGGCTACACGGATTCACGGACACGGAATAGTTGGGAGATGCCCAGCTTTCTATCGTGTATCCGTACTTGATCCGCGTCTGCATGCGTCTCATTGTAGAACGCGCCTAAGTCTCGACGTGTGTCCTGTCCAAGTCCAGCATAAGGCAATACCGTGGCCGTTATGAATTTATGACGATACTATACATAAAGCTGAACCCATTTACTACATGGGGAACATTTTTTTTTTGTAGCAAGATAAAACGGCAACTTTTCTGCCTTGTTCAGCCACTAGAAAACGGAACGAACAAGCACGTCTTTTGTTTTTATGGACAAGTTGTTCGAGTGTTTCGACATGAAGTGAAATGTCTGCGATAAGTCGGCTGAATTACAGTAACGAAGGATAGCTTGTTAGAAGCTGAGAACTTTATAAAAAAAAAGTTACCACATGCTTTGCGGTCACCGACAATCCGTCGGCGCTAGCTAAACATGTGCGAAATTAATCTGTGGCGGTAATCGCACGGTTATTACAAAGTGTCTGCATCCGTAATAGAGGTCGCTTTAACGTGACATTCATACAAGGAGTCGCTGGGTTCGATTCCGAGTAAACATGGCAATTTTTTTATATGTGGTTATAAGTTAATTTATGCTGTCGAACTTTCCGCGATTAACGTGCAAGACGAATATGTTAAAATCAAACTTTACGTTTCCCCAGTTAGCTAACAAGTTATTCACGCGAATAAGCACTGAAACGTCGGTTTGAAATATCTATCGCCGAGGAAAAACTCAGGCTTGTTAGTAGAAAACGGGATTCCAGTTATTTCCAATGCAACGTAACTATTTGTATTGCCTATCAGCACAGCCTTTAATGTTGCGCTGAAGTTAGGTATATGACAGTCCTACTGGCAACTGAAGTCTTGTTCAAAGTTGCACGAGTGTCACTTACGATGCGAACAGCAGCAGTGACTTGTGCTGCACTGGTCTAGTACACACACATTCGTTGATGGAACGCTTGGCTTTTTATCGCCGAATCTTAACCACGTGCACGTGCAATACGCTAATAGAGTTGTAAAGTATCGCGAATAAGGTGTATAATGCGCATGCTATCTGCCCAATGACCATATCTGTGTCTCGAAACAGAACTGCAGGCATTTTTGTTTGTTTCACAGAACGAAAATGCACACCCATTTAAAAAAAAAAAACTGTGCGTTAAGGCTCGTGTTTACTGTGAAACCATAATCTAATTAAACCGCACACCATTGATGAAACACGTGAATTCGGAAGTTTTCTCGGCAATTCTTGAACTAACGTCGGGAACTTGCTTAGAATACAAAAACCATCCTACGCCACCTTTATTCCACGGTTGTAAGTACTGCTTCGGTCAAAAGACACGCCTGGTTTTCATAAACCACTAACGGCCATAATAAAAATATATATACACTTTAACAATGTCAAAAGTTTTCTAACGTCGTCCATATTTTTTTATTTTGGACAGCGTCGGGGTTCCTGCGAGATATTTTACCTAACAAGGTAAGGAAACACCATATATATATATATATATATATATATATATATATGTGTGTGTGTGTGTTTGTGTGTGTGTATAATATAGTTTATACTATTTGAATTGAATGGTGTTTGTAAAAAAAAAATGGGAGTTTGGGTTTTACATTGCACGGTTATGCAAAGAACGGGAGAAGGCGAAGAAGTTTGATCTCATTGGCCTCTGAACCATATGCCACACGGAGCTCGTCAACTTGGTTTACGCTGGGGATGAGAGCGCGCCCTCATGAGTCCGTCCTTTTCACTGAACGAGCGCGATGCCTCAAGCAGATATAGGCTATTCACGGTAAAGTGAGCACTTTTGAAATAATAGTCAATAAATATATTTTCATTTAGCCTTAGACGTTAACTTCCGAGTGCCGAGCAACATGCGCACTGTGTTTATTACTTACGTGGAAATATTTATTTATAAGGTGGTCGAAGGCGAAAAAAAAAATGGTTGAAAGGAAAAAGAAACTGGGTTCTCAAAAGTGCTCACTTTTCCATGAAGAGCGTATATCATACGGTACCTGCTGCCGTATTTAGTCTTTATGATGGATTTACAATGCCACGACGAGGTCTTCCCGACAGCCAGACACGACGTTGCAGCCCGACCATTTCCCCCACCAAAATTAGTTTAGAGTTTACAATACATCGACAGTTTCCTTCCGGCTAGTACTGCGTGGCTTTCGGCAAAATCCTAGAACGGCCAGTAACTTGCTATGGAATGTGAAGAAATCACGGACCATTGTACAATATTTTGTTTTGATAATTGTAATAAATACTGTGCGGGGGGAAAACTTGGATAGAGAGATATAGCTTACGTATGCCCCACGTATGAGTACTAGCCCCTGTAAGAAATCGGGTGAACCCTGCTATGGTTTTCTAGTCACAGGTGACGTACACAGGCAGAACTGCATAATTAAAGTGCAACGACCTGGGAGAAATACATAGCAATAAAATTGACATCAAACATTTGCCAACTGGCAGTTAATTTGCATGCCACAAACCACATCGTCGAAGTTGCTGGTATTCCACACCAACAGAATTTCAACAACCTGGATAGCCATGCTCACAATCAGGTTCTGTGCAGCCCCCTGCATAGCTATACAACACTACAGTCACACACCGGAAGACATAGGAACCAACTATGTATTTATTTAAAGCAATGAAAGGCTTCCAATATTTTTAAGCAATAATTTAATGGGGAAAATATCATAGAAGTAAATGCCTGAAAGTTTCATTCCTGGGTAGTGTTGAAATTGCAAGGGACATGCACGCAGCAGCTGAACTAGGTCTATAAAGATATCTCTCATTATGCCTGCTACAAATTCCAATTAAGTGAATAGAGTATTTGAAAGTTAAAAAAAAAAAAAAAAATACTATCTAGACATCTCGAATGTTGCACACACTTAAAGTTTTGCAGAGTAGATTTAATTCAGTTCAAAATAAAAGTCGCTAATGTTCTCACACTTGGCCGTTACAATAAATTACGTGCCTATATAATTACATATTTAAAATGCTCCTGGCTAGCACAGTTTATGTTGGTAGAGCAATCAGATACTTATTTAAATCTTAGGCACTTTGTGGCAACTGAAAAGTGTCGGGAAATGATGCTGCTTACTTAAAAAGTTAATTAAACACTCTCACGTACGTGTAACTGTGACTGTACATTAAGGTGGGATCATACCTTATATAATTGTAGAGTTTCTCACACTTATTTTATATGTAGACCTGTTCTGACGTTAGTACCTTGTACCGTTGGCTTATCACTCAAATTTTAATATACTTTATTTTGAGTCTAATTAACCTTAAAAAATTTAATTTATACATTTAACGTGGAACTAAGGCCTCACTGGCCTGCTGCCGTTGTGACCCACTTAATTCAAGATGGAGTATGGAACATTCCACCATCATTCATTATCGGCAGCCGTTAAATAATCAAATTATTACAGAGTACATAGGGCTAACCCAGGGTGCTTTCCAATACCGTGAAGATTCAAAAGTATGTGACTAAATGTTCCCAACTTGCACACAATAAACAAGTTACTTGAAACCTGATAAAACAAAATAAAAGTGCAACAATTCACATATGGAAAATTAACATTTCAGTTGCTGCGTTATTACGTAGAATTAAGAAAATAAAATTATGATATAACAATATTACATGTGAAACCTATGACATTCGTAATATTTGTTTACATACACGTATAACACGTGTTAGACAACCAGACGTTACATAATTTTCTAAACGAAGTATTTTTGGGTTTTGGAGCAATTATTTTTCCAGGAATATGTGTTTCCGTCAGTTAGTTAGCTTTCTATTATAAGAAAGCCAGGATGTACAGGTAATAAGCATATATTTAATGTGAAATTTACCACAGTAGTGAAATCCGCACAACATTTTGTCTTGTAAGGTTATGTTGATGTTTTTTTTTCTACTGCCAAGCGAGGCCGACCGGTCCGACGCCCGACGAAATAGAATCTACTTTCGTCGGGGCTGCGTTTGTCGGAGTGACCTTGCTCCTGATTGGCTGATGAAACATTTTCGTCTTTGTCGGGACTGTTTTGTCGGACTGTCGGGGGCCGCGGTGATGTCGTGGTAGTCGTCAGACTACTCGCTTCCCACCAAGGCGAACAGGTTTCGATTCCCAGCGGGGCCGCTTCCGGATTTTCGCACGTGCTGAACAATGCCGCTGGTAGGCGGGTTTTCTCGGGGATCTCCCGTTTCACCCCGCCCTTGCATTTCGGCACTGCTCCTTATTCACCTCGATTCGCCCTCATCGGATTTCCAGACCCCGATGTCTAGAGCCACCCAAACCTATTCACACTATTGTACAAGCTTCTATAAGTTCTTGTGCACGAGGCAGTATACATATTATGCGAACCGGTATGGAAGATTACTATTGTCGACCTCCCGTGTTACTCGCTGCGATCCCCAAATGTGAACGAAACTTTAAATTTGGAAGAAGACGCTAATGAGAAACCAACACAATGTAAACGCGAGCTGGACTATAAGTCGAGATTAAAAGTGTTTTTATAAGTAACAATGAAATGTGTTTCCAACGCTGCATTCCTTAATGGCGTCCTAGAGAATAAAATCATTTTCTATATTTTTACCAAATAACTTCCTTTTACATTGTCATATTTAATCAAAGTTCTGAAAATATTACAAAGGGAACTAATTTACAGAAATTAATAAACATGGCTGTAAGGATTTTAAATTTAATTTTTATTCATACGTTTCTCAAAATTGAAAAAATGTAAATATGAAATTGAGTAATAACTTAAAAAACTCAAATTAATAACACTTTATTTATGGAGTATTTTAGACTAGCCATACGTCTCTCCTGTATGTCGTTTTTTTTTTAATTCGCATGGACTTTAAAATAAATATAATAATTTATAAATCAAATATAGGTGAAAGTTCAATTTTATGGAAAAGCTAAGTATGTTTAAGCTAACGGAGGCATAAACGCCCGTGATGCATGAAACACATTCATTTATAAAGTGTGAATATACTTCGAATAGACTAACAAGACGTTAACTGGCGCAGTGCCATCTTTATGTCGCTTCTCTCCCCTGTGTCGACAATTTTAACAGTTTCATGCCTATGTAAAAATACTGGAATGCGCGTATTTGCGTATTTTAATGAGTGTATTTTTGGTCGTTTTTATTAGTTCACATAATGAAACTCCCTAACGTTAAGGAATGATCCGCATTCAAAAGTGTGTGTGTGTGTGTGTGTGTGTGTGTGTGTGTGTGTGTGTGTTATATATATATATATATATATATATATATATATATATATATATATATATATATATATATATATATATATATATATATATATATATATATATATATAAAGGTCAAAACTTCACATCTACGCTTACACAGCACAACGATACCATGTGGTTTGATAATAAATAATTATGTAATATTAAAAGTTAGATATACTTAATACAGCATTGTGAAGATGTAATCGTGCAGAAAAACCTAACGTAAGTTCAGTAAGACGGAGGCGCCATTTCTGCTTCACCATCACTTCATTTGAAGAAATGATCATACTGTGAAACTGCAGTGTGAATGGTCAGGCTATGATGTTGATACGAGCCTGCGACAGGAAATATGACAGAAGCTGTTGCCCACCCTGGTTTTGGAATACAGCCGTACGAGGCGAGAAATGCCAATACGGCTGCGGATGTAGCTGGTATAAGAAGTGCTGTGATAGCTCTTGTACAATCTTGTACGGAATGTGGTAACGTGTAATATTACCATCCGCTATCACGCCCACCGAGAATTCTCAATTTTGTAGGCGAATAGCTGCGTAACGTAGATGCTATTTTAGTTCTGCTACAATTTCTCGTGATGAATACTTTATCAAAGTTCGTATGCTGAAATATACGAGGAGTGTAGATAACAGTTATTTATGAAGTCACGGAACATTTTTTAACGCTGCCAGCAAATTATTGTCTTTAGACTTGTTTTTTGAAAGTTTAAAATTTTGGATATAGCTCTTTCAAGTACATAGAAAGTAGATAACGAAAATATAAAAGCGAGTTATGAAAAATATAACCTTCTCTAGAGTAGGCACGCTTCAGATATCCTGGCTGAGCCCTCAGTTAATTGTGAATAAAAAGGACATAACAATGCAGTAATTGTCAATTAAGTTTATGCCCTTTGACTTAAACTGTCCTTACCTTAGAATCATATCGCCCAAAACCTGCAGAATTGCCATATGAGCAAACTGAGAGCTGAAGCTTTCTGCGATAGCTCTAATAAGTCTACGTTTCCTTTTGGTGCCATTCGATGAATTCATCTGCTTCTTCCAATTCCTGAAACGACATTTATAACTACACGTAGAAAAAACAACCGAACAAAGCGTATATTTACAACATTATTGTAGGTATACTCAAGTTTGTTTACATACGTTGAAAGGTTGAATTTAAAAATGAGGTTTCAAGAAAAAGTTAATTTTTATAACTAAATCAGTTGTGGAATAGTTGTACTCACGACGTTGAAAACCGTGAGAATAAAGAGGAGAAAATGTAAATGGAAGTGGAGGGCGAGGGAGAATGAGATTCAGGTACAGGCTATGGGAAAAAAAAGTATACACACTTGCAGAATAATTATGCATCTGTAAAATTGTATGCTCCTAAGTCGCCCACGACTGTTAATGCTGGTCGTCGCAACACCGAGATCGGTTTAACATGTTGCATGCGCAGTAACATTGAAGATGCCAGCCTGCATTTCTTGGATAGGCGTGAGCTGAGATTGGTGAACAGCGAATTATAACGAAGAGAGAGAGAGAGTCTGAAGGAATACGAGAAAACATGACTGTGGGGAAGTATCTACCTCAATTATTACAGAAATATCAATTTTCTCACACTTGGCTTGCGGGGCCAGTCGCTCCGCCTGCGCAACTGGTGGGGTGAGATAATCTGAGGAAAGAGAAGCGGACGGAATGAGAAAATAATTAAATAAGAATAATTAATTATAAATAGTGTTATGGATACAGCAAAGACATACGAAGGTTCATCCGCGTATTCGGTGCTTATGTCCTGGCATTACACAACGTAGGCATATAAGTGCCCGATTTTGATCGTTGCGCCATCGTGAATCGAGACAGATAACTTCTATGTCCCATCCTCTCTCGTCCCGGGAGATCAATGCCGAAAGTTTGGCAACCTAATATTTTCACCACAAGGTAAGCGCTAGTGTCGCATGTGTATAAGATTTTTCTCTATTTCCCACGTTAAAAAACATGGCATTTGCAATAATCGTTAGTCAAATATAAAATTACTTCGCGGAGAAAAATTATGGTGGCATCGTTTCTTCATAGTTCTCTTCATTTCCAAAATAAAAATGTCGAAATCATGCCCGAAAAATTTTCTAACTATCTGTGTGACCTGGACTGTGACCTGGATTGCGATCTCCAGAAATAGAGTACCAATTAACCTTATAACAAATATCTCCTTTAATCCTTCGTTGATAATCACCAACTTTCTAACGATATAGAGACTGCAAATTTCATATCAATAAAACGCACCGGCATTCACATGAGACTTAGTCTTTACACCTCTACTTATAGCATGCCGTTTGCGGTTAACTGAGTGAGCACTTTTACAACTACTGCTTAGGATCTATTTTGCTAAAATATTGGATCCATCCGCCCCGTGTAAAACAAACATTGCTATTAACTTCGTCACTTTATTCAAGCGCCAATCGACTGTGACAGTGATAATGTTAAGTACCTAAGTATGTTATAGTCCATTCACTGTTACTTTCAACTTTTCTGAAACATTGCTAAAGTTCTACTTCCACGAAATTCCTCCGCCTCATGCAAACAAAGCTTAACCAATTATAGCAAAATTACATCAATGGACAACGCATCGTATTCGTGCGTACTCAGCGTAATAACCTTTTGCAAAATAATTATTTCTTACTAGGCATTACCAACACACTTATTTTATCCCTGAACCCATTTATTTTAATTTTAAGTGAAATACTATAGTTTACAGGTATAATATAAGTAACAGTTCAACCTAACAAAAAATACTAAACATTTATGTTAATACAAGTATAAAACGCTTGTGTTACATGGTAAATTTACGGAACAACTAAATATATCATACATGTTCTTTTTTTCAAACGTTTGGTTCGTAAAGTGTGAAGAAACCGCAAATAGACTATATTATTATCCCAGGTCTGTCCATTATGTGCATTAAAAAACGAAAAATGATTGAAATAGGATTATGAGCATGACACTTTTAACACGATATTACGAAGTAAAATTGTTTTCTCTATCCCGCTGCCGTCTTTCTAGAAGCATATTAACGTGTTTATTAAACTATATATTTTTAAAGGTTAGCGGTCTTTTCCAATGCTGATTTCGAAAACGCTTACTTCAGAAAACTTCTAAATAGTATCTATCTCTAGTGCCGATGGTCTACACTGAAAAAATATTTTGTGGCGGCCACAAAAATATTTTGTTGGTATTCACCCTGTCAAATTTTTTGTGGTGTAAACAAACAATTGTGTAGCTGCCACAAAATATGTTTTCAGTGGCCACAAAAGTTTAGTGGACACTAAGAACTTATTTTGTGGCAGCTACCAAATTTTTTTGTGTACACCACAAAAAATATGGTAGGGTGAATACCGACAAATTAATTTTGTGGCCGCCACAAAATATTTTTTCCAGTGTAAACCACAACCTCCCAAATACAAATCAGCCACGTCAATGCAATATCATCACGTTTGGCAAGGGATGGAAGGTTTGCCACTCACGATGCTGTATGTCCAGAAACGTAACGAGACTTGAAAAATTTTACATTTGTACAAAATACAACCAAACACAGGTGATACCAAGGACGTAAAACGCAATATGTAATTAAAACATATATTAAAGGAAGTTGTAAAGATTTTAAAAGTATCTCTCGAGGTAAAATTTCTACTAATTTTTTCTTAGAGCACTTAAAATACATCTTATATTATATTAATGTAAGAATTCTTACTCTTCCAAGCTATTTCCTAGTGTAGCTGATTTATCATCTTCGTGCGTTTCACATAGGTTTTTCTGATCAATTCCTTTCTTGTATCCTTCTATGAGAAATGGCAGTGTCCACCTGTGAACAATCAGTCCTATCAATAACCTTCATAATAAAAAAAAATAACTTTTATTAAATTAAGCATCATATCATTAGTCAGAGGTATTTGGAAAACGAGTATTTTTTTATCAAAAGTATTGCGAATACTATAATTTTCGCTCTTTCTTCTTTCTAGCAATAGCAAACTTTCTTTGCGGCGGAAAATGTTCCTAAGGCCCGTTCTACAAAGACACAGAGGCGGATGCGGATCGTGGAAGCTGAGCACGTATCACACCGCGTGTTTAATCTACGATGATACGCATACGGACGTCGATAACGTACGGATGCATGTAAGAAAGCTGGGCAACGGCCAACTCTTAGGTGTCCGTGAATCCGCGTAGCCAATAGGAATCGAGTATTTTAGTTTGTTGATATTCGTTTTCGCGGCCACTGTAGTATGCATGCCCACGAGTGCATGGATTTGCCGTGGGTATTCTGTTTCTTTTTTATTTACACGTGCACAGGGTATGGCAGTAGTATTTACGAAGTGTTAAACACACTAAAAATGTATCAGTATTGCGATATTGGTATAGGCTACTCAGGGTAAAATGAGCACTTTTGAAAGCCCTGCTTAAAATCTGCATGTACGTAAGTTGTGTATTATTCCGCCTTGCGTAAAATTAATATCGCCATGGGTCACCTCACTTTATTCATGTGTTGATCAAGAGAAACTGTGTAATTATTAGAAAAACAAATATGTTACAAATCTGCTCATTCTTATACTTAAGACGCATTAAAAAAAATAGAGGAAAAGAAATAATTTCAGTTTGTACAAATTGTTACCTAACACAATTTATTTGACGTTAAGATATGGAACTATATCCCATCCATCGTTATCAATATTACTGAGCGCGTGTCACTCGGTGCGCCAAAAAAAATATGCAGGCAGGGACAGTGATTTTTTTCCTAAGGTTGATTTCAAAAGTGCTCACTTTATCTTGAACAGCCTTTATCGTGGTATGTGCGCTGTCCAGCTCAAGGTTTAAGAAACCGTGTCATCTCGGTTGTTATAAGGTTGTTCACGGTAAATTGAGTACTTTTGAAAGCCCTGCTTTAAATATACTTGTATGCACGTTGTGTATTCTTCCGCCTCGTGTAAGATTAATATTGTCGTCGTCCTCGTAACTTTATTCATGCGTCGGTCAAGTGAAACTGTGAAATTATTTGAAAAGTAAATATCTAACAAATGTCCTCATTTTTACACTTCGGTGCATTAAAAATTAACAGAAAGCGAAAGAAATAATTTCATTTTATCAGATATGGTTACCTAACACTATTTATTCGACGTTAAAATACGGAACTACTTTCCATCCATCGTTATCAACTTTACTGGGCGCATGTTACTTAGGGCACCCGTTGAAATATACGCACACAGGGGCAGTGACATGAACTGATAACAACATTTGTTACATGCAACACACACACAAGTGTAAACATGTTGGCCAACATAAACATTTGATCCACAAACTTATCAAATATAATTACTTTGTTCGGGTATGTTAAAGGGATCACTTCGAGAGGAAAAGAGGGGGGAAAGAATCTAACTCTTCTTGCATGTCTTTGGTCAATCTAATGTTATTTATACATGTTTCTGTTTACCATGTTGGACGTTTCCCTAAAGAAACTCCATAAATTTCGCTATTAATTTTAATAATAGGATTTTTGAAGGGTGCACTTTTTGAGTATCTAGTGTGATGTCCTTGACGTGTTGTTATATCACTCCGTATATTTAATAGCATAAAATAAATGTTCAAATATTCCCCCCTCAATACACTCGCCCTTTAAATATAAAGGAAAGGAATATAAAAAATACGAGAAAAACACGCCGCAGTACATTTTGTACATACAAAATATTTATTTACAAATAAAAGTTACATAACACATAATCACGGATTTTTAATATAATAATACATAACATAATCACGGATTGAAAAACAATTCCGCATGACCAAGAATATGCGTGTCGCCAGTAGTACCAACTAACTACCGATAAAACTAAATCTGATCACCAAGTTCCATCTTCATATTCTTACGTGAATACATAGACGCATTACCAAAAACACTAATTACAGCAGCATTGTCCATTTTGCCCTCATGAACTGGAACATTTCGAAAGATATTAGTGAGATTGATCCAAACAGGATAATCCGTTGGAAGACTTTTCCAGTTCATGAGGGCAAAATGGTAAATACTGCTGTAATTAGTGTTATTGGTAATGCGTTTATGTATTCACGTAAGAAGATGAAGATGGAACTTGATGATCAGATTTGGTTGTATCGGAAATTAGTTGGTACTACTGGCGACTTGCATATTCTTGGTCACGTGGAATTGTTTTTCAATCCGTGATTATTCTATGAATTTTTTTAAATTTTAAATCCGTGATTATGTGTTATGTAACTTATATTTGTAAATAAATGATTTGAAGGTACAAAATGTACTGCGGCGTTTTTTCGTATTTTTTATATTCCTTTCCTTTATATTTAAAGGGCGAGTGTATTGAGGGAGGAATATTTGAACACTTATTTTATACTATTAAATATACGGAGTGATATAAATACACATCAAGGACATCATACTAGATACTCAAAAAGTGCACACTTCAAAAATTCTATTATTAAAATGAATAGCGAAATTTACGGAGCTTCCTTAGGGAAACGTCCAACATAGTAAACAGAAATATGTATAAGTAACATTAGACTTACAAAAGACATGCAAGAAGAGTTAAATTTATTCCCTCCTCTTTTCCTTTCGAAGTCTTTAACATACCCGAAAAAAGTAATTATGTTTGTTACGTTTGTGGATCAAATGTTTATGTTGGCCAACATGCTTGCACTTGTGTGTGTGTGTTGCATGTAACAGGATGTTGTTGTCAGTTGCGATAGTGCATTGCGCTTGGTTGTAACTGGAAGTTGTTTATCGCCCAGAAGTGGCGGCTTGGTGGGGCCCGGAAGTACATCCGGTGATAAGGTCCCAGAACATAGCAGCAACGTCTAGAGATATGGGGCGTTGTCGCGTTCCCATTCGCATGCTAAATGTCGAGTGAGTTGGTTAAAGTAGTAGGTGCGGGCTGATCCTGGACTTTTCTGTTTTAGTTTTTTTTTGTGTTCTTACCTTGTTTTGAGGTATGTGTCGGTGTTGTATTAATAGTTTAATTTTGTACTTCCGGGCCCCACCAAGCTGCCACTTCCAGGCGATAAACAACTTCCGGTTACAACCAAGCACAATGCACTATCGCAACGGATAACAACATCCTGTTACATGTAATACACACACAGATGCAAACATGTTGGCCAACATTAACATTTTATCCACAAACTTAACAAATATAATTACTTTTTTCGGGCATGTTAAAGGGATCACTTCGACAGGAAAAGAGGGGGAATGAATTTTACTCTTCTTGCATGACTTTTGTCAATCTAATGTTATTTATATATATTTCTGTTCACTATGTTGGACGTTTCCCCAAGGAAGCTCCATAAATTTCGCTATTAATTTTAATAATATGATTATTGAAAGTGCATCACTTTTTGAGTATCTAGTGTGATGTCCTTGACGTGTATTTATATCACTCCATATATTTAATAGCGTAAAATAAATGTTCAAATATTCCTTCCTCGTTACCCCCCCCCCCCCCTTTAAATATAAAGGAAAGGAATATAAAAAATGCGAGAAAAACGTCCCAGTACATTTTGTACTTACAAAACATTTATTTACAAATAAAAAATACATAACACATATTCACGGATTGAAAAAACAATGTTTTCTCAGATTTTAAAAATTGTAAATTTTTATTGGTAGCATCAATTACTTATAGTAAAGTAAATTTAAATTTATGACCTTAAATTGAATAAAAACATGAGACTTTCAGAACCCCATGTTAAATTTTCCGTCAACATTTTCTTGAATTTTATTTGTAAATTACAAAAACAAAAAAAAATTGTGATTTCGTGCCCAGAAATCACCAAAAACTCTGCAAAAAGCAGAGTGCCGAGGGATTCTTTGTAACGCCCTTCTCCAAGGGCGTAGCTAAGAAGCTTCTAACCAGCCCACAAATACACAGCAGAAAATATCAAAAATCCAAAACCTTATTGCAGAGCCCGAAGAAGTAAAGATTTCTGACATAGAACAGAAAACACATAACTTACATTACAATTTATTTTTGGTTTTATTCAGAATAATATTATTTTCTTTCCATAAAAGCACAAACACGATTATAATGGCATACATGTTTTAAATTCAATGTAGATAAAAGAACATTTTAAGAATTACATTTTTCCTTTACCAAAAATATGGCTAATAATACTGATATGTAAATAGTTGGCTAAGAACATAAAATCACACATAAAAATACATTTAATTTATGAGAGCCCATTAAAAGTCTTGCCAACATGTAATCTCAATTCTAGAAACTTCATACTAAAATATCCTACTATATTTACCTTTCTAGAAAGTCTATTCATTTCTCTCATTCCTCAAACTAAATACAAAATTACATTTATAGTCTGACTGAAATAGTGGTTTACTGAAAAGAATTTCATTTATGATTGACCATCTGAACATTTCATGATTTTCTGTTTTCCTCAAAATTACTGATCTTAAAACCGCCTCTAATTACCTCGCTGTCGACCAGACATTAAGCCCACTTACCTACGTACCTTCCTACCTACTGATCTTAAAAAGCACATTTGAATTACTATCTCTAAAATCCTTAACTTTGCCATTTTAAAAACAACCATATGACTGAAAACTATGGCTCTCTTAAGGTGCCAAGACAGACGCTGGATGCCAGGGGGCTGGCCTCTTTAGGTGTGTAAGATGCGAGGGGAGAGTCTCCTAACACCTGACGGGAGCTATGATGGCCTCTGGGTTAGAGTAGTTCCCTCTCTGGCGGAATGTACTAGATATGACGGAGGTCTGTGCACTGCCTATAACACCTGGAAGGTTTTGGTCTGTCGCGAGTAACCAGTCTGTAATGGGTGTAAGGCTGTTCATGGGAAAGAATTACCATTAACAAATGCCCGGTGGTTTAGTTATGACCTGGTCCAGGGTCCAGACTAGACCTAATCGCTTGGTGTGGTTGAATGGATTAGCGCGGCAGAACCGGCCTATAAGGGGCGTAAGGTGACACGACTCGTTGTACCTGTCATGACTTCCCGAGACTAATGGATTGGACATCTCCCTGCTGATGTGAAACAGCTGAGGAGAGAACATATGGACAATGAAGCGTCGAGGCCGCTGCCAAGTCCTAGTATCGGAGCCCGTATGCAACATAGTTACGGAAAGGGTCAGACATGCGTAATAACACAGCCTCTACTGACGCATGGGGACCCACACCTCCTCGTGGTACCGAGGAGAGGCCCTTCATGTGGGGGTCAGCAAACGTGGGTAACCAGGATGTTCCCTATGTCAAGTTTCCTCTCTGAAAGGGGTATCTGACTTCAGGAAAGGCTTATTACGGCAGATATTAATGGCCTGGAACGGAGATGGTCTGGTCGACTCCTTTGCAGTCATACCGTTGGGTCCCAATGTCTGGGTTTTAGTGAAGAACCCATTAACATGGAAAAAGACGAGAGGCGAGGCGGGTCGGAGACTGTGTGGGCCGGTTTTACCAACGCGACTTGGTGCACACAGCCACGGGCTACCACAAGTGTCATGGAAAGGAAGGTGGGGCACGGGATGACCTCTGAACCCGTGTCAGTGGTTCTCCTGACGACAGGTCACGGAGGGAAAGGACTCCATGCTGGCAGTGGTTGTATTCGCACCCAGTGGGCTAGAGGAATGTATAAAGAGTACAGAAAACGATTATAAGAATGCGCCGAGATTTGCGCAGTGGAAATATCGTAACCAATGAAGTCTGAGGACCCAGGCCGAGATGAAGCCATCAAGACGCAGCTTAGCGTGTCGCTCGTCGCCTTCCGACTCAACACTCCACCTCCGGCGACTGTAGCATTGAGGTTACTCATATACTGTAATTGATTAGGACCTCCCTCGCCCATAACTTATAGTTATTGCACATCATAATACTTTAATTAAATACCTGCCCTGTTTTCATAATTAACTTCAGTTTAAAATAACATTAACACCCTAGTCCCCAGTATAAATATATTAAAAACATAACAGAAGTTTGTGATGAATACTGATCATTTTATCTTAGCAGGTACGTAGTATGATTGTATTTATGTGTTATAACACAACGTGAAATAAACGTGGAATAAAATTTAGTAGAATACTTAGTTTTTACTCTGTGCGAAGTTATGTGTAGTGGCGTCCAAGAGGGTAGTTTGGCCAGTTGCCTAGTTTGAATAACCGGGTTTAAACATTATCCGCTTGGGAATGCAATGACCTGAGTCAGCAAGAACACGGGTAATACTACTCGACGTGAAAAGTAATGGCAGGCAAAGCACCGTTGCTTATAGCAGACAGCCGGAGTAATGGAGTAAGAGGCAAATTTTATTTTCCAAATGCTGGGCAATGACCAAAGAGTTTTTTTAAATTTTTTTTTTTATTGGTTTTCGCGACTTACTAGTATTTAATTCGGTCCCGTGCTGGTGATTGTACATTACATATCAAAGAGAAGGAACTGTTAAATGCGAGGATCGTTGAGGGCTGGTCAATGATCACATTATCCGACACGGCAGGGCAGGGCAAAGTAACCATTTAGCAAACAAATTTCTAAAATTCAACAAAATCAATCATTTGTCGTACTTAAAAAATAATTTGTTTAGCTGTTTGTACAATAAATATATTATATAGACGATGCTTTTCTGATATTTTTCTAATACAGTAGACGATTTAAATGGAAATCTACCTTAGAGTTGCACCTTTACTCTGCCCTCCTCTTTGCCTAGTTTGTTCCGATTTCCGCTATAAACGAACTGTCAGTATAAGTTCCGTAAGTAAAATAATTGCATCAATTTTATTTTTATAAACATCGAGATCAAAGACTTATTTCTTGAAGAAAAGAAAATCTCGTTTTATCAGTAGTAACTTGCATTCAGATAATCTTCGCAAATTAAATTTTAATTTCCATTACATAATTTCCATTACAAAATTTCCGCCGCATTGCTTCATAACTTATTTAACTAAATGCAAAAGGAAATATTAAGAAGAAATCAGAGTCTCATGTGTGTTTCAAATAGATAACTTCGTGTAGATAACTATAATTTAAATGTAGATAAGATTCCTTGTGGTAAATACTCCATAACATACTTTTTTTTTTTAGTTTCATTTTACATTTTACAACAAATTGGTTATAATGAATAACTTGTTAAAATATTACGAAGTTCGTTAATCTCCCCTTAATGCTGAGCTCTGACGGCACTATTTTCCATCTTTGTTTCAGTTTCACGAAAGTTCATTACATATATTTCGTTTTCGTTTCGTGGGAAAAAGTCGCATTCCCACCAATATAGATAATATTTTAAGTACTATCAAAATAAAGTAATATGAACTAATGGCTTAAATTGATGCAAATGAATATATGCTTGTATACTCTTTCTTCCAAAATATATGAGTCTCACTAGCAACCTTCAGTTGCAGAAATAATTTAATGCGACATTTATAACAGTGTATGAATTCAGGATTAATCAGTGGTTTTCTACCTAATTCAGTGCATGAATTCAGGATTAATCAGTGGTTTTCTACCTAATTCAGTGTATGAATTCAGGATTAATCAGTGGTTTTCTACCTAATTCAGTGTATGAATTCAGGATTAATCAGTGGTTTTCTACCTAATTCATTGTAACGACCTACGCTTCCCAAATTTCTCAAATTCATTTGCAATTTATCCATCCAGTTTTATGGTGTTATTTTCTGTAAGTAGGCCTTGTTGTACGTAAAATCTTCGTAATTAATTTAAACACGACAATAAAAATTCCAGATTGTCCGAAGTGTCGTGGTATTTCTAAAACGCTTCAAAATCAAATAACGTAACAGTTTCCCTGTATTGGTGGGGATTATGTATAAAAGTGAGCTATATATATTAAAGACACCCAGAGTAGCCTATTAAATTATATTTGTATATAATTCCTTTTTACCTGCCCAAGCGTTTGACGACACCTGGTTTTCAAGCATGTGACCTGTGTACACAAAACGTTTGTAATTAGAAAACCAAAAAGTTGGCTGCAGTTTCTTCACGATGCAATAGGTGGATATTACAACTGTAACAGCAATGAGTAGAGTGGTTCTTTAAGGCGGGATGCGCACTTGAAAATGGAGCTGAAACCCGAGTTCACCACATGTATACAAAAATTATATGTTGATAAATTAAATATATATATATATCGGGAATTAAAAATTGAATGAATGTCTGAAAACACTGGAAAACCTGTTTCTGTTATCAGATTATGCCATAAAGTGAAACGCAGGTGTCACTATAATTTTTACCTAAATCCCACAGAGTAGAATCTTAATTATTTACATAGGCCGGTTTTTAAGCAGCGCCGTACAGTTGATGGATAAGTTCTTCCGAGATATTTCCTCAACCCGCCGTTTTCAAGGACTACATGAGCTATAGTTAAAAAAAAAAAATTGCAATACCTTCAATACTCTTTGTAAGCCTGCTAGATGTGACAGAGCTTAGCACCAAAATGTTTTATTGGAACCTGCCTACAGGATAACATATGCGTGGACGTAAAAAATAATTCACCACGATAGGTAGGCATGGGCAAGTGTTAATTTTATTCATAAATTAGAAACATCGGTGATAAATCTATAACTGTCACATTTGTTCTCAGCATAGTACTGGTAAGCACATTTATCTCTCTGCTTTTGAAAGCCCGTGTTAAAACGTATAAAAATTTCGGATAACTAACAACAAATATTACAACTATACAATGTGCAAAAAAAAGACCTAACATACGCGCATTTAAATCCTTCCTTCACAAGAGAAACTTTGTTCGTAAGCACTAATCATATAACGGATCAACGAATGCATAAGTGTAATCTCACGCAATGAATAAAAAAAATATGAAGAAAGAAATTTTACCTAATAGCAGAAATAACCTACAGAATACTCACCACAAGAAAAGTTTTGATACAAAACCTGCTGTCGTCAAAGGATTCGGTCTTCTCACTTGTTCTGCCGTGGTCATGACTTCTTAAACATGAAAGCATAGTTTTCTTCAATTAACCAAGAGCTTATTAATAATGCGTGTGTTTCAAACCTACCTTATATATATATATGTTATAAACGTGCGCCCAAATTTGCAGTATCTGGCCAATGGAATGGGTCAAACACTATATCCTATTTCTGTTTCTCTCATAATATATTTAGAACTATTATCAGAATTTGCACAAATTTTTAGCTTTTTCCGTGAAGATTAAGTGATAATCATCATCAGCAGCAGTTAGAATATGTTTTCAGATTCATACTTAAATTATCTTCTTAATTTGATCACGTTCATTGTATTACACTTCAGATGATGTAAATTGAAGAAAAAAAAAAAAAAAAAAAAAAAAAATGCTTAAGTTTTACTTTATATGCCAAGACAAACTTAAAACTTGAGGAACAAAATATAACTTACATAAGTTAGAAGAATCAGTGTTATGAAATATTACGTAACTAACCATTAGAAAAATTCGCACAAACATGACACAAAAATTATACTGTTTTATGATTGTAAAAATATCGAATTTGAATAAGTGCATGCTCTAAAGTTGAGACAGCGAAATGAATGATTTCAAAGAAATAAAATAGCAAATTACTATTTTTTTTTTTTTTTTTTAGTTCTAATGTGAAACGAAGATAGTCAAGTGGTTAAATTATAATTATATTACCTGGCGTATTTGAAGAGAATGCGAGGTCATAATTAGCGTGAAGTGCAGTTTCTGAAACCAGGAGTTTCGGATCAGACGGTAATGTGGACGTGCCTAATATCGTGCGACGTTTATCGTTACCTCCGCGTGACTGCGGTTCTGTCTTCTTCAAACCATCTCAAAACTGGCACAGAAGTCAGCGCCAACCCGACGCTGTTTAATTTCAAGGATAACAGGAAACGTGCCTGCTGATTGTCGCGTGCGTAGCATAGAGGTAGGTTAGAAATATCTTCCTGTCTTGTTCTCCCTGTTTTGACAAGCAATTTTCTTATGAAAGTAGTTGACAGGTATCAAGATAATTCCACCAGTTTTTGTACAATCATGCTGCTAAGGTTAAACAGAAACATTTTTTTCCGTAATCATTACTGCGAAATTCCCAGCAAAGAAAGTTGTATTTTCGGTGTTCGCTTAAAGGTAGTTCTCATATGAGATTGGAAAAGACCTATTTAATCAGTGAACACATTTTGATATATATATCCCCTTATATGAAACAAGGTTTCGTGTAGTTATACCTATCCTATCATACTACAGACTTATAACGTTCTAGGAAAAGTTACCTTTAAGAAATCACCTTCCTGTCTATGAGTATGGATTTGTATGCGTGTTCTTTGAAAACTTTTGAACTTGCACGCCGAATTTCGTCAAACATTACACTTGCATTTCTTATTGACAATGCTCGACTGGTTGGGGGATTTAGTTTACGCCCACAAAGAAAGGGGAATGAAATTCAAAATTGAATAACATACAAGAAGTGGATATACTTCGGTAGATCTGGTGCATACGCTCGAACTTACCGCAGTTATGTGGTAATATTATTACCTTTGTTAAGGAATTAATGTTTTGTGGATAGTCATGCATATCAACGCGACATTACGAGAATTTTTTTAAGTTTCTGCTCGAACGCATCGCTTCGCTTTATTATTTTACATAAACCCAGTGGTCTGAAAGAAACATGTATATCCTCGTCACTGTGTTTCTCTGACGTAAGGCGTCATTTAAAATTCCAAAGCACGTGATTCCAGACATTAAATACAAATCTTAGGATTTATCGCTTAATTTCCAAATTAATGCGCGACTTTTTTTTTCGCAAGCAATAGGCTACCAATGATATAAATGAATGCGAACGTGTGTGAATTTGAGCATTTCGATACGTTAGGTGAATTGCATGAGCCATTATGTTCCCGTACACAAATTTACATGGTTAAGAATATTGCAAAGATACGCAAAATGTGCATAAGAAATAGCGCTTCTATCAGTCTTAGGACTACATATAAATTATCTGCCTCAATTCATGGGGTAGTCAGGAACATAAGATTCGTTGACGAAATGTGTCAAGTGAAAAACATAGGTTGTCACAAAATTATATTACAGAGCTTAGGTGTATCATGAATCTTGTGTTATCGCAGATAAATACTTCTTCAAGGAAATGGAAGGTACAATACTGTGCTAATATTGTTTTTGAAAGTCAAAGACGAAAAATTGAACTGAAGATTTTACAACTCGTTTTATTCGAATCCAAAGCGTTCGTAGAATTGCCGCGCCATGATTTTCCAATTATACATGTCTTAATTGAACACAGCCAAGTTAGTGCATAAAAATATTTTAAAAAAAAATTAATAAGTATATACTGTTTTAAAAAAATTCTATGCGCAATTCTATTTTCGATACTCAACCTTTATCAAGCGTGACAATCATAATTATTACTGAGGTTGTACGTAATAAATATTAGTAATAATATTCACTAATAATATTATAACTGATTTTGTGGGCATCAATTTCAGTCACAAAATTTATCAGTATTGTAACATTTTCATTCAGAATAATTATTATGAGGGTTTAGCTTCAGACAGGCATTTTGGGGGAAAAAAATCCCCTTAATTTCTAATCTATCCAGAATGGAAATAGGCTTAAATTTGTATCCAAAATTAACTCTTATCGATTGATTTTTGAAAACATAGAATTAGGTAATTTTAAAGTATCCTCTTTGCAATAAACCTGTGTATGTACTATATGTCTAAGAACAATTATTGATACTGTTTCTCATAACTAATTACAAAGCAAGCTATTTTATGATGTATAAAAATTTTATTAAATTATTCTGAAAATTATTACGATAATTTTTATTTAAATATAACAAGTAAATAATTAAGTAAACTATATATCAGTACAACCTGTCAACCAAAACAAAGGGAAGGGGGTGGGGGAGACCGATTTCGGATACCAAAATTTTCGGTTAATAAATAAGCTTTTTCGTATTCAAAAGTAGAAAGCGACAGAGTACACAAACATTTCACATACTATATATAGAATTGTTGGGTTAATTAACTATGTCAGTTCAGTATTTTACGAGAAATGAACATGTGTAGTAAATCAACTACATATACACAATGTAATTTTGTGTTAAGCATTACTTCTTAGATAAAAAAAATTGGCACATTTTCGTTTGTAGTTTTCCTTGTAATAATTATGTAAGGCCGTTTCGGTTAATCGGTATTTATGTTAAAAGTGTTTTGTATATAGAGGTTCTACTGTAAATATTTTACAGTGTTACAAAATATATTCATTCTTTTCATATGCAACATAAATCGTACTACTCTTTAGTGACTTGTGCATGTTGAACTGTCAGATGGAGTGATCTATTAGAAGTACCTCTCATTTTACCATAACGTGATTTGGAGCGCCGGTAAAGGCCATTTCACACGCTCAAATAACTACTGAATTCAATTTATTAAACTTAAAAGATAACTTCATTTACCATTCAGTGAACTGCATTCAATAAGCTTTCACATCTCCACGTGAAAATTTATAGCAAACTTTTTTAATAAACCAGTTTAAAAATACAGCACTAAATTTTCAGAATTATCTACGACTCATGCACGACACGAAAATAATTGTTTAAACCCCAACTAATTTTCTTCAATTTATTGTTCTAATTTCTTTTTTAAAAAATTAGCGGCCGTTTATTGTAAAAAACGTTAAATGTCCCCACACAACTATTTTATTGTGAGATTACTTCCATTAATACTGCCAGAAAAACTACGATAAAGTGATTGAATTTTGGATTAAATAAAAAATATAAAATATCTTGAAGGAAAACCAGACATTCAAGGAATTGGAAGAAAAAATGGCCGCGATTATGATGTTTCTATGATGTCATACAACATTCAGTGAATTGAATTCAATAAAATTTGAATGCAATTTGAAGAAAACTTTGATCGTGTGAAAGGGCGTTATGGGTGGAATGAGTTGCATGTGGAACAACGGCGGAACGGAATTGCGGAGTAAACGGAAGTGCCTTGAGAAAGGATGCCTGCCGATGGAAATGTCCGCCACGTAACCCACGTGCGAGAAATCTACAAGAGACCGCCGGGAATCGAACACGGTTCACCTTGTGAGGAGAGAAGTCTATTACACCACCTTGGACACCGTCGCGGCCTACAAATAGACGGAGAGCAAGGCATCCCGCTGCTGCGCGCCTGCTCACACGAAGTTATGCAACCCCGCCAAGCTGCTGTGTGCGGCGTAAAACAAGACGACATGCTCTGCCAACTAGCACTCGGAGATGGGTACTACAAACGACCAAGTTAACTAACGCTTGGCTTTCTCCTGCCTCATAGAGTGCGCGGGCGTTGTCAAATGTCGCTTCGTTATTGCCGCAGAGAGCATTGCATAGTTATTTTAGACGACACTGTTACAGTTATGACGTGTCATACGGCCGCACCAAAATGTGAGCGCGGCTCGTGTTGTCATAACTCTCCTGTAGATAACTAAGGCGTCGTGGTTATGACGGCTCGGAAGTGTAAATATATAGATGTTGGTATTGAAACTGCACTAGAGACGTGTTGTTTTTTGAAGTTGGATAATTTGTCGGCAGTTGTCAACCAATAGAAAACGCACGCCAAAAACAAGCAAATTAAATCGATAACGTTGCTGTGTTCAAGTTTAGTTTTTTACTCCAGCGAAACAAATTTGAAATAATGTCCACTGTGCAAGTATTTATTGTATTTACACTGTAAATTTGAATCAGTGAGAATTTTACTGTTTAAATCAGTCAAAAGTATGACACAACAGTCGCTTTACTCTACTTCTCTTGTTCCGTCTATAATGATTCTCAAAATAAAATGGGCGCCGGTAAACGTGTATCAAGTAAAGTGACAGCGAATAAAATAATATAACCAATACAAAATACTTCGTAAAATGTGTCCACTTGTCCAAAACGCCATTTTACGAGGTAATATGAACACTCAGCCTTTCATTTCGTTTTCATGTAATCATCACAGTGCTCTGAAGATTTAAGCTGTATGCAATGTGGTGAAGAGAGTGCACTCGTATACTCATCGTTTTAACAAGACTATTGGTACTCATTAAACCAAAAACCAAAAGTAAGAGTATATAATTTAATCTTCACGATTTTACTGTGAAATATTAACTTATTTCCACCCTATATTTCAATATCGCTTGGTAGCGCTGAAGGCGAGGTAACAGCTTAAAGTGGAATGGCGTACGAGTTCAATCCCACTCCGTCGCAAAATTTATTTACTTTCTTAAATTACAATAAATTGCACAATATAAATAGTAAATTATCGTTAATATGTTTATTTCACATAATTATTTGGCTACATTTGATAAATACGATATTTGATTCGCTACTGTGATCAGCTTATTTACGTTTTATTAAAAGTACAGTAAGTATTAGCATTGCTGTAATTTTAGATATTTTATGTGATACATTATTGCTGTTTATAATTAATGTTATTGTCAGAAAACCTTTATTTCTGGAATTTCTTTCTATAAAAGCGATAATAAGCAAGTAACTGCACAGTGCAATCGGCTGCCTGTAGTTTTTCTTTATTTAGGTTTGACTTGTATTATTGCTTTTAGACAAAGATATTCTAGAAATAAGCGTTTCCTGTCAATAACATAAACTGTAAACAGCAATAATGTATCACATAAAATTACTAAAAAAAAATTAAAGCATACCGAGATTTGAACTATTAAGACGTAATATTTACGGGTCACGAGCCCGCGCACTAACCCATACAGTTACACAAACAACTTAATAACGTGCCATTAAAAGAGTATATTAAGAACAGAACACCGCAGTTTTCACGTATTTTTATTGTTTTATTATGACTGTGGAGGCAGATCGAATTGTTTCCCGTTACTTCAGTTTCAATTTGTACATAAACACGTCTTCTATAACCCGTAATTCTTTCGTAAACAAACATATACAATTTTAAGATAATTACTCGTGCGTCAGCCATCTTGTCTGTCGCACAGCGGGCTGCAGTCACGACGGTTAATACATGGCGCCACACGAATGACGGGCGCGCCGTAGTTATGGCGCACTTAGATTCGACCTATGCTCACTTTTTCACACGAAGCGTCACAGCAATGACATGTCGAGCCTATGACGAGCCAAAATTACAACCATGCTCGCCCCGCTGGTCGTCTTCAATGTTGCCAGATTTAGTGAAATTTCGCAATATATCTTGTGATTTTTTAGTGCATCTGGGATTTAGTGAAAACTTTTGACATTTTCTAAAAAATCTAGTGATTATTCCAGTTTTCATTTTATAACTAAAATTATTACTGTTCTAGGAAAAAGTCGCTTCTCGCTTTTGATTCGATTTCTTTTACTTCATTTGTTTAATTGACCCATAAATTTTCCCCGAACAAAAAAGAATTTCCTTAGCATTATTAATATATGGCATATGCAGATGCAGGTAAATTTAAACTGGATTTCTATGTGGAAGTTGCACATCAACTGTATTCCAGATTTGCTTTTAATTCGGGGGATGTAAGCTCGCTCAAATATCTGTCAGCATTGTCACCTAAGGTCCCTGTCACACTGTCAAGTTTTCGCCTTCAACTGTAATGGAAAATAAAATTTGAAGACAAAATACGGCAATCAAATTTTTCCTTCAAAAAATTTTTATCAAATAATCTTGAATGTGTTTGAAAATGTATTACACTGAATTTTTTTTTTTACTGGGAGAAAATAATTTTAATTATTAAAAAAACTGTTTTCATAGTGAGATATTGCTTCTTTTTTTTTCCATGCGGTCCATCTCAGGAAGAGGTATAAGGAATATTGTAATTTATTTTCGCTTCTTTACTAAATTAAAATGTTATTTATCAGAGGTGTTTCCTGCACAATGAAATTTAATGCCTCCGAGCTCGTAATATTATGTGCAATATTCACTTAAAGTAGCATTCATGCCCACACAGTTTCTACATTAATTAATTATCTTTATAACCTACTTCATTTCCAGTAATTGTTCGTTATTTTAAAGTTTCTTGGCGTACACGTTTGTCGTGACGATTCTGATTGGATGAGACCGTTAAACATCAAATAAATTTTAGAAACGGTCCAATTTTCAAATGTTTGATGGAAATTGAAGGCATCCAACTTTTTCAGACAAATATGGCGGCGTGTATGACGTTTAGATGACATCATAACTGTCCAACTTTGTTTGACCAAACTTATTGGAAGCAATTTGAAGGGAAAACTTGACATTGTGACAGGGGCTTAAGAATATCAAAGTCTGCTATTCAATAGGTCCCATTGCTGCAAATTCCTCAGCCTTTTTTACTGACTTGAATCAACTTGACAGAGTGGTGCTTGCTGCAGTGCCAATCATTGCATTTTAATGATACTATCCAAAAATTTTGGAAAGGTGTCTCAGATGTAAAGAAGGGGATGATTCTTATTTGTTTCCTGAACTTGTGAGATTTGTTGGTAATGTACTGACTCTACCACATAGCAGTGCATGTGTAGAATGTATATTTAGTCAAATAAATCTAAATTGAGGAACAAATTGCCAATTGAAACAATAAGTGATATTCTTCACACTAAAAGATTGATTAATAAAAACGGGAAATCATGCTATGACTATCAAATCTCTGAAAGTCTAATACAAAACCAAAACAGTCGAATGTATACCTACAGTACTGAATAGGTGGAACTAAAAATGTATAGTTTTTCGTACTATATTTACAATTTTCGAAGAATATTTGCAGTTGTTATTATTTTGAAAATGTTTTGTAAATAATAATAATATTGTAAACTGCCGATTAATATTTGAAAAATATGTCCCTTTTTTTATTTTGGCAAGTTTTGTGTTATATGTAAACATTGCAACTGTGTACAATTTAGCGTACATTTACATCAGATTGGTATAGTAAAAAAAATGCTGTGCTAGATCATATCCAAACTGTGTTGTGCTGATTAATTTGTTTATGTTTATAGAAAGTATTAAAATGTTAGTGAAAATCTAGTGAAATTCGATAGAATTCTGGCGAATTCTAGTGAAAAATATGGGCAAAGTCTGGTGAATTTATCCTATTTTATTTGGCACCACTGGTCATCTTAGGCCGTGTCTCAATGAAATGATACTCTTTCGGGAGAGCTCTCTTCCAGACAACCTGGCGAGGGTAGTGCTTCGCGCTCTCCCTACGTGAGATTTCGACGCCCTTCAAAGCGCAGCGAAGGAAGTTTGAGAAAGGGAGGGACAGGGTTTTCACAATACAGCGTCGCGATGCGACGCGTCGCGTCCGACGCTCGCCACCAGCGATGAGACGAGCGTTATTTGCGATGTTCTGACGCCGGCCGCCGGCGACACATACCGTGCCACCATCTGTTGCGTTGCAAGGAAGCTTGCGATGAAACACTGAGAACAAACGAAATGCAGTGAAGTTTTTTGCCATTCAGTTAGTAAAATTGGTATTTTTTTTAGTGATATACTATTCTATTTAATAAAAGTAGTATATTAAAATTTAAAATGATGTTGTGGAACATGAATGACTATTCAGACACCGGTAAACACACTTTTGTTTTCCTAAAGGTAGGTAAAATTGATATAAATTTGGACTCCAATTAGTATCCCTGCAAACCGTTTATGTATGTTTACAGTTCTTTATCTCAGTTTCTCGCCAGTTGAATTATTATGAAGTAAAGGGATGCTATTCTTCTTATGTCCCGACGTTGGCGACGAGCGTCAAAACCAATGTCTGTCGTTCGTGCAACGTTCTCGACGCACGACGCTAGCGTCAAGGATCTGATTGGCTGGTGCTCGACGCGACGCAACGCTCTATTGTGAAAACCGCTTTAGAAAACACATTTTTTTTTCTTCAAATGTTTAATGTGAGATAATTTGAATTGGAAGGGGGGGAGGGGTAAGTTAAATATTTTAAAACATCGTATTTAATGAGATTACTTATTTAAACTTTGCCTTATTTATAGGCTATCCACGGTAAAGTGAGCACTTTTGGAAGCCTTCTCATTTGGACTAATAGTCAATAAGTATTTTTTATTGCAGCCGTAGGTGTTAAGTTGTTCATGCCTGTGTCGTCGAGGCTCGCTAGCCACTCACTAACGTCCCACTCTACGTGCACTCTACTTCAGATAATCAATATTAAGATTATAATCCATTCACGGTTACCTCACACTTTTCTGAAGCCCTGCTAAAGTTCTACTTCCATGATATTCCTCCGCCTCATATGTACACTAAGCTTAACTAAGTCTAGAAAATTACATCATAGTCCATTCACGCTTTCTCCGGCCTTTCGGAATCGAACCTTTGCAAAATCACCCTGTGTGTAACATGTCAACCTGTTTGGTTCAATCACTTGTATTCTACTATTGTATAACTCTGTGATTAACGTTAAACTACTGTGTTCTTAAATATATTAATAATTTACTTAGTATCTTCTATAACTTGTACTATTTGGTTCGTATTAAATACGAATTTAAAAACGTGAGAGCAGCGACATGTTGGCAACAGCTAGTAGGAAATAGTTCACAGTTACAATGCTTTTTATAATCATTTTTATGTATACTATTTGTAAATTAAACGTTGCTTACTGGTATCTTTGAATTGTTAGGTAGCACTGAAGGAAACACTTTCATTGCTGCAGTTAAAAATATCAGCGCAAATTATCGTGTGTAGGCTCTAGTAACACTGTGTTTTTTTTTTTTCTCGTCCGGAAGAAAGGTTCAATAAGTACATCGGAGCTTGTCGCTCTATCGCGTTTTCTCTCTCTCTCTCTCTCTCTCTCTCTCTCTCTCTCTCTCTCTCTCTCTCTCTCTCCCGGGAAGTTCGTACCACCTTTGTAGCAGAAAAATTATACATTTTGTTATTTGCAATTTAAACATATTTCATACTAATTACAGTAACCATAATGATTTTTGAATTTGTAATTTACAACTGAAACGAGATTGTATTGTTTAAAAACTTATTATATATATATGTGTGTTATTTAGATGCAATGGCGCGACGCTTACAATTTCAGCAGGTTGGAAAAAGTGGTGTGGAAAGGAGAATCTAGAATTTGATCAGTTTTCCCCTAGCCTAGCCACTTACTTCCACGTGCTTGTCCCAATATGGCGGGCAATTATATCCAGCTCTTATAGTGCCTTACGGTTGGCAGTGATTTGGGGACATGTCAATGACACGGCGTGTTTCTGAACGAAGGGTCAAGTTCGTACTCGTGTTTTTTTTTTTTTTTTTTTTAACTTCCTAGGCAAGTTACAATATTGTGATAAATATGTGTTTCCGCGGCAAGGTTAAATTTACTGTAACGAATGTTGTGATCGTTGCGTGTGAAAAGGTGTGACTGCTATTTCCGTCTATGGTGGCTGCTTTGTAATCGTTACACAGGCCAGGTGTGTGTGTGTGGATTTCAAATATTGGATGTGCAAAAGGTATACGTTTTAACCATGAACTGATGTGCCGAAGTTAATTATTTAAATTCACGTCTGTTTATCACGACGTTGTACCGTTGCGCTAGGTTTTGAATCACAGTTGTATAACGAACTTACGTTTCTGTGATTTGAATGCCTGCTATAATCCCAACAAAATACTAAGCCTAACCAGATAATTTTTAATAAGTAATAAAATTAACCTCAAAACCAGTAAGTACTAATGCATTTAAATATTAGCAGAACAAACGTTACAGTAAGCCTATTTGTTTGCATGTTCACCACTATCTTTTATGTTTGTCGATACTACATACAATGAATCCGCGACACGAGTTGCGTGCTTAAATTTACTGTTCCGGTTCGTTGAACTGATTGTCACTTCGTTTTAATTTTTATTCAAAATAAGGTCGTCTTTTTAACGAAATAACCCAACACATATTAATAACAACAGGTTAAATAATACTGTGGTTTCCGACACAGTTGTAACAAACACCGTCGTGGAAAAATATTAATAAGTATTTTGTGTAAAGTGCTATATCGTGTGTAACAAATTCTTATAAAGCCGACCTACATATTGTTATAGGCCTAAATTGTGAACATTCGTAGGTAGGAAATATAACAGAATTCTTTGAACAGCTGTAAACAGCAACCAACGCATCTGGCAGTTATAAAAGTATAAGTCACATGGCAGTGTTTATGTTTACGTGTAGCGGAAGGATACGTAATCAGTAACCAAAAGTAGATATTTAGCAGGGCTTCAGAAAAGGCCGAAGTTATCATGAATCGACTATAAAGGACGACGTACCGCATTTGTGCCCACTCAGTTGTAATGATAGTTTGCATTAGAACTATCTATTACTAGGCACTATCAATATACATGTTTTCTCGCTGTTTTCCTTAGTATTTTTTTATAAATGAATGACTAAAATTTATAAATAAAATGCAGGTCAAACTTCAATTGAACAAAGAATGAGATACTTTCTTGTTAACAGAGGTATAAAACGCTTGCAATACTATGCATATTTAGGAAATTAGATACTTTCTTGTTAACAGAGGTATAAAACGCTTGCAATACTAGGCATATTTAGGAAATTAGATACTTTCTTGTTAACAGAGGTATAAAACGCTTGCAATACTATGCATATTTAGGAAATTAGATACTTTCTTGTTAACAGAGGTATAAAACGCTTGCAATACTAGGCATATTTAGGAAATTAGATACTTTCTTGTTAACAGAGGTATAAAACGCTTGCAATACTAGGCATATTTAGGAAATTACTAAACATACACGTCATACATGGGATGATTTTTCAGTAACCCACGCTTTTGGCATTCCTACGAGACTAATCGTGGGCAATTTTAAATAAGTTGCAATAAATATTACCCGTGATGATGCTTCAAAGAAAAAAAATTGCTTCTTGTGCATAATTAGTTTCGTGTGCCACTGTATGGTAAAGAGTGTGTTGATGTGTGTACGTGCACACACGCACATATACACTCGCGTGCAATAACAGCATTTGTAACCACATTTAATGGATGAAAATGAATTTAAATATCTCTAAGATTCCAGCCACTGGTATCTGACATTACCATCCCATCAGACGGGAATTTGGAACCTGCATTGCAACTGAATTAATTAGACAACGTATGTCGTTTCTAAAGTGCTATAAAATATTTGCCGATTGATATCAGCCCTTGCCATATTGGAGTTGTTACCGTCTCTTGGAATTTCATAATTACTTGCTGCCATTTTATTATAATTTTTCACTTTATTTGAATGTATATATCTGGCGTTTTATCCCATTAATATTCATCCATTGTATATATATTATTGTCAACATAGGAGGTACGTTATAGTTTTGATGTTAGCGCGAATGAACTTTTTTTTGTAATCTGATATCTTAGCTGTTTTTGTTAAAATTACATCATAATAAATTGTGTGTTGAGCTTTCATAAAGCTTCCTCTGAAGCCTAGACGAAATCCCGCTGATTCATATTGTAAGTAGTAATGAAATCAGTCAAATATTGTTTAATTTCTAATACATAATAAAATAAACTGGTTACCGTTCTCATATTATGTAATCGAGCAGTTGAGTTAAGTGGATAGAGTCGGATGGCTCTTAATAACGAGGAAGGAGGTGTATAATTTGGCTGGTGCTCGACGCGACGCAGCGCTCTATTGTGAAAACCGCTTTAGAAAACACATTTTTTTTTTTTCTTCAAATGTTTAATGTGAGATAATTTGAATTGGAAGGGGGGAGGGGTAAGTTAAATATTTTAAAACATCGTATTTAATGAGATTACTTATATCCTTTGCTCGCCGCGCCTCTCTCCTATAAAGCACCCTTAGTCCTGCATAAAAACCTTGTCAACGGATTTTTCAACGTCAAGGAAGACTACTACTGTGTAATTTCACCAGTTAAATGTAGTGAGTGAGTGAAGAGATTTTGGTGGCTCTTCACAGCGAGGTCTTGAGAGCCGATGAGGGTGATATATGTGAATATGGAGCGGCGCCGGAATGATGGGGCCGGGGGGGGGGGGGGAACGGCAGATCCCCGAGAAGGCCCGCCGACCAACGGCATCGTCCGGCACCATTCCCACTTGCGAAAGTCCGGTGACCCGGTGGGGTATTGAACCCGGTTTGCCTTGGTGGGAGGCGAGTGTGCTAGTCGCTCGGCCATCGTGGCCTCGTTAAATGTAGTGGTTATGTGCTCGGTGAGCCGCACCAATTGGTGAACTGTAAAAATACAATTTCTCTATTTAACGGCAGCTTAAATGCGACTACTTTGGAACACCGTTACACTTCACGGCGGAGATTTTCCCTACAACAATTTGTCTAATAAGAGATCTCGTTTTGTTTCTAACCGAAGTAAGGTTACTTCTGCTCAAGTTAGGAACAAAAGGAGTCTTCTTATGAGAGAGTTTGGAATAGAGAAAAGTTCCGCCGCTAGGTGCGCAGTGTTCTAAAAAGATTACTTTTAATTAAAATGTTAAGCTATGTGAATAATAAAAGAGAAATATTTTACTAAATTACATACTTATTTTATATTGTATTTATGATTATTGCAATTATTTGGTTTTTAACTTAGAAAATAGAGATAATCCGGTACACATGCGACACTACCCAGTAAACACGGAAAATACGGGCCAGGATCAGGCTGGTAAAAGCTAGCCGACAAACTCCGGCCAGCTGATACTGGCCGGCTGTCTTATGCCGGAAGCGGTCCGATGGAAATATGGACTGGCGGCTAACTGTTGGCCGACATTGTCGGGCATGCGACAGTTGGAGGCCTGCGATGGCTGGATGTCGTTACGATGCCGGGCCTGCAGCGGTATGATGTCCAGGAATAAGTATAACGTTACAAAAAACCTTGATTAAAAATTTTCGTAACTGTTATTTCCTCTGTACGTATACATATTTAATTTATTTTTCAACACATCGTATGATATGAAAATCTCTTGCTTGTCGAGTGCGGGACTCGAACCTAATATCCAGGAGTTGGTAGTTAAGAATGATAACCTATACATCACAGGGTAAGTTGCGGATGATATTCAGTAATTTAAAATATGTCCTGACACAAATTGTTATAAAGGAATAACATTCCATTAAAATATAACACATAATTTTAAAACACGGATTATTTACAAACTAGTTCTTCAGAGGCTTGCAAAAAAAGTCGTTTTTGTTAGTTTTAGTATATCTGTCGAATAGTTGTTAATATGAAAAAAATTTCAAAGTAAGCAAATGGCATGGGCTACCACATGACACGTATATAATCATGAAAAAAGACCTGCTAATCGTTAATACATGGTCTCAAGCCAACATCTTGCCTATTCAAAACACTTTCCGTAAGTTTGTCGGCAAAAATACATAATATTTATATTTATATTGTGATAAAGAGTCTTGTCTCGAAAAGTAACCGGGGCCGGAATTAATATGATAATTACTAGCTTACCGAAAACACAAAGATGCTGTATGGGAATCGGCCCAGAAACATTTTTAAGGTGCTTACAACATATTTGCTCTGCGATATCTTGCCGAAATATTTTCGGTGATATCCATCTGTTATCCTTAAAAAATACAGCGGGCCATTGTTTTTTATCTCTAACGGCAAGCATTCTGTCTCAAAAAAGACATCACGCCGTTGTCAGATGGCTATCTTCTTGTACTGAAATGACAGGTATCGGGCCGACAATTTGCGGACACTTTGCCGATATGTCGTGTTTGCTGGGTAGCACTTGCCTAGTAGCGAAATAGGTTGGTTGTCAAACTAAAAGCATCGAGCTTACCAACCTGAGAAGAACAAATCTCAACCTAAAGCCGCTGTCACAGTGTCAAATTTTCCCATCAAACTGCTTCCACTAAGTTTCGTTAAATAAAGTTGGACAGTTATGATGTCATCAAACATCTGCAGATTGTATCGGTTCTAAAATTTCTTTGATGTTTTTCGGTCTCGGCCAAACAGAATCGTGCACGGCATAAGTTGATGCCAAGAAACTT